>PVKZ01002714.1:0-195289 GCA_004027375.1 Macroglossus sobrinus | reverse complement strand
TTTTTTTTTTTTTTTTTTTTTTTTTTGCAAAGAAGGCATTTTTTTTTGTTTCCAGTAGGTGGTGTCTAAGCCTTTTGGATCCCTGCTTTATATAAAGCCTTAAAAATGCCTTTTTTCTTTTTTATAGATGTTTAATCACGCTCGCTACCCTCAGTCTCAGTCCCTGTCAGTGTTATCAACAGTTTTGATATTGTTTGCTTATATTCTCCTGGAGCTTTGTGATTGGTGTTCACTCTTGGAGGGTAAGGGGAGAAGGTCCTTCTGGATTGGCGGGTGGGGGCTGTGGCTCAGCTTTTTGTCTGCAACTGTGGCTGGTAAAAATCAACTGTTGTTTCTCTGCTGTTTCCACTTCTCTGCTTTCTGCCCTGATGTCTGGGCACACCTGCTGGCCGCACAGAGCAGACAGCTCTCCCAAGCAGGGTTGTTTAGAGAAATCGCTGTAACTTCTCCCTCTCCCTCCTCCTACAAGGAGCTCCGGAGGCTGCAAGAGGCAGCTTCTTTGTTTCTCCCAGTCTACTGCCCGACTGCCGTGGTTCTGACCTGTGGTAGCTCTTATGCGCAGATCCCATGCCAAGACATGCTGGTGTGCAGTTTGTTTTTTTGTTGTTGTTGAGTTTTAGATGTTCAGCTTATTGTTCAAGGGGAGAGACCTCTCACTCAGTCATGTCTCTGATGTCTCTCTTGTTTTTTTAAATCTCTTCTCATTTTACAAAAGTACCTTTTACATTTCTTGTATTAGTGACTTGTTGGTGATGAATTCCTTAAGCTTTTCCCTGTCTGGGAAACTTTTTATCTCACCTTCCATTTTAATTGAAAGCCTTACTGGATAGATTATTCATGGTTGTAGACTCTTATTTTTCATAACTTTGAACATTTCTTGCCAGTTCTTTCTGGACTGCAAAATTTCCATTGAAAAATCAGCAGAATTCTTATAGTGGTAGCTTTATAAGTAACTAGCTACCTTTCTCTTACTGCTTTTTAGATTCTTTCTTTGTCTTTGACTTTTGACATTTTAATTATGATATATCTTGGTGTGGTTCTGTTTGAATTCCTCTTGTTTGAGACTCTTTGTGCTTCCTGAACTTGTATGTCTAATTGCTTTGCTAGGTTAGGGAAGTTTTCTGTCATTATTTCTTCAAATAGATTCTCAATATTTTGCTCTCTCTCTTCTCCTTTGCGTACTCCTATGATCTGGATAATTTTAAGCTTCATGTTGTCACGAGGTCTCTTAAACTGTCCTCATTTTTTAAAAATCTTTTTTTGTCATTGTTGTTCTGATTGGGTGTATTCTGTTACCTTGTCTTTCATTTCACTGATTTGATCTTCTGCTTCATCCAATCTATTGTTGAATCCTTCTAGTGTATTTTTCATTTCAGTCACTGTATTCTTCATTTCTGTCTCTTTTTTTTACTGTTTCAATGCCTTTTTTTTATGCTTACTGTATCTCTGTTGAGGTTCTCATTGAGTTCATTCATTCCCACCCCCACTTTTGTTGAGCATCCTTAGAAACATTCTTTTGACCTCTGTCTCTGATAGATTGCTTCCCTTCATTTTATTTAGCTTATTTTCTGGAGTGTTCTCTTGTTGTTTCATTTGTGGGATGTTTCTTTGTTTTCTTGTTTTATTAACCTCTCTGTGTTTGTTTCTATGTGTCAGGAATATTTGTTTTATCTCTCGGCCTTGGCCAGATGGCCTAAAGTGGAAGGTGTCCTTTATGGCCCAGTGGCACACTCTTCCTGATCCTTTATGCCAAGTGCTCTAGATGTAATCATGGTTGTTGCCTATGCTGAATCTATAGGTAACTGGTAGAGACAATGCTGTAGGTAGCATTCCGGTATTCCCCTGTCTCTGACATAGGGCAGTTTAGCAGAGAGACCAGTGCTCCTCAAGGCCTGACACTTCCTATCATTTGCCTGTAAGTCTCTGAAAGTGGAAGAGCTTCTGGGAGTTATGAGTGTTGGGTGGTGCAGGGATCCCAAGAGTCTCCTGGATCTATTGTGTAAATTTCTCCCTGCCACTGCAATGTCAGTTTACATGCCAGCACTGTCTCTGTGGCTCCCTGTACAAGTTTCCACAAAACAAGTTTTTAATCATAGCAAGGTCAGCTGCTGCCCACCTCAGGCCTCCAAATTACTCAAGCCCATGGGTGTTAGTTTGTGGCCCATCACTGAATGCTTCTCTCAGATGAGTGGGCTTTGCATGAGCCACACAAACTGAGAGCTGTTGTTGAATTCATGACCCATGGAAAGCACAGGATGGGACTAGGTTGCCTGGGAGCAGGCTGGCCACAGGTAATTTAGCGGGCATTTTGTGGATTGGATGGGGAAGGATTTCAGGGAGTCAAGGGCTTTCAGGCCAATAGCCTCAGTTTTCTGTGATTTCTGTGTCTGCACATTCCCAATGTAATCGCAGATCACAGGGAGACAAGCTGCTGTCTGGGATGGTTCCACAGACACCTGCGATCCCCTCAAGAGATTGTGCAGCTCATACAGGCAGCAGTGGTCTGCCCACAACTGTTTTTCCAAAATGTGCTCACTATGCTAGCCAAGGTCAGTTGCCTGCACAGAATTACAATTCCGGAGAAAAGCAGGGGAGGGGATGCTGTCTGTCAATGGACTGCAGGCACTTTGTGGCTTGGGTGAATCAGAATCTCAGGGAGACAAGGGCCATCGGGCCAATACAGCCTGAGTTTTGCTGCACCTTCTGTGTCCAGGCACTCCTACAGTAGTCACAGATCACAGTGAAATGAATTGCATTCTGGGGCAGTTCTACAGACCCCTGTGATCCCCCCATGCAATATTGCAGCTCTTGCAAGCAGCAGATGTCTGCCTGCAACTGATTTCTCTTCAGTGCCTGCCCAGTGCTAGACAAAGTTTGTTGACTGTGTGGATTGAGAGACCTGGCGGGAGGGGAAGGGTGGTGGTGATTGACTGTTGATGGGCAGCCAGGGGCAATTTGTGGGTTGGATGGGGTGGGGTCTTGGAGAGACAATGGCCCTTAGATCAATACAACCTCAGTCTTGCTGCAACTTGGTAACTGTTCTCGCATTCCCACAAAAGTCCCAGATCACAGCAAGACCAGCTGCTGTTTGGGAGTGGCCCACGGATCCCTGAGATCTGCCCAAATTCGTGTTGGCAGCTGTGACCTGTCTGAAACTATCTCTGAAATGCACCCTCATAGCCCTGGCTGCCAGCTGTAAATGTTTGGCCCTGAATCTGTACAGGGCGTGGTAGCCATCTAGCAACAAAAGCCCTGGGCAATCTGCAGGTTGGGTGGAGAAAGCTGGTTCCCTCAGGCCAGCACTTCCTAATGGCCCTGTGGAAGGGGTCTGTATTGTCAAGCTGGTGGGATTTGTAGATTGTCCCTAACGGGGCCTGACTAAGGCACAATGGTGGCTGCCCATCCGGCCGTCGTTCTGGTGCCAGGTAATACAGATTTTCCCCATATGAATCTTGTGTGAGTCTCTGACCCACCACCAGTGTTCCAGGTGAGTGTCTGCAGGTCAAAAAGCCTGTTCATGGTTCCTTCAAATGCGCATCTAGGATTTCAGTCTCCTTCTGTCTCACCAGATGGCCAGAATCCCCTCTGGTCAGAATTATTGGAAACTCCCTTTCTTTGGGCTGAGACTCTGGGCAGAGGAGCCCCCAAATGAGGCCAGGACACCCCTCTCCTTCAGGGGAGCCTCTGCAGCCTCGCTCTCCCTCCTTGTGTTCTACCACCTGTGGGTGCGGGTCCAGCCTGATTTGCAATTTTGCCCCTCCTACTGGCTTTGATGTGGCTCCTCCTTTATATTATCAGACATATGTGTTATGATAAGCTGGAATTCAGGTGATTCTCCACATTGATTATTTTATAATTTGGTCGTAATTCCAATGTGGATTTGAGAGGAGGCAAATCCTGCTTTTACCTAGTCTGCCATCTTCCCAGCTCTTGATACTTGTCTCTCTAATGTATTCTTTAATTCAGATATTGCAGTCTTCATTTATGACCCTATTTTATGTTTTCTATTTTCATTTTTATGTTTCTATCTCTTTGCTGAAATTCTTAGTGAGATCACTGATCATCTTTATAACCAGTATTTGAACTCTGCATCTAGTAGATTGTTTGTCTCCTTTTTGTTTAGTTCTTTTTCTGGAACTTTGTTCTGTTCTTTTATTTGGGACATGTTTCTTTGTCTCCTCCATTTTGTTTGCCTCTCTGTGTTTGTTTCTATGTATTAGATAGAGTGCTAGGTCTCTCGGTCTTAGTAGAGTGATCTTATGTAATAGGTGTCCTGTGGGGCTCAGTTGCACAGTCTCCCTGGTCACTTGATTCAGGTGCTCTAAGTGTGTCTCCTGTGTGAGTTATGTGTGTCCTTGTGTTGTAGTTGAGCTTTGGTTGCTATTTGTATGTCAATGGTAGAGACTGACCCTTGGGCTGATTGGTTGTAAGGACTGGCTGGTGACTACAGTGGAGGAGCTGTTGTGCAGGGGTTTACCCTATGCAGCAGAATTTGCTTTAGTAGGATTCTGGTGCTTGCTGAGTCTGCCCTTTAGGTATGTTGTCCTCAGAGGCCGCCCAGTGGTGCTCTGTCTCTGTCTGAAGCTAGCCACTGGGCATGCTGGCTCTAGAGCCTCCAGGGAGGGGTCCTGTCACAGGCCAAGTTTCACTGCAGCCTGTATTCTACCCACGGCCACATGGCATGAGTCACAAAGCAATCTGCAGATGGCTGCACCTTTGCTGAGCTTGGAAGTGCCTGAGAGAGGCTAAGCCTTAAACCAAGGCTAGCTATTGCTAATGCTGGGCCTGGGGCTGCTCAGCAAGAAGTATGTGACACATTTATGCCGAATACTGCTTGTTTGGGTTTTGTGAACCTTTGAGATATTTAAGGAAAATTGCAGCATGAGCCAAGAGAGGCCGTTTGTATGGGAAATCTGGTGGGAGCAGCTTGGGTGAGTCCACTCTTTTGGTGGGGCATGGTCTCAGGGAATCATTAGAGCAATGCAATCAGTGTTAGCCAGGTTTATGGATACTCAGATATGGCTGCTGCCTGTGTCTGCATGCTGGGAGTAGGGGAGGGCTTAACAAAGAAACAATGCTTCTGCTAGAACTTCTGTCTGGGAGATAGCTACCCCTCCAGCCCTCATCCCGAAGCCAGACAGTTCAGTTTCTCCCTGTGTGTCCCTGGTACCTTTTGAGCTGCTGTGCCATAGCTGGAGCTCAGAGTGAGTGAGTCCTGGGCTTGGAAGTTTGGTGTGGAGTTGGGACCCGTTGCTTCTCAGGGGGGAACTTCTACAGTCGAGAGTGTGGGACCAGCTTGTTCTGTGACTCTGTTTCTCCTACCAGTTTTGAGGTGGCCTCTTCTGTATGTTCTTAGTTGTAGGACTTCTGTTTAGCTAGACTTCAGGTAATTTTCAATGATGCTTGTTCTGTAGTTTAGTGTTAATTTGATGTGGTCATGAGAGAAGGCAAGCACAGTGTTTACCTATTCCACCATCTTGACCAGTGAGCTGATGTAGAGGTTTTATTTTTTAACTGTAATAGTTTCTCATGTCACTATATATTATTCTATGAGACTACTTTTAAATACTGAATTCCATTATTACATAGATGTAGCATAATTTATTTCATGCATCTCTTATTGTTGACATTTTGGTTGTTGATAGGTAGGATTTTGAGAGCTGAAAATCCTGAAAATGATGAAAAACATTTTCCTCACTTCCAGAATGTCATGAATTTTAAGATCCATCATCAATTTAAGTAGAAACTTTTTAGAGAAAAAAATTTAAGAAACACTACATCAAGTATCCATTAAGAAGTAATTTAGCATAAATTTATTCCTATAATTTTAAATATAGACTACTTTTCTTTTTAGAATCATGACCAAGTCTTCAATGTGTTTTCCATATTCAGAATTTTAAGGTTTTTCCAAACTATTTTCTCCTCAAACATTCCAGGTAACTTGCTTCTTTTCATAATGTTCTCATGATTCTTGGTCTCTTTGGAGCCTCAAATTTCATGACATAGCAAATATAGCAGTGAAGATTTTCAGTATATAATTTCAGATGTATAAGACATATAACTTTACATTATATAACTTAATTTCTTTTTGAGCCTTTCATCTTGGATTGGTGGGAGATATTAACATGGTTCTTTTCTGAGTTCTTCCCTGGAATTTCATTGTGATTCCAGGGAATTTACTCAATATCCAGCGACTGAATGAGGATGTTTGCTGCCACTGTTCCTTTTCTATGTGCCCATTACATCCAATTTCAGTTGCTTCTCACTCTCTTATAAGCTTCACTTTGAATACTTGCTTCAGCCTGAAAGGCTGCCTGCTATACCTTTAGGTGTACCCTGAAAGCCATTTCCTTTCTGGGATTTTGCTGCTCTTCCTGTGTTTCCAGTATAGCCAAGAAATTGGCCCTAGATTTCTCTTTTCTTAGGCCATATCTATTTTCTAACCTGACATGTCTTTCCCCTGAGGAAATGAGAAAGGGACCAACTCTCTGCTTGAATTGGTAGGGGAGGAGGGGAAAAGGAAAATACATGGGTAACAAAGCACAAGCTACTGTCTCCAAGTGTGTTTTTCTGGCGCACAAAGTATAACATATTTTATCTGTGGGCCCTATTTGATTTTAAACATCATTCCATTTTTCCTCCTAAATTAGTTATTTTTCTCTAGAAGTAAAAGGGTATTTCTTAAAAGTCAACCAGATCTTGTGACAGATAGATTTTTCAGAACCTGGTAACAATTCTTCATGATTTATGCTCCACTGAAGGCAGAGATTTTTATCCATTTTGCTTCAAGCATCCAAAACACTTTCTGGCATATGCTGCCATATTTTAAGTAAAAATTAGTTAATATACAACTGCATTGAAAATGAGATGAACTGATTCCTTCTACTCATTATAAATTCTGTCATAGGCAATAGGAACTTTTCATAACTTCTTTCTCAATTCTTAGGTTGACAGTTTTCTTCTGACCTTGAATGTAAGGTGCTTCTTAATTTCAGAAACACTGGAAATTTTTTAAAAAATGTGTAGCTCAGCATTGCAGAAATCTGTAAGGCAGCTGACAGCCAGTAAGAGAACAGTAAGAACAGTACTTTGATTTGTCTGATTCCAAGGGTGGAACATATGGGAAAATAGTGTAAGGAGGTCATAGATAAAGGAATCTTGGCTAGCAGGTCAATGGTTTGGAGAGACAGGAAAGTTCAATGTGGGTGGTGTGTGATGGATTATTGTGGGAAGAACACTTTGCAAGCCACAACATATGGTTGGTTTGAAGAAACGGACCCCAGGCGTATGGCAGCAGGAGTGAAAGTAAAAGGATGAATGTAAAAGATAATAAGAAGCATAGTCTGCCCGACTTGGAAACTTAGTCAATTAAAGGAATAAAGGTTTCTATGCGGAAGCTCTGAGCTTTCATATCCAGATGTCTAGGAAAATATAATGCATATAGCAATAGTATTGTTAGAAATTGGAAAAGAGGAAGAGGAGCTAATTTTAGAAGACAATAATCTGTTTTGGGCTTTTGAACTTTAAACATTAGTTGCTAATGTAAGTCATATTAATTTATCTCCATGGATATAATTACTTAAGAACATTAGACTTTGCTCAACAAAACTATTATCTAGCTCCCATATTTTCATCTTGATAAGGATATAAAAATAATTTTGAAAAATATCTTATTGAAACCCAGTTATATTATATGATCAGCATTTTCATGGTGTGCCAGACTAGTAATGCTGAAAACAGGAAGTGGCACTTTATGGCATTTTCTTGGTGAACCCTTATGGGCCCCTAGTGATCTCCACTGTCTGTTATAAGTGCTCACAAACAGTTTGCTCAGTGATTTGGTCTAGACTTTCTAGAGGTCACCTTTAAGAACCCACAGTATGTCTGAACATCTTTAATATCCTGACCCCTCCCTTATTCAACATTATGACAATGGTGGAGGCACATTGCTCCATCTTCTTTAATGACAGAATGTGCGGATCAACTATAAGAAGTGCAGTTAGCTGATACCCTTCAACTGTTAGCACTTCAGGAACCACCTCATTTTTTGAATTAAGGCCATGCTTTCCCTGGGAACCTCCACTCCCCTCCAATAATTGAGCATAGTGGAGGTAGCAAGGTCTGGCCATCTCTGCTCAGTATGAAATTCTTTTAATGGAGAATCTTTGCTCCAGAGCTCCCAAGTTGCATTGGTTGAGGTTTTGTCAGATCTGCATCATGATTTGAAACTCTCCCTTCCCCAAACTGTTTCTCCTCCCTTATCTTTTACAAGGGTCTCCTACCAATAAACCTCATGTATTCCTAACTGCATCTAGGAGATCCAACTGACACAAACATGATTCTTCTATTGCTCTCTTAACATTGGTTTGGGATCAAATGTCTAAGTTATTTTGGGGGGATCAGAAATAATTTATTCAGCATGAAGTTCCAAGAAAGAGGTCTTATACTTTTCTTAGATCACTTGGGTTTTTATTCTTTCTCAACAATATTAGCTTTACTCTTTAATATTTAAAAATTATTACCCTTAATATAAAAGATAGCAACCCAATAGGCTTTCTCTCTGCCAACACTATCTGCCCCAAGGGGTAGATCTATTCTTTTGTGGTTTTCCTTTATATGAGCATGGTTTAAAAATTACCCTTAACATATTTACAATTCTTAGTTGCCCACTTTTTATTTTTCTGACCAGGACTTCAAAATCACTAATAATACCCTGCATTGTAGAGACTTCTGTAGTTTTATAAAGCAATTTCATGTTTATTATTCCATTAGATTCTTATAGCAAGCTTGTGAAGTCACCTGCAAATGTAAACAACAACAACAACAACAACAATTTTATATATGAGAAAACTGAGGTTTAGAGATGTTTAATGGGTACTAAAGTCACACAGCTAATATGTGCTAGACCCAAAGTTTGAACTCAGTACTTCTGAAATATAATACAGTGGACTATCTACTCTACACAGTACCTCTTAAGATACAGTTTGAGTTTATACTGGTGGTTTCTGCAAGTTTAACTCAAATTCCCAGTTGTGCAAAAGTGGCTTTGGGTTCTCAGAACATTTTCCACATGTCTTGTCAACATAGCCAGGGAAGAAGATGGTGTACTTCTAAGTCAGACACTTGGGACTAGCCTTTGCCCTCTTCACTCCACCCAGTAGGGACTACTGCACAAAGCTCCTTGTACCTGTGAAGACCCATGTGTTGTCATGAAGTGCCAGCAATTTCAGATGTACAAGACTTGCCGAGGAGAGGTTGCCAGCAACTGGGCTCCTTGGTATTATTTCTCTTCCTTCTTAACTCTGTTATTTTTCTTCCAGTCACCATCAACCTCATGATGTTGGTTTTAATTTCTCTCTGTTTTCTTATTCTGGTTTCTTTTTAAGATTTTCTTCTTCCATCATGCAACACTCCTCACCCCACCACTTTCCCTCTAGTAAATTAGCTCATAGAAGATATTCCTCAAAATTTGCCACCTTTCCTGAAACCAGGAGACAAGTTTGTACCTACAGAATTACCAATGGTGAGAGGTTTAGATAGGAAGGCAAACCTAGATATTCCCATCAGGATGCTGAAAGCCTTCTCACATTGCTCATAACCCTTTAGTAGCAAGAGAAATGGTTATCTTTTATGGCTTCCTTGACAACTCTGCCCTGATAAAGCTGACCGTTTGAAACTTAGGTTGCTGAAGAGTCCTAGCTACTTTCTGCCTGTAGGTGTGTCCTTTGATGGTTGACACTTGGTCCTTTCCCTGAGAGAAAAGAAAGAGAATGAACACTTGCAGAAGTTTAGGTTATTTTTTTAAATACCATTAAAAAAAACAGGCATAAAAGCAATGAATCTTCTTAATAGAAAACTTGGAAGGTGAATAAACATTAAAGCAAATGTTAACGATTCTGGATAACTTTAATATTTTTTTAGTGCATTTGTACCATATTTTATTTGTCATTTACAAATACACTGAAACAATTATCTGTGTCACTAAACATTTTTCTTAAAGTAAAATTTTTTAATGGATGTATAATATGTGCCGTAATTTATTGAATACGTCTTTATTATTAAGACATATGCTAAAAAATTACATGTGATTTAATTTCTCAAGTGGCAAGATTTCAAAACAAAACACTGTTTTGGTTCCTGAAAGCTCTGAGCAGACATATCAGATAAAATATCTTTAACTACAAGTAACAGAATATCCCTACTAAAATTGGTCTAAGTATTACAAACTCTATTATCCCATTTAAGAAGTCCAGAGATTCAATGGGTTTCAGCTGCTCAAATACATCATCAAAGAGACAAGATCTTGCCATCTCTCCACTTTGCATATTAAGTGAGTCTGTTTTCCGTCTGAGCTGGCTGCCCTGGCATAAGTTGGTAGCTGCAGTTCTGGATATAACAGTTCTGACATGTCAACTTCTCATGGGGGATATCTCATTTTTTTGGATCAAAGAACTATTTTCCAGAATTCTTCCTTCAGGTTTCATTGGCCAGAACTGTAACAAATCTGTCTTTGGGAAGAGGACTGACACTTCTGTAGTTGGCTTGTCTCTATCCCTAAAGTTGAGGATAAGAATACATTTTATTGCAGAGTGGACAGCTAAAGCAAAAAACAAACAAACAAACTATGGTTAGGGAGGAAGAGAGTGGGGAAATGAATGCTGTCTAGTGTCTTGGTTTGGGTTCCTTAGAAACAAACTCTGAAACAAGTAGATTATTTGGGAGGTGATCCCAGGAAATACTGGTAGGGAACAGGGAGCTGAGATAGGGAGAAAATAAAGAGTGCATTACCAAGCTAGCTACCACTATGGAAAATGGGTTCAAATCTGCTGGGGAGTTTTGGGAGACAGTGGAGGGCGCAGACATCAGAGTTAATTCTACTGAGGGTCAAGGAGCTGGGGTATTTACAGACCAACTCTTGTCGGTCATTGGTTGAAGGCTGCTCTAGGGGATACTGTAGTCCTTCCTTTTCCACAGTTTTGCTTTCTGTGATTTAAATCCAAAAATATTTAATGGAAAATTTCAGAAATAAACAATGTATAAGTTTTAAATTGCATGCTCTTCTGAGTAGTGTGATGAAATCCTGCACCATCCCACTCCATTCCACCTGAGGATGTGAATCATCCCTTTGCCCAGCATATCCATGCTGTATACACTACTCACCCATTAGTCACTTAATAACCATCTTGGTTATCAAATTGACTGTTACAGTATCACATAGCTTTGTTCAAGTAACCCATATTTTACTTAATAATGGCTCCAAAGCACAAGGGTAGTGATAATAGCAATTCAGATATGCCAAAGAGAAGCCATAAAGTGCTTCCTTTAAATGAAAAGGTATGTATGTATAAGAAAAACATCATAGTATATATAAGATTCAGTACTATTCAGTTTCAGGAATCCTCAAGGGGGCTTGAAAAGTACCCCTACAGATAAGAGAGGACTACTATATTAGCTCTGTGGTAGTTCCAGCCTGCCATATACAGGCTCAGTGAGCTCTGATGGTCAGAGGAAGGCCTCAGGCAAAGCATCGCAGTGTTTGAAGTTGAAAGTCATTAATTTGGTGTCAAGTAAGGGAGTGAAGGAAGTATCAAGAGTGGGTGGACTGGGCTTCCACAGTGTCCACTAAGGTAAGAAGGCAACAGTGTGTACTACAGTAGTCACCTAAGGAATCACTACAGGAAAGGTTTTCATCCTTCAGTATCAGACTGAAGACGAAGCAAGACTAGTTAATACAGCAGAAGGAATCACAGAACTATAGAGCGATAATCTTTGTAATTATGTAGACTAATTTCATCTTTTATGTCATTTAACTAAGGCCCAAAGAGGTGAATTGATGAGCTTAGAGTTGATGAATGGCAGATCCTGGGATGAAAATGCTGGCAGGGCTACTAACTTCACACAGACTAAACATGTATTTAGAGCACCAGCAAACAGGAGTATTGTTTTGGGGGCAAGAATTTGAAATTTCAAGTACTGAAGTTGTCATTATGGAATCATTCAGAATTCTGTAAAGATTCCTTATATTTATTTCATAATTTGAATTGAGTTTATTTTGAATTATAGTATATATAGGGTAGAGCATATAATGTTTTTAGGGCCTTGGGCTCCTTTCAAAGTTCCTGACCTAGACTTGAATCCAGGGCTCTGGACATAGTCTAGTGAGCTATGCCTGACACCAGGCTGCTTCTCCCAAGGGGAGGACTGTCACAGATTAATGGGCCTTGAGCCACTTTGTTGTTCTGAGGATATTGTCCTCTGGATTGACTCAACCTATGGTTGCATAAATGTGGTTTTCATTGCTTATGTGTGTAAAAGCAGGGTTTTTTAGAGCTCTTGAAATGCCAAAATGTTCTATGAAATTCCAAGAGAAGGAAATAGCATGCAGTGTTTCCTAAAAGGTTTTGAGCAAGAAACACTCTCTAGCAGAAACTTTCACAGGCTAGTGTAACTCACACCTCTCCTTGGAAATGTTAATATGGTCTATACCTAACCAGTATTCCTGTGAATGTTTTCAGTTGCCTGATTCATCTTGTAATAGGAAAAGCTCTGAATTGAGGCCTGGGCTGTTTCCTTTCTCAGTGAGACATGATATTACTGATGCTGTCATAGAGTATGTTTCTGCTTAGTTTTCCAGGAGTGATTGAGGCTTTGTGTCACTTCAGCTATAATTGCTTACTCTGTTTGTCTTGTGATCAAAACTAGATGATCTGCATCATAAGAATTATAAAATCAGTTGAGCCACAAAGGTTATATTCTAACCAGTGAAACAAATGTCAGTGGCTCATGAGAGCCTGAGACTAAGGACAATCCCTCTGCCTTCTTTTTCATTGTTTCCTAATTGTCTTTCCTTGGAAGGGCTTCTGTGGTCTGCAGTAAATCAATCAAATTAGTATCTTTTATTTGCAAGGCTCTTTGCTCGGCACAGAAATGAGAGCCAACAAGCAAACTTCCTGCAAATTTGCCAAGGATGGTTGGAATGTGGTCCTTAGCAGCAGACTGTCAGACTCTGATGGGCCCTCAGTGCTTTTCTTCAGAAATCTTCTCATTTCCAAAACATTTTTAAAACTGCAGTTTCCTTTTCTTTCTTGTGATACAGGCAAAGAGGCAGATTTTTTTTTCCAGCAGAAGAGCAAAGCAGGGTTCTGTTCCTTGACTCTTTGTTGGAAGAGAAAGGATTGAGTGACTTAGGCTGCTTAATCAGCTCCTCATAGGCCTTAAATATCAAATAGATAATCTATGTGGGGGTCCCTTGGCTAATGGTTATAAGTACATACTCCCAATATGGTTTGTATTCACCTGTAGATTTGTCCAATAGAATAATTGCAAAAAATCTTTGCATCCTGTGGCACTTTTATTAGTCATGGGCCATAAACTTGTCAAAAAGTTTCTACAACATGAGAGAAGGGAGGCATGGCATTTCATAAGGCAGCAACTGGTTCCTGATGTAAGCCATCAAATTCCATTGGTAACAAGCCCAAGTACATACATTCTTAGCTCATTAAATAAGTGGGGGAGAACCAAGTGGTTGTTTGAAAGGATGCTGCTTTCAGAGCCAGGAATAAAGAGGCTCTTAAAATATTTCTCAAAGTTACCTTGGTTAAAAAGAAGGAAATACATATCTTTCAGAAGATCTTCACACTTCCCCAAACTCTCAATTGGAATAAAAATGCTGGTAGGTTTAATCAAGGAGTAATAATTTTTCGGAGTTACAATTGTCCAGTGCCTTGCCAACTTGGTCAATGAGGATTTGGTTTGGGAGGATGGCAAGCAGTGATGCCAATGGTATCTGAAGATGGTCTGTGCTCTCTGTCCCTTTAACTCCTCTAACTGCCTACAGGTGTTTATAAGACAGGATGAGGCATAGACAACTTCTAATATTCATTTGAAAATGTGTTTTTTTCCTAATAAATGCATTAAATGCAAATGTCCTGTGTAGTGAGATCATAATAAAAAGCACATCGCATAGAAGCAAATGGGAAAAGCAAGTAAAAATCCTTCCTGGCTGACTCCTTACTATATTATTGAAGCTTTTAACTAAGGTCTTCCAAATGTAGCTGCTGGGTTTTAAAAGCTGACTTCTCTGTGGGAGAGAATTTTCAGAGGCCCCCAATAATGAAGATATCTTCATTATTTCTCTCTCTCTCTCTCTCTCTCTCTCTCTCTCTCTCTCTCTCTCATCTATCTCTCATCTATCTATCTATCATCTATCTATCTATCTATCTATCTATCTATCTATCTATCTATCTAATCATCATCATCTATTAAAATCTACCTCTGTTATTATATAGAGAAAAAATTGAAAAACAAACTTTTTTGACCCCTTTTACCACATCTACTTTTCCCCTGCCCCTTTCCCTCTGGTAACCACTAGTCTATTGTCCATGTCAATGAGTTTCTGTTTGTTTGTCATGTTTGTTTGTTGCTTTTAGGTTTATATCTCAAATATAAGTGATCTCATGTGGTTTTCAACTTTTTCTGTCTGGCTCATTTTGTTTAGCATGATTATCTCAAGATCCATCCATGTTATCACAAATAGCAGTATTTCTTTTCTTCTTACAGCTGAGTAATATTACATTATATATGTGTACTACATCTCATTTATCCAATCATCACAGGACATTTCAGTTTCTGCCATGTCCTGGCAACTGTGAATAATGCTGCTATGAACAGCAGTGTGAAAATATCTTTTTGGATATGTTTTCAAGTTTTTGGGGTAAATACTCAGTAGAGGCATTGCTGGATCATATCGTAGAGCAAGTCTTATGAGGAACCTCCATACTGTTTTCCATAGTGGCTGTACCAATTTGCAGTCCCACCAGCAGTGGATGAGGGTTCCTTTTCTCTGCATCCTCTCCAGCATTTGTTATTACTAGTTCTGTTGATTATAGCTATTCTAACAGGTGTAAAAATACACCTGTTAGAAATCAAAACATTGTGGTTTTGATTTGCATTTCTCTAATAGCTAGTGATGTTGAGCATCTTTTCAAATATTTGTTGGCCATTTGTATGTCCTCTAGGGAGAAGTGTCTGTTCAGGTCCTCTGCCCATTTTTTGATTGGATCTTTTTATTGTTGTTGTTGTTGTTGTTGTTGTTATTGTTGTTATTGAGTCATATGAATTCTTTGTATATTTTGGATATTAGGCCCTTGTCAAAAGCATTGCTTATAAATATATTTTCCCATTCAGATGGTTGTCTCTTTGTTTTGTTGATGGTTTCTTTTGTTGTGCAGAAGCTTTTTCATTTGATATAGTCCCATACATTTCTTTTTGCTTTTATTTCCCTTGCCTTCGAGGTCAAATTCATAAAATCCTCTTTAAGTCCAAGGTCCTTGAGTTTAGTTCCTATATTTTCTTCTATGCATTTTATTATTTCAGGTCTTATATTTGGGTCCTTAATCCATTTTGAGTTAATTTTGGTGTGTGGTGATAGACAACAGTCTAGTTTCATTCTTTTGCAGGTGGCTTTCCAGTTTTCCCAGCACCATTTGTTGAAGAGGTTTTCCCTTCTCCACTGTATGTTTTTGGCTCTTTTGACAAAAATTATTTGCCCATATAAAGATGAGTTTACTTTTGGACTCTCAATTCCGTTCTACCAGTCAGTGCATCTGTTTTTCTGCCAATACCATGCCGTTTTGATTACTGTTGCTTTGTAGTATAATTTGAAGTCGGGCAGAATGATGCTTCCAGCCTTATTCTTTTTTTTCAAGATGGCTTTGGCAATTTGGGGTCTTTTGTGCTTCCATACAAATATCATGATTTTTTGTTCTATTTCTTTAAAAAATGCCAATGGGATTTTGATGAGGATTGCATTAAATTTGTATAATGCTTTAGGTAATATGGTCATTTTAACTATGTTGATTCTTTCAATCTAAGAACATGAAATATCTTTCCATTTCTTTGTATCTTCTTCAATTTTTTAAAATAAGGTCTTATAATTTTTATTATATAGGTCCTTCACATGTTTCATTAGATTTACTCCTAGATATTTTATTCTCTTGGTTGCAATTGCAAAATGAATCATTTTTTCTATTTTTTCTGATACTTCATTATTAGAGTATAGGAACATTATAGTCTAGAAATTTATTGTATTTACTTATTGTTTCTAATAGTATTCTTGCGGAATTTTTAGGGTTTTCTATATAGAGAATCATGTCATCTACAAATAATGATAGCTTGACTTCTTCATTTTCTATTTGGATGCACTATATATATTTCTCTTGCCTGATTGTACTCGCTAGGACCTCCAATCTTATATTGAATGACAGTAGTGATAGTGGACAACCTTATCTTGTTCCTGATGTTAGAGGGGAAGTTTTTAGATTTTTAACCATTAAATATCATGTTGGCTAAGGGTTTGTCATATATATGGGCTTTATTATGTTAAGGTACTTTTCTTCTATACAATTTTGTTAAGTGTTTTGATCATAAGTGGATACTGTATGTTGTCAAAGGCTTTTTCTGCTTCTATTGATCATATAATTTTTATTTTTAATGTGTTTATGGGGTATATTAAAGTCCAATTATGTGCCCCTCGGGTGAAGCCCACTTTATCATGAAATATAATCTTTTTAATATGTGTATTCAGTTCACCAGTATCTTATTTAGAATTTTTGCATCTATATTCATGAGAGATATTGGTCAGTAGTTTTCATTTTTTGTGTTACCTTTACCAGGTTTTGATATCAAGGTAATATTGGCCTCATAAAATGAGTGAGGAAATACTGCCTCGTCTTTGATTTTCTGGAAGAGTTTGAGAATAGGTATTAAATGTTCTTTGAATGTTTGGTAGAATTTACTAGTAAAGCCATCTGTTCCTGGACTTTTACTTTTTGGTAGATCTTGATAATTGTTTCAATTTCCTTACTGCTGGTCAGTCTATTTAGATTTTCCAGTTCTTTTTGATTCAGTCTGGGAAGGTTGTGTATTTCTAAGAACTTGTCTATTTCTTCTAGGCTATTAAATTTGGTGTTATATACTTTTTCATAGTATTCTTATATGATTCTTTTTATTTCTTTGATGTCTTTTTTAACTTCTTTTATCCCTGATTTTGTTTATTTGTGTCATTTCTCTTTTTGTTTATTCAGTCTAGCCAGGGGTTTGTGAATTATTTTAAGCTTCTCAAAGAACTAGCTCTTTGTTGCATTTATTTTTTTTATTATTTTTAAAAATTTAATTTAATTTAATTTAGCTCTAATTTTGATTATTTCTTTTTTTCTGCTGATTATTGGCTTCATTTGTTCTCTTTTTCTAGCATTTTAAGGTAAAACATTACGTTGTTTATTTGGGTTTGTTCCTGTTTATATATATATATGACCACTTTTGCTGTGTCCCAAAAGTTTTGATATATTGTACTAGCATTGTCATTTGTTTATGTTTCTCTTGACCTCTTTTTATTTCTTGTCTGACCCAGTCATTCTTCAGTAGCATGTTGCTTAATCTCCACATAGTTGTGGTTCTTCCTGCTTCTTTTTACATTTGATCTCCAGCTTTAAAGCATTATGATCAGAGAATATGGTTATTATGATTTCAACCCTCTTATATTTGTTGAGGTTATCTCCGTGTCCCAGAATGTGGTCAATCCTTGAATATGTTCCATGTGCACTAGAGAAGAATGTATAAGCAGCTGTTTTGGGATAAAGGCTCTGTAAATGTCAATTATGTTCAGTTGGTCTAATGTGTCATTTAAGGATCTTATTTCCTAATTGATTTTCTGTTTGGATGATCTGTCTATATCTGACACTGGAGTATTGAGGTTCCCTACTATGATAGTGTTTTGGTCTATTTCTCTTTTAGTCCTATTAGTAATTGTCTTATATATTGCAGGCCTCCCATATTGGAAGCATAGACATTAATAAGTGTTATGTCTTCTTGGTGCATGATTTCCTTTATCTTATGAAGTGTCCCTCAGTATCTTTCTTTCCCTTTTTTATTTTGAAGTCTATTTTGTCTGATATTAGTACCACTACTTCTGCTTTTCTCTGAATTCCATTTGCTTGAAATATTATTTTCTACCCTTTCACTTTGACTCTCTATTTGTTTTTGGAGCTGAGATGTGTTTCCTGGAGGCAGCATATGGTTGGGTTTTCTTTTTGATGCAATCTGCAACTCTGTGCCTTTTTCTTTGGTGAGCTCAGTCCATTTATATTGAGGGCGATTATTGACAGGTGAGGTTTTTTTATAGGCATTTTATCTTTTGCTCTTTGGTAGCTCAGTGTTTCCATTGCTTCCTTGTCCTTGGGTTTTCGGTTTTTGTCTGTTATTTTAATTTGGTGGGGTTTTGTGGTTTTCTCCCCTAGTCCTTCTTGTTTTATGTTATGTACTTCAGTTCTGAATCTTTGGTATGTGGTTTCCATTACAAATGTGTAAATGTGTAAAGGATATATATATATATATATATATATATATATATATATATATATATACACATAAATATATATGTATATATATACATACATATATATGCAGTATATATATACATACATATATACATATATAGTGTATATATACATACACTATATATGCAGTTATATAACTATATAACTATATATATGTATATATATACATACACTATATATGCAGTTATATAACTATATAACTATATATGTATATATATACATACATACACTATATATGCAGTTATATAACTATATAACTATATACATATATACATACACTATATATGCAGTTATATAACTATATAACTATATAACTATATAACTATATATACAGTTATATAAGGCACGTGCAGAAGAAAAAGGAAAACTGTATATACAGTCTTCCTTTTTCTTCTGCACGTGCCTTATCTCCATTTCTCTTTGTGAATTTGGATCTTTGAATCCTCCCCTTTTCTGTTATTGTTGTCATAATTTATCCATATATATGCTGAACCTTCATTACTGTCTTGCAATAGCAAATCTCTTCTTACACTTTAAGCTTATAATGCCCTGTTCTTAATAATGGTTCCACTACTCTGATTCTATCTGTCTGCTATTTGCCTTACTCATAGTTATGTTGTTTTTTTTTTTTGTCATTTTCTTTTAGGTGAGCTGACCCCTTTCAGTATTTCTGGTACTGCAGGCCTCATAGTGGAGAATTCCCTCCATTTTTTTGAATGTCCAGAAAGGTCTTTATTTCTCCTTCATATCTAAAGGAGAGCTTTGCAGGATACATAATTCTTGGCTGATAATTCCTTTCATTTAATAGTTTAAATATTTTCTCCCACTCCTTTCTGGCTTGTAAGGTTTGTGTTATTAAGTCTGATAATTTAATGTTTTTTTCTTTATAGGTTAACATCTTTTTTCCCTAGCTGCCCTGACAATTCTTTTTATGTCATTGATTTTTGGTAATTTTAATATAATGTACTTCTAGAAGGCCTTTTTGGGTTAAGAGAATTGGATGTTCTGTCAGCTTCTTTAATTCAAAACTGCAGCTAATTAATTAAGTTTGAGATATTCTCATCAACTACTTGTCTGAATATGCTCTCTGATCCCTTCTTCCTCTCTTCTTCAGGAATACCCATTATTCTTTTTTTTCCCTTTTCTGATGCTATCAGTCAGTTCTTATATTTCTCTTTCATTCTTCAATTTCTCTCTTCTTCCTTCTGATTTATTTCTAGATTTCTGTCTTCGATATCACTGATCCTTTCCTCCATTTGGTCAACTCTATTTCTCAAATTTGCTATTTCATTCTTCAACTCTTGCAGTGTGTTATTTATCTTCAGAAGTTCTATTTAGTTCATTTTGAGAGTTTCAGTCTTCTTGCTAAAATACTCATTCTGCTGATCTAGTTTATTTTTTCTATCTTTTTTATAATATAATAGACAATTTGTTACTTGTATTTACATTGTATGATTCAATGTTTTTTTTTTATTATAGTTGGCATACAATAATATAACAGTTTCCGTCACATAGCATAGTGGTTAGAGGTCCCCATAACTGGCAAAGTGATCACCTCACTAAATCTACTACCCCTCTTCCCCCTTACGTGTTTATTACATTATTAAGTCTTCCCCATGCTACACTCTACATTTCCATGTCTCTTCTGCAACTATCCATTTGTACCTCTTCATCCTTTGCTTTTTTTTGCCCTCCCAAACCCCCTCCCATCTAGTATCCATCTAAATATTCTCTGTCTAAGAGTTTATTCAATCATGCTTGCTACCCTCAACCTCAATCCCTGTCAGTGTTAGCTACAGTTTCGGTAGTGTTGCTCAGATTCCCCTGGAGCTCCACCGTGTTCAGTCTCTGAGGGTATGTGGGAAGTGGCCCTCTGGGTTGGTGGATGGAGGCTGCAGCTCATCCTCATATTTTGCACGTGGGCTGTTAATAATGAACTGTTGTTTCTTTGCTGTCCCCGCTTCTCTTCCATCCTCACTTCTCTGCTTTCTGCCATGATGCCTGGGCACTGCCACTGGCTGCATGGGGCTACAGCTCTCTCAGGCAGAACTGTTCAGGAAAAACTGTTGTACCTTCTTCCTCCACCCTCCTTCTACAGGGAGCTCTGGTGTCTGGGAGAGGCAGCTTCTTTTTTCTATCATTTCTAAGGTTCTGACCTGTGGTAGCTCTTATTCACAGATTATTTGCTCAGACATGCTTGAGTGCAGTTTGGGTGTTTTTTGTTGAGTTTTGATGTTCAGCTTATTGTGATTTCAAGGGACAAGATCTGGGGACATCTCTTACTCTGCCATGCTTCTGACGTCACTCCCCCATTATGATATTTAATGGTATTTTCTCTAAGTGGGTAATCTATTTTCCTGTCTCTGTTTTCTCATCCACTCCTTGATTTGGTCAATTCAGATTTTCCCTGTGGAGTTTTTATTATTACTCCAGGGGTGTCCTCTTGGGCAGAATTTAAATGAATCCAGATTAATTGTCTCTCAATTGGCATCCTCTGTCTACACAAATTCTGGAAGTGTGGGCTACCTCCAACACAACAAACTCTTCCCAGATACCCAATCTTTCTCCTGTGAGAGATTGTTGGTATGAATTGAATACCAGGCTATTGTTTCACTCTGAAATGCCAGGGAACACATTTCAAACCCTCTAAGTGGTCCTGTTAAAACACTTTCAGGGGATGTGCTAAGAACATATTTATCTCTAGATAAATTCTGTCTAAAATACTTCTCTTAATCTCCAATAATCCAACTCTTTTACTCCCTCAGTGAAGGTGAATCATCAAGTTGGTTTTCAGAACCCATCTTGAAATCCCACAACTCACTTTGAGTGTGATATCTATTGCCTTATGGTCTTGTATGCAAATTTTATTCAATATCCTGCTCCAGCAGATTACTTTGAATTTGAGAAAATGTTTTCTTTCTTAAAATTATCACAGTTTACAGTACCTGGGAAGCAGATGTTGAGACAAAGTTAGGAGTACAGAAGTTCTGTTGGAGAGTAATACCTGTGCAAGAAAAAAGAGGAAGCAGGGTTGGAAAAGAGGGGCTGTCAAACTGTGATGAGATTTCTCCCAGCCCAGTGGAATCTCCAGGGCAAAGACTGCCAACTCTAGGAGTCTGCATTAGTGAATATGGCTAGGTCCTTTATCACTGCCTTGCTCAGTGAATTGCTGGGGATTGCCCTAAGAAAAATGAGCACTCAGCTACCATCTCCTTACTCAGTTATTGACCACTGACAATGTCATACCCTCAGAAAGGTATAACCCCATCTTAAAAGTCAAAGTAAACCCTGATGAAGCTTACAAGTAGAAGCTTTCAGATAACCACACTTTCCAAATTGGGAAGCAAGTTCTTCTTTTTTGTTTTAGAAAAAAAATTATTTATTTATTTTCTTTTTAAAAAATTAACAAATATTGGGGTGACATTGATTAACAAATCAAATAAGTTGTAAGTGTTTCATTCAACAGTAAGTCATATATTGCATTGGGTGTTCAACACCCAGAGTTAGATTTCCTTCCATCAACAAATATTTGAACACTTTTACCCCTATTTAACTTCCTCCTCCCCACTTCCTTTTGGTAACCACTAATCCACTATCACTGTCCGTGAGTCTCTGTTTGTTCGTCATGTTTGTGTGTTGCTTTCAGATTTATAACCCACATATGAGTGATATCATATGGTTTTCAAATTTTTCTGCCTAGCTTATTTTGCTTAGCATGATTATCTCAAGATCATCCATGTTATCACAAATGACAGTATTTCTTTTCTTCTTATAGCTGAGTAATATTCCATTATATATTTCAACAACATCTTCCTTATCCAGTCATCTATTATAGGACACTTAGGTTGCTTCCATGTCCCGTCCATTGTGAATAATGCTGTTATGAACATTAGTGTGCATATATCTTTGTGAATAAATGTTCTCAGGTTTTTTTGGGTAAATATCCAGAAGAGGAATTGCTGAATCATATGGTAATTCAATTCTTGTTTTTTTGAGGAACCCAATACTGTGTCCATAGAGGTTGTACCATTTTGCAGTCCTACCAGCAGCATATAAAGGATTTTTTCCTCCACAACACTTCTTATTGTTTGTCCTATTGATGATAGCCATTGTAATAGGTGTGAGATGGTATCTCATTGTGGTTTTGATTTGTGTTTTCCCAATAGATAATGAAGTTCAGCATTTTTTCATAATGGGCATTTATATATCTTTTTGGGATAAATGTCTGTTCAGGTCCTCTGCCCATTTTTTAATTGGATGGTTTACTTCTTGTTCTTGTTGAGTTGTATGAGCTCTTTGTATATTTTGAATATTAAGCCCTTAAAAGAGGCGTTGTCTGAAAATATCTTCTCCTATTTGGATAGTTGCCTTTTTGCTTTGTTGATTTTTTTTTTTTGCTATGCAGAAGCTTTTTAGTTTGATATAGTCCCATTCATTTATTTTTGCTTTTACTTCCCTTGCCTTTGAGGTCAAATTCATACAATCATCTCTAAGTCCCAGGTCTTTGAGTTTAATTCCTATATTTTCTTCTATGCAATATATTTTTAAAAGTCTTATATTAGGTCCTTGATCCATTTTGAGTTAATTTTGGTGTGTGGTGATAGACAACAGTTTAGTTTTATTCTTTTGAAGGTAGCTTTACGGTTTTTCCAGCACCATTTATTGAAGAGGCTACCCTTTCTCCATTGTATGTTTTTGGCTCCTTTGTCGAAAATTATTTGCCCATGTATATGGTGTTTACCTCTTGACTCTTAATTCTCTTTTATTGTTCTTGTGTCTGTTTTCTGCCAACACCATGTCATTTCGATTGTTGTTGCTTTGTAGTATAATTTGAAATCAGGCAGAGTGATACCTCGGGCCTTGTTCTTTTTATCAGGAGTGATTTAGCTATATGGGGTCTTTTGTATTTCATACAAATTTTTAAAATTAAGTTTATTGGGGTAACATTGGTCAATACAGTTATATAATTTTCAGGTGTACATTGTAATTTGACATCTGTATATTCTATTGTGTGTTTACCACTCAAAGTACAGTTTCCTTCAGCTACTATATATTTGATCCCCTATACCCACTTCACCCTTCATCAACCCCCCTATATTTGAACCCCTTTAATTGTCTAGCTACCCTCTCTTCCTCCACCTCCTACTCTCTGGTAACCTCTAGTCTATAGTCCATGTCTATGAGTCTCTGTTTGTTTATCCTGTTCACTTGTTGCTTTTAGATTTATATCCCACATATAAGTGATATCATGTGATTTTCAACTTTTTCTGTCTGGCTTATTTCACTTGCCATGATTATTTTGAGGTCCCTCATTTGTCACAAATAGCAGTACTTCATCTCTTCTTATGGATGAGTAATATTCCATTGTATATATGTACAACTTCTTTAGTCAATCATGTATCATAGGACACTTAAGTTGCTTCTATGTCCTGGCCACTGTAAATAATGTTGCTATGAACATTGGTGAGCAAATATCATTTCACATATGGGTTGTCAATTCTTAGGGGTAAATACCCAGTAGAGGGATTGCTGGATCAATTCTTAGTTTTTTGAGGAACCTTCATATTGTTTTCCATAGTGGCTGTACCAATTTGCAGTGGATGAGCGTTCCTTTTTCTCTGCATCCTCTCCAACATTTGTTATTACTAGTTCTTTTGATTATAGCTATTCTAACAGGTGTGAGATGCTATCTCATTGTGGTTTTGATTTGCATTTCCCTAATAGATAGTGATATTGAACATGTTTTCAAATATTTGTTGGCAATTTGTAAGTCTTCTAGGGAAAAATGTCTGTTCAGGTCCTCTGCCCATTTTTTGATTGGACCGTTTATTTTTTGTTGTTATTGAGTCGTATGAGTTCTTTGTATATTTTAGATATTAGGCCTTTATCAAAGGCATTGCTTACAAATATATTTTCCCATTCAGATGGTTGTCTCTTTACCTTGTTGACAGGTTCTTTTGCTGAGCAGAAGCTTTTTAGTTTGATGTAGTTGCATACATTTATTTTAGCTTTTATTCCCCTTGCCTTTGAGGTCAAATTTATAAAATCATCTTTAAGTCCAAGATTCTTGAGTTTAGTTGCTATGTTTTCTTCTATGCATGTTATTGTTTCAGGTCTTCTATTCAGGTCATTAATCCATTTTGAGTTAATTTTGGTGTGGAGTGATAGACAAACAGTCTAGATTTATTCTTTTGCAGGTGGCTTTCCAGTTTTCCCAGCACCATTTACTGGAAAGACTTTCCTTCTCCACTGTATATTATTGGCTTTTTGTTGAAAATTATTTGCTCATATAAATATGGGTTGACTTCTAGACTCTCAATTCTGTTCCTCTGGTCTGTGTGTCTGTTTTGCTGCCAATATCATGGCATTTTGATTACTGTTGCTTTGTATTATAATTTGAAGTTGGGCAGAGTGATGCCTCAAGCCTCATTATTTTTTCTCAGGATGCCTTTGGGAATTCAGGGTCTTTTGTACTTCCATGCAAATCTGATAATTTTTTGTTCTATTACTTTAAAAAATTCCAATGGGATTTTGACGGGGATTGCATTAAATCTGTATAATGCTTTAGGTAATATGGCCATTTTAGCTATGTTGATTCTTTCAATCCAAGAATATAAAATATGAAATATCTTTCCCTTTCTTTGTATCTTCTTTGATTTCTTTTAATGGGTCTAATAGTTTTCATTATTTAGGTCCTCAACCTTTCTTTAGATTTATTCCTAGGTATTTTATTCTTTTTGTTACAATTGCAAGAAGAATTATTTTTTCCACTTTTTTCCCCCTGATACTTTATTATTAGAATATAGGAACACGATAAATTTTTGAACATTGATTTTGTATCCAGAAATTTTGCTGTATTTGCTTATTGTTTTAGTAATGTTCTTGTGGAGTCTTTAGGGTTTTCTATATATAGAATCATGTCATTCGCAAATAGTGACAGTTTGACTTCTTCGTTTCCTATTTGGATGACTTTTATATCTTTCTCTTGCCTGATTGCACTCTCTAGGACCTAAAATGTTATATTGAGTAACAATGGTGAAAGTGGGCATCTTTGTCTTGTTCCGATCTTATGAAAAATGCTTTTAGCCTTTACTCATTGAGTACAATGTTAGCTGTAGCTTTGTCATATATAGCCTTTATTACGTCGAGGTATGTTCCCACTCTTCCCACTGTACTTAGAGTTTTAACATAAATAGATGCTGAATTTTATCGAATGCTTTTTCTGCATCTATCGAGCGATCATATAATTTTTATCTTTTGATTTATTTAATGTGGTTTATTACACTAATTGATTTGCAAATATTGTATCAACATTGGATCCCAGGAATAAATCCAACTTGATCATGAAGGTGTATGATATTTTTAATGTGTTGCTGAATTTAGTTTGCTAATATTTTTTGAAGATTTTTGCATCAATGTTCATAAAATATTTTGGCCTATAGTTTTCTTTTTTTTTTTTTTTTGTAATGGCTTTGTCTGGTTTTGTAATCAAGGTAATGGATGGTCATAAAAGTGGTTAGAAAGTCTTCCGTCTTCTTGACATTTTTGGAATATTTTGAGAAGAATAAATGATAATTATTCTTTAAATGTTTGGTAAAATTGAACTATGAAGGCATTTGGTCCAGATCATTTGTTTTTTGGGAGGTTTTTGATTACTGATTCAATTTCATTGGTGGTAATCAGTCGGTTCAGATTTTCTGTTTCTTCTTGACTCAGTTTTGGGCGATTGTATGTTTCTGGGAATGTATCCATTTTTTCCAGATTGTCCAATTTGTTGGTGTATTATTGCTTGTAGTATTTTCTTATGATCCATTGTATTTCTCTGGAGTTCGTAATTATTTCTCCTTTTTCATTTCTGATTTTTTTTGAGTCCTCTCTCTTTCTTCCTTGATGAGTCTGGGTAAGGTTTTGTCCATTTGTTTATCCTTTCAAAGAAATAGCTTCTGGTTTCATTAATCTTTTGTATTTTTTTCTAGACTATATTTCATTTATTTCCACTCTGATCCTTATTATTTTCTTCCTTCTATTTACTTTAGGCTTTCTTTGCTCTTCTTTTTCCAGTTTTTTTAAGTGTAAGGTTAGGTCATTTATTTCATTGTTTTGTTTGTTTGTTTGCTTCTTGAGATAGGCCTGTATTTCTATGAATTTTCCTCTTAGGACTGTTTTTGCTGTGTCCCATAGATTTTGAGTCATTGTGTTTTCATTTTCATTTTCTCTAGGTTTTTAAAAATTTCTTTCTTGATCTCATTAATAACCCATTCATTGTTTAGTAGCATGTTATTTAGCCTCCATGAGTTTGTGTATTTTCGAGTTTTTTTTCTTACAGTCGATTTCTAGTTTCATATCATTGTGATCATAGAAGATGGTTGATATGATTTCAATCTTCTTAATTATTGAGTGTTGTTTTGTTTCCTGACATGTGATCTGTCCTAGAAAATACTTCATGTGCACTCGAGAAGAATGTGTATTTTGTTGCTTTGGGGTAAAATACTCTGAAAATATCTATTAAATTCATCTGGTCTAGTGTGTCTTTTAGAACCATTGTTTCCTTTTTGATTCTTTTTCTGGAAGACCTGTCCATTGGTGCCAATGAGGTGTTAAAGTCTCCTACTCTGAGTGTATTACTATTGATCTCTCCTTTTATCTCAAGTCAATAATAACTTTATATGTAGGTGCTCATATGTTGGTGAGTATATGTTTACTATGGTTATGTCCTCTTGATTTATCTATCCCTTTATTATTATATAATGCCTTTTTTGTCTCTATTATAGCCTTTGTTTTAAAGTTTATTTTATCTGATATAAGTATAGCTACCCCAGATGTTTCTTTCATTTGTTTGTTTATGTAAAATATCTTTTTACTTCCCTTTACTTTCAGTCTGTGAGTGTCATTTGATCTGAACTGATCTCTTGTAGACAACATATGCATAGGTCTTTTTTTCTTATAGGTCTTTTTCATAGGTCTTTTGAATGCAGCATTTAATCCATTTACATTTAAAGTGATTACTGATAGGTACATTGTTACTGCCATTCTACTATTCTTATTTGTTATTTCTATTTTCTTTTCTATCCTTTCTCTTTTTACAGAAGACCTTTTAACATTTCTTGTAATGCTGACTTGTTGGTGATGAATTCCTCAAGCTTTTTTCTGTCTTGGAAGCTCTTTACTTCACTTTCCATTTTAATTGAAAGCCTTGTCTGGTAGATTATCTGTGGTTGTAGATTCATGTTTTTCATAACTTTTAATATTTCTTGCCATTCCCTTCTGGCCTGCAAAGTTTTCGTTGACAAGTCAGCAGACATTCTTATGGGGGTACCCTTGTAAGTAACTAGCTCCCTTTCTCTTGCTGCTTTTAAGATTTCTCTCTTGGTCTTTGACCTTTGACATTTTAATTATGATGTGTCTTGGTGTAAGTCTGTTTGAATTCCTCTTGTTTGGAACTCTTTGTGCTTCTTGATCTTGTATGTCTAATTTCTTTGCCAGGTTAGGAAAGTTTTCTGTCATTATTTCTTCAAATAGATTCTTAATCCCTTCCTCTTCAGATACTACCATGATCTGATATTTTTACACTTCATGTGGTCCCAGAGTTCTCTTAAACTATCTTCATTTTTTCAAATTCTTTTTTCTTTTTGTTGTTCTGATTAGATATATTCTGCTACCTTGTCTTCTAATTTGCTGATTCGATCTTTTGCTTTGTCCAATCTACTATTGAATTCTTTTAGTGTAATCTTCATTTCAGTTATTGTATTCCTCATTTCTGTCTGGTCCTTTTTATAGTGGGAATTGGCTATACCCACAGGATAAGAGTTGTTGCTTGGGGACTGACCCCACTGAGTGGGATTTGCCCTAGCAGGCTTGTGTACTTGTCACAACCACCCTTTGTTGTATCACTGATGAAACTAGTCAAGAGTTACTCCATTGTGGTCTGGTGCCAGCCTCTGGGTATGTTGGATTTTTGGCCCCTTGAGAGGGGTTCCCCCAAGCCAAGGTCAGCCACTGCTTTTGTTACTCAGCTTTCTGGTGAGAACTACAAAGTGATCCGCAGATGGTTGTTGCCTATGCTGGAGCTACAGGTAAGTGGAAGAGACAATACTGTAGGCAGCCTTTGTTTATCTCTCATCCCTGACCTATGGCAGTTTAGCAGAAGAACTAGTTAGTGCTCTTCAAGACCTGTCATTGCCTGTCAGTTGCCTATAGGTCTCTGAAACTGGATGAGCCTCTGTGATATGTGTCTTGGGTGGCTCAGGGACCTTGAGAGTCTCCTGGGTCTATTGAGTAAATTTCTCCCTGCTAGAGCACTATCAATTTATGTGCCAACTCTGTCTCTGTGGATCCCTGTACAAGTTTCCCCTTGAAGCACTGCTGCCTATGTTGGGCCCAAATGCGCTACCATAGGGCAGGAGCAGTGCCTGCCAATGTGCAGTGTTCCTCCACCACTCGTGGTTGTGGGTCCAGCCTGATTCACAACTTTGCCCCTCCTACCCTCTTTGATGTGGATCCTTTATATTATCAGATGTAGGTGTTACCATCAGCTAGACTTCTGTTGATTCTCCATGTTGATTATTTTATAATTTGGTTGTAATTTCAATGCAGACCTGAGAGAGGATGAAACCTGCTTTGATCTAGTCTGCCACCTTCCCCAAGAAACACCTCTGTTTGTTATTTTAATTTTGTGGTGTTCTGTGGATTTTTCCCTCTGTTCCCTCAAGTTTTATGCTATGTGTCTCAGTTCTTGATTTATGGAGTGTGGTTACCATTAAGTTTATGTAAAGGAGTGTGGTTACCATTAAGTTTATATATATAGTGGACCATTTGCTTCTGCGTGTATCATATCTCCATTCCCCTTTATGGATTAGGATCTTTACTCCCTCCCTTTTTCTGTTTTTGTTGTCTCAAATTAGTACTATATATGCTGAACATTCATTTCTAAATTGTAGTAGCTGTTACCTTCTTGTCTTTTAACAGTTTTTTTAGCCTTTTACCATTATGTAATATTTCAGCTTATAATACCCTTTTCCTAATTAGGGTTGCATTTTCTTGCATCTGCTTTTCTGTTAGTCATTTTACTCAAGAGTTATGTATTTTTGTCCATTTGTTTCAAGTAGAATGTTCCCCTTTAGTATTCTCTTTAATGCAGGACTTGTCATAAAAAATTTCCTCAGATTTTTATGTCTCCTTCATATCTAAAGGAGAAGTTTGCTGGATATATTATTCTTGGCTGGTAATTTCTCTCTTTCAATAGTTTTAATATTTGATTCCACACCCTCTAGCTTGTAAAGTTTGTGCTGAAAAGTTTGATGAATATCTAATGGGTTTTCCTTATAAGTTACTGTCTTCTCTGCCTGCCTTAAGTATTTCTTTGTCATCAATTTTTAATAATTTTAATATAATATGTCTTGAAGAAGGGCTTTTTTTAAGTTGAGATAATTAGGTGTTATTTTTGCATCTTGGATTTGAGGATCCAGTTTTTTACATAGGTATGGGAAATTCTCATCAACTGTTTGAATATGCTCTCTGTTCTCTTCTCCCTCTTATCTCCTAGTATACTCATTATTTTATTTTGCTTTTTCTGTTAGTATCAGATAGTTCTTGTAGTGTTCTTTCATTTTTTTTACTCTTAAGTCTCTTCTATCTGAATCATATTCAGATTTTTGTCTTTTCTACCACTAATTCTTTTATCCATCTGGTCACCTATATTTTCTAAGCTTGTTATTTCATTCTTTATCTATATTAATGTGTTCTTCATTTATAGAAGTTCTATTTCCTTTTTTAGGGTTCCAATCTCCTTGCTAAAGTATTTGTTATGCTCTTTCATTTTGTTTCTAATTTCTTGGACTTGTCAGTCAGAATTTTCTTGCATCTTGTTGAAGTGCTCTCATGAATTTTCTGTCATTAAATCACATATTTCTATGTCCTTGACTTTACTTTCTGAAAAATTTTCATTTTTATTCTGAGCTGCTTTGTCATCTTGGTTTTTCATGGTATTTGATGAACTGTTTCTCTGCCTGGGCATTAATGGGACTGTACTCTGCTTAAAAAAAAATGTATTATATATGAGCTCTCTTTAGCAGGTTAATAAGAAGGGTTTTTTCTTTTGATTTCCAGTACATGGCATCTAAGCCTCTTGGGTTTCTGCTTTGAGGCAAAAATTGCCCTTTATTCTCTGGGAGGTGTGAGTCTCCTCTGTGACCCACTGTAGCCTCAGTCCCAAAGCTCCATCTCTATGTGAGAATGTGAAGGGTGGTGGGGGTCTGAGTCTCTGAAAAGGCCTTGAAGTCCCAGTACTGCCTCAACAGTCAGATGCAATGCTCTGTTGCTTCCTTCTGAATCAGCATGACTGAGTTGGTGTGAGGTGGATTGGGAGAGGCTAGGTGTGGAGCCTGTTTTCCTTCTGAAAATGCTGGCCCTCAGGCTTCAACTGCATTGCTTCTATATTTCTGCCTCCATCACTAGGACTTGCTGTAGAGTTTGTTTTAGTTCTGATTGCTCAGATTACCCTGGGGCTCAGTGCTAGCTCTCAGAGTTCATAGAGAGAGAGGACAAGCTCTGGGATGGTGAGGGAAGGCAGCCAGGCTCCGTAACTCAGTTTTCTGCCTGGCAATGGCGTCTGCTAAGACACAGCTGTTTCCCCTCTGTACTTGATCTCTGCCCTGCTCTCTACCCTGATCACTGGGCTCCACTGTGTAGAACATGCTGATCATTCAGGCAGGACTGTTGAGGGGCTTCCAAGAACCTAAAAAAGTCATGAAATTCTCCCTTCTCTTAATAATGCAGGGAACTCTGGGCTGTGTTCTGCAGCACCTTTTTTCCTATCTCTTTCACCTCCCTGTCTTGCATGATTGGCCCATCTTTGGATGCTCTGATGCACAGATCTCTCAGAGGTGCTTCTGTGTAGTTTGGGTGTTAGGTGTTAGATTGTAAGTGTTCAGCTTGTTGTAATTTCAAGGGGAGAGATCAGGAGAGATTCCTTATGCCACAATGCTTCAGATGACATCCTCTTCATTTTTTTCTTAGTTCTCACCAAAAGCACCTTTAACATATGAAATTTGGGGGTCAGAGGTAAGAGTAGTGGGTTAAATGGTGACTTCCAAAGATATCAGGTCCAAATATTCAGAACCTGTAAATGTTACCTTATATGACAGAAACTATGCAGATATGATTAAGTTAAGAATCCCGAGATAGGAAGATTATTCTGGATTTTCTGGATGGTCCTTAAATTCAATTACATGGATCATTGTAAAAGGAAAGCAAAAGGAGATTTGACAAGACACACAGAGGAGAACATAATGTGAAGATGAAACAGAGAGTGATTTGAAGATGCTGTTCTTAGAGATTGGAGCTGTAGGCTGCAAGCCAAAGAATACCAAAGCTACCAGAAACTGGAAGAGGCAAAAAGAAGTTTTTCTCTAGGGTCTCCAGGAAGAGTACAGGCCTATCAACACCTTCATTTCAGATCAGTGAAACTAATTTAATACTCTTGGCCTTCATAACAGTGAGATTCTGTTGTTCTGAGTGACCAAGTTTGTGGTAATTTGTTATAGCCTCCACAAGAAACTAATACATGTGGCAAGGGTATTTGCTTTTACAAATCTTATTCAACATAAAGCTGGACATACAAGCAAGCACAGTAAGGCAAGAAAAGGAAATAAATAAAACTCCTTATTTGCAAATGACATAAAAATCTATGTGAAAATAACAAAGAATCTACAAAAAATGTCTTAGAGCTAATAAGTCAGTTCAACAAAGTAACAGATTACAAGATCAACATACAACATTCAATTGTTCAAAAAAATGAATTACTTAGGTATACATTTAAATAAACATGTACAGGACTCAGATGTTGAAAATTATAAAATTCTGATTAAAGAAATCAAAGATCTAAATAAATGGAGAGACATACCATGTTTATGAATCGGAAAACTCAACATAGTAAAGATGTCAATTCCATCTAAATTGGAATACAGGTTTAAAGCAATTTCTATCAAAATCCTAACACATTTTTTTGTAAATATTGACAAGATATCTAAAACTGGTCTAAAATTTATGTGAAAATATAGAAGATCTAGATAGCTAAAGCAAGTTTGAAAAAGAAGAATAATATGAGAGGAATCACTTTAGCCAATTACAGACATTATATGTTACAGTAGTCAAGACTGTGTGGTATTGGAAAAGGAACAGACACATAGATCAGTGGAAAATAGAGAACCCAGCCACATGTAAATACAGACAACTGACTTTTCACAAATGTGTAATAGCAAATCAATGGAGGAAAGACAGTCCTTTCACAAATGATGCTGGAACAATAAGACATTTATAGCCAAACATATTGACCAAACTTTACACTTTACACAAAAGTTAACTCATTTAAATATAAACTTTAAAACTATAAAAGTTTTAGAACATAACATAAGAGAAAATCTTTGGGACCTAGGACTTGGTGAAGAGTTGTTAGAAATGACATCAGAAGCATAATTCATAAAAGAAAAAATTGCACTTCATCAAAATTAAAACTTTTACTTTATGAAAGGCAGTGTTAAGATGAAAAGACTACATAGATGAAAAGACTGGGAGAAAATATTTGCAGACCACATATTTGACAAAAGACTCATATCTAGAATATATAAAGAACTCTCAAAACTTAATAGTTGAAAGAACTTATTTAAAAGAGGAAGAAAACATGAGAAACATTTCATCAAGGAGAATATACAGATGGCAAATAGACACATGAAAAGATGTTCAACATTGCTGGCCATCTGGAAATGCAAATTAAGACCATAATGAGATATCACTACATACCTACTAGAAGACCTAAAATTAAAAATAGTAAAAATGCCAAATGCTGGTGAGAATATAGAAAAATTGGATCTTTTACACATTGCTGATAGGAATAGAAAATGGTATAGCCACTTTGGAAAACAGTTTGGCAGTTTTTTTAAGTTCTTTTTTTTAAGATGAAAAATGAAATATGTAATTACTGTATACTCCAGCAATTATACTCCTGGTCATTTATCTCAGAGAAATGGAAATTTATATTCATACAAAAACCTGTGCACAAATATTTACAGTAGTTTTATTCTTAATAACCCCAAACTGGAAACAATCCAAATATTCTTCACCAATGATTAATTAAACAATGGTATATTCATACAATGGAAAACTACTCAGAAATAAAAAGGAAGACACTTTTGATAATACAACAACTTGGATGGACTCTGAGGCATTATTCTGAGTAAACAAAAAAGCCAATCTCAAAAGGTCTCATACTGTATGAAGCTATTTAGATAACATTCTCAAAATGACAAAATTATGGAGAAACAGATTAGTGGTTGCCAGGGTTTAAGGACAGAGATAAAACTGTAACTATGAAAGAGTAGCAGGGAGGAATTCTGTGGTTATGGAATAGTTCTGTATTTTGGAAACCATTAGCAAATGAAAAGACAACCTATCGAATAGGAGAAGTTATTTGCCAATGGTACATCTGATAAGGGGTTACTATCCAAAATTTATTAAGAACTCATACAACTCAACACTGAAAACAATAAACAATCCAACTTAAAAAAATTGGAAGAAGAACTGAATAGGTATTTCTTCAGAGAGTACATATGGATGGCCAATAGACATATGAAAAGGTCACTAATCATCAGAGAAGTGCAAATGCAAATTAAAACCACAATGAGATATCACCTCACACTTATCAGAAAGGCTATCATCAATAAATCAAAAAACAAGTGTTGACGAGGATGTGGAGAAAAGGGCACCCTTGTACACTATTGATGGGACTGTAAATTGGTGCAGCCACTAAGGAAAATAACATGAAGTTTATTAAAAAAGTGAAAATTAAAACTACCTTAAGACTCAGCAATTCCATGTCTGGGTATTTATCCAAAGAAATACAAAAACACTTCCATGCTCACTGCAGTGTTATTTACAATAGCCAAGACATGGAAGCAACCTATGTGCCTATCAATAGATGATCAAATAAGGAAGAGGTGGTACATATATACAATGGAATATAACTCAGCCATAAAAATAATGAAATCTTACCATTTGTGACAGCATAGATGGACCTAGAGGGTATTATGCTAAGTGAAATAAGTCAGACTGAGAAAGACAAATAATATACGATTCCACTTATATGTGGAATAAGGAACAAAATAAACTAACAAACAAAACAGAAACAGACTCTTAGATGCAGAGAACATGCTGATGGTTGCTATGAGGGAGGAGAGTTGAGGGACTGGGCAATAAAGGTGAAGGGGTTAAGAAGTACCTGGGGATATAAAGTACAACATAGGGAACATAGTCAATAATATTTTAATGTAATATTATAATAACTATGTATAATGCCATTAGTATAGATAGCACAACACTAATGGAATCAATTCATAAATTATAGAAACATCTAACCACTATGCTGTACTCCTGAAACTAATATAAAATAGTATTGAATGTCGACTCTAATTGAAAGAAAAGGGAAAAAATGAACACTCATCTTTGATTTAAATGAGTGTACTGCTGCATATTATCATGTCCTAGAGAATATGTGGTAGGACCAGGGAATGATGAATCCAAAGTCAAGATCAAACCCTTGACAGGGCATCTAAAGGGTATGGAAGTACACACAGTGCAACATTGAAGAAACTTTTTTTTCAGAAAGATATACCTGAGAACAAAGAAGCACAGCCAGGAATTAGAATACATCCCTGAAGGTACATGGCCAGGAATCAAGGTGTCTTTCTGTTTAAAGGGTGTATGAGTTTGCTCAGGCTTCCATACCAAAACATCACAAACTGAGTGGTTTAAACAACAGATTTCCCAATATTCATATTCATCTTCAGAGTCTGTATACACACACACACACACATACATACATACATACATACATACATACATACATATATATGTATACATATGGTTTTATGTCAGATACAGAGATGTGCCCCTCAGGTCCCCTTAGAAAAACTTGTAGAGTGACGTCAGAAGTATGGTGGAGTGACGGACCTCCCCAGATCTCTCCCCTTGATATAACAATAAGCCAAACATCTGCAACTCAACAAATGACACCCAACCTGCATGCAAGTACATCTGAGAGATCTGCGATTCAGATCATCAGGAGGTTGGAATCACGAGAATCTTGGGGGTAAATTGGGAGAAACAAAGGAACTGCCATACGCAGCTAGAGCTCTCTGAAAGAGCAGGAGGGGAAATTTCACAGCTCGTTTCCCAAACAGTGCTTCTTGAGTGATCAGCATGTTCCATACAGCAGAGCCCAGTGATCAAAGCCGAGAGTGGAGCAGAGACTGGGTGTGGAGGAGTGACAACTGTGTCTTAGCAGCTGCCATTGCCAAGTGGGAGGCTGAGTCACAGAGCTTGGCCATGTCCAACCCCACCACCAACCTGAGTGTGCCTTTCCCTCCCTCTCTCTTATCTTCTTAGCACTAACATGTTCAAGCCCCATGGGAATTTCCACAACTGATACTGAAACATACACTACAGCCAGTACCAGAGACAGGTGCAGTAATATCGAGGCAGGACAGCTGAAACATGGGGGACAGCACAATGATAAGGGAAGTAGCCACACACACCCAGGCTTCTCTCAATCAACCCCTCCCCAACCTAGTCAAGCTAAGCCAGAAGGAAGCAGCAGAACATTGCATCTGACTGTTGGAGCAGTATGGAAATTCAGGACCTTTTCAGAGTCCCAGACCTTTATTGCCCTTTGCACCCTTTCATTGTGAGGAGCCCTGGGACTGAGCCGACCTGATCACATAGAAAGTATACAGCATACTAGAGACAGAGAAAGGAACGTTTTAGTCTCAAAGCAGAGACCCAAGAGGCTTGGATGCCACCTACTGGAAATCAAAAGAAAAAAATCCTTCTTATCAACCTGCTAAAGAGAGATTACATATAATACATTTTCTTTCTTTTTTCTACCTTCCTTCCTTCCTTCCTTCCTTCCTTCCTTCCTTCCTTCCTTCCTTCCTTCCTTTCCTTCCTTCCTTCCTTCCTTCCTTCCTTCCTTCCTTCCTTCCTTCCTTCCTTCCTTCTTTCCTTCCTTCCTTCCTTCCTTCTTTCAACAGAGTACAGTCTCATTAATGCTCAGGCAGAGAAAAGGTTCATGAAATATCATGAACAACCAAGGTGACAAGGCAGCTCAGAAAGAAAGTGAAAAATCTCCAGAAAATAAGGTTAAGGACGTAGAAATATGTAATTTAAATGACAGAAAATTCACGATTGCACTTCTGAGAACACTCAATGAGATGAAAGAAAATTCTGACTGATAATTTCAAGAAATTTGAAACAAAGTAAACAAACATAAGGATTACTTTAACAAGGAGATTAGAATCCTAAAAAAGAACCAAATGGAACTTCTGGAGATGAAGAACACATTAATAGAGATGAAGAATGAAATAGCAAGCTTAAGAAATAAAGCTGACCAGATGGAGGAAAGAATTAATGCTATCAAAGACAGATATCTGAAAATGACACAGATCATTTGGACAGATCATCCAAACAGAAAATAAAATATCAACCATAAATGACACATTAGATCAATTGAATAATCGACATTTACAGAGCCTTTCATCCCAAAACATTCTTCTCAAGTGCACATTGAACATTCTCAAGGATAGACCATATGCTGAAACACATAACTAGCTTCAACAAATTTAAAAAGATTGAAATCATACCAAGCATATTCTTCAATTATAATGCTTCAAAACTGGAAATCAACTCTAAAAAGAAAGAGGGAAGAACCACAAGTATGTGGAGATTAAACAACATGCTACTAAAGAACGACTAGGTAATAGAAGAAATAAAAGGAGAGAGCAAGAGGTAGATAGAATCAAATGAGAATGAAAGTATAACATATTAAAAACTTCTTAGAACACAATAAAAGTGGCAATAAGAGGAAAATTCATATTATTACAGGCCTATCTCAAGAAAGAAGAAAGATCTCAAATAATCTAACATTACATCTTTAAAAACTAGAAAAAGAAGAACAAATGAACCCTAAAGTCAGCAGAAAGAAAGAAATAATTAAAATTAGAGCAAAATCAAATGAAATTGAGAACAACAAAGACCAATAGAAAAAATTAATGCAACAAAGCTGGTTCTTTGAGAAGATGAATAAAATTGAGAAACCCCTGGCTAGACTCACTAGGGAAAAAAGAGAAAGGACACAAACAAAATCAGAAATGAAAGAGAAGTTACAACAGATGCCACCAAAATACAAAGGATCATACAAGAATACTATGAAAGATTTCTTACCACCAAATTAAATAACCTAGATGAAATGGAAAAGTTCTTAGAAATATACAACCTTCCTAGACCGAATCATGAAGAACTGGAAAATCCAAATAGACTGATCAACAGTATGGAAATTGATACAACCATCAAAAACTTGCAAAAAAGTAAAAGTTAAGAATCACATGGCTTTACCAGAGAATTCTACCAAACATTCAAAGAAGATTTAATACCTAGTTCTTCAAACGCTTCCAAAAGAATCAAAGAGGAGGCAATATTTGCAAATTCATTTGATGAGTCAAACATTACCCTAATACCAAAACTGGTAAAGATAACACAAAAAGAGAAAACTATAGACCAATATTTCTCATGAATACAGATGCAAAAATCCTAAACAAAATATTAGCAAGTCAATGGCAAAAGGATTGAAGATAGTGTAGAAGGTACAGACTATACATGCCTCCTCTAGTGGCCACACCAAAATTATAACCAAACTACAAAACAACCAGTACAAGCAGTTGGCAGGGATCTGGCTGAACAGAAGCCTCACAACTAAGTCATGTCAAATAGCAGGTTCCCTAAAAATGGTAGAGGAGTGGATACATGAAATAACCCAGTCCCACAACTGCATGTGGCAATGGAATCAGGAGGGCTATCTTGGCTACAGAGACACTCCCCACCTGAGGAGTGAGGGGTCCTGGCTCTACACCGAGCTCTCCAGCCCAGGGTTCCAATGCCAAGAAGAGAAGGCCCCACGACCTCTGGCTGTGAAAACCAGCAGAGGTCATAGCTGAGTGAGATGGAGGGCTGTGGGAAGCAGAAACCTTTCTCTTAAATGCCCATGCCTGGCCTTACTCACTGATGGACTCAATTCCTCTGAGCTCTAGCACTGGGGCAGCTGCTCGTGGAGCACAGGGGACATACTGGGAAGAGCTAGAGGGGTAGGTGGCACCTGGACAGAGGTGCAAACAGAAGCTATTGTTCTTTTGTTGAGCTCTCTCACTCCCCAGTCTGAAGAGGTAAGCACCATCAACCTGGATAAGACAGATAACTCCACCCAGAGGATTCCCTGAGACTCTCTCCTAACTTGTGGGCCCACCTAAGCCGCTTCCAGTGATTTATTCCATACACTGGCTCTCTTGGCTCCTGCTGTGAAGTTTCATAAAATCTCTCAAAGACTCACAAAACCCAAAGAAGCAGCATCTGGCCTTGGCATGCCCGATACCTCCTGCTGAGCAGCCCCAAGTCTTGCACCAATGGCAACTGGCTTTGGTTTCTGTCTTGGTCCCTGGAAGCATCCATAAGCCTAGCACAGGTGGTGGCCTTATGTGGATTGCTTGGTCACTCTTACCATATGGCCCTGGAGGTGCACAGGTTGCGGCTGAACTTGGCTTCCAGCTGGACCACTTTCAGGTCTGTGCCAAGGGGCCCCACAGCACATCCACTGCATAAAGCCACTCTACTAAGACTGGAGACTTAGGAGCCCTACATATACATAGAAACAGGCACAGAGAGGCAGACAAAATGAGAAGACAAAGAAGCACGTCCCCCATAAAAGAACAGAACAAAGGTCCAGGAAAAGAACTCATCAAAATGGAGACAAGCAATCTAACAGATGCAGAGTTCAAAACATTGGTTATAAGGATGCTCAATAAACTTAGGGGAGAGCAGATGAACTCAGTGAGAACTTTAACAAAGAGATTAAAAAACATAATTAAGGATATGAAAAACATAATAGGGAGTTAGTAAAAAATGAAGAATACAATATTTGAGATGAAGAGTACATTAGAGGGAATCAACAGAGTGGTTGCAACAAAGAATTGAAATGGCGACATAAAGGATAGGATAGCAGAGGACACTCAATCAGAACGCAATAAGAAAAAAGAATCTAACAAAAATAAAGATAGTTTAAAAAGCCTCTGGGATAACATCATAGGTTACAACATTCACATCACAGGGGTACCAGAAGGTGAAATGAGAGAGCAGAGATTGAAAACTTATTTGAAGAAATAATGATGGATGAGTGAAGTCAGAAATATGGCAGAGTGAGAGATGTCCCCAGATCTCTCTCCTTGAAACAAAAATAAGCGGAACATCTAAAACTCAACAAAAAACTCCCAAACTGCACAATAGCATGTCTGAGTGTGGGATCTGCACATAAGAGCTACCACAAATCAGAACCCTGGGTGTCGGGTAGTGGACTGGGAGAAACAAAGAAGCTGCTTCTCCCAAGCACTGGAGCTATCTGTAGGAGGAGGGGTCAGGGGAGAAGGTGCAGTGAGTTCCTTGAACAGCCCTGACTGGGAAAGTGGTGAGCTCCATGCAGCCAGCAAGAGTGCCCAGTCATCAGGGCAGAAAGCAGAGAAGTGGGGACGGCAGAGAAACAACAGATGAATTTTAACAGCCACGGTTGCATAACGTGAGACTGAGCTGCAGTCCTCATCCAACAACCCAGAGGACCCTCCTCCAATATTTTCCAAGACGGAACAGCATGGAGCTCCAGGGGAATCTGAGCAAATACTATAGAAACTGTGGCTAACACTGATAGGGACTGAGACTGAGGGTAGTGAGCGTGATTAAACATCTATAAGAAAAAAAGGGCATATAAAGCAGGGATCCAAGAGGCTTTGATGCCACCTATTGGAAACCAAAAGAAAATGAGTTCTTTACAACAGGCTAAAGAAACACATTTATATAATAAATCTTTCTGGAAAAAAGCAGAATACACTTCAGTTAATGCCCAGGTGGAGAAATAGTTCATTAAAAACCATGAACAACCATGGTGACAAGGCATTTCAGGAAGAAAGAGAAAAATCTCCAGAAAACAAGCTTAAAGGCATAGAAATATGCAACTTAAATTACAGAGAATTCAGGATGGTACTTCTGAAAAGACTCACTGAGACCTGAAACGATTCATATCAACAATTTCAGGAATTTAAAAAAACAACTAGATGAGCAGAATGAATTCCTTAGCAAGGAGACTGAAACCCTCAAAAAGAGCCAAATAGAACTTCTGAAGATGAAGAACATACTGCAAGAGTTGAAAAATGAAATAGCAAGCTTGGGAAATAGAGTCGACCAAATGGAGGAAAGGATCAGTGATATCAAAGACAGAAATCTAGAAACAAATCAGAAGGAAGAAGAAAGATATTAAAGAATAAAAAAGAATGGAAGAGAAATTCAAGAACTAGCTGATACCTTCAGGAGAGGAAACATAAGAATAATGGGCATTCTCGAAGGTGAGGAAAAGGAGCAGGGATTACAAAGCATTTTCAGACAAATAGTAGATGAGAATTTCCCAAATCTAAGAAATGAGCTGGAGCTTAGAATTCAAGAAGTCAAAAGAATACCCAATCATCTTAACCCAAAAAGTACTTCACCAAGACACATTGTATTAAAATTATCAAAAATCAATGACAAAGAAAGAATTCTCAGGGCAGCCATGGGAAGGAAGATGGTAACCTAGAAAGGAAACCCATTAGATTATTGTCAAACTTCTCAGCACAAACCTTATAAGCCAGAAAGGAGTGGAATCAAATACTCAAACTGTTAAATGAAAGGAACTACAGGCCAAGAATAATGTTTCCAGCAAAGCTCTCTTTTAGATATGATGGAGAAATAAATTTCCAGTCATACAAATAGTGAAGGAATTCTCCACTATGAGGCCTGCATTACAGGACATAGAAAGGAGTCAGCTCACCCAGAACAAAATGACAAAAAAACACATAACTAGAAGTAAGGCAACTAGCAGGCAGACAGAAGCAGAGGAGTGCAACACTTACTAAGAACAGGGCATTATAAACTTAAACAATAAGAAGAGATTTTCCATAGTAAGACAGCAATGAATGTACAGCATACATAGGGACAAACTGAGACAACAATGACTGAAAAGGGGAGGACTCAAAGATCTAAATTTGCAAAGGGGAATTCAGATAAGGTGTGTGCAGAAGAAAATGGATGACTGTATATATATATATATACATATATATGTGTATATATATGTACATATATACACATATGTGTATATATGTATATAAATGAATATATATGAATATATATATATATACATATATATATATATACATATATATATATTCAGAACTGAAATATATAACATAAACCAAGAAGGAGCAGAAGGAAAGCAACAAAACCCAACCAAAAAAAATATGTTAAAAAACAGACACATAAAGACAAGTAAGCAATGGAAACACCAAGCTTCCAGAAAGCAAAAAACAAAATGGCTACAAGAAGACCTCATATTTTAATAATCACCATAAGTGTAAATGGACTGTATCACCAATAAAAAAGCATAGAGTTGCAGATTGGATCATAAAACAAAACCCAATCATAAGCTGCCTCCAGGAGACACATCTCAGCTCCAAAGACAAATATAGACTCAAAGTGAAAGGGTGGAAAATGATATTTCAAGCAAATGGCATTCAGAGAAAAGCAGGAGTAGCAGTGCCAATGTCAGTCGAAATAGACTTCAAAATAAAAAAGGTAAAGAAAGATACCAAGGGTTAGTTCATAATGATAAAGAGAATCTTGCACCAAGAAGACATAACACATATTAATATTATGTTCCCAATCAGGGAGCCCTGAAATATAGAAAGCAATTACTAACAACTAAAGAAAGAAGCAGACTAAAATACTATCATAGTAGGAGACCTAAATTCCCCACTGTAGGATATGGACAGATCATCCAAACAGATAATCAATAAGGAAATTACATACTTAAATGACACATTAGACCCACTGGACATAATTGACACATACAGAGCCTTCCATCTCAAAACAACTGCTTATACATTCTTCTCTAGTGAACATGAAACATTCTCAAGAATCGACCACATACTGGAACACAAAGCCTCAACAAATGTAACAGGCTTGAAATAATATGAACCATATTCTCTAATTATAGTGCTTTGAAACTAGAGATCAGTTGCAAAAAGAAAGCAAGAAGAACCACAAATACATGGAGATTAAACAACATACTACTGAAGAATAACTGAGTCAAAGAAGAAATAAAAAGAGAGATCAAGAGATACATAGAAACAAATGATAATGATAATAAAGCATATCACAACTTTTGGGACATGGCAAAAGCTGTCATTAGAGGAAAGTTCATATCATTACTAGGCCTATCTCAAAAATCAAGACATGCCTAAATAATAACCTAAAGATTTATCTTAAAAAACTAGAAGACAAAGAATAAATGAAGCCTAAGATCAGCAGAAGGAATGAAGTAATCATAATTAGAACAGAAATAAATGACATTGAAAACAACAAAAAAGAAAAAAATAAATAAAACAAAGAGCTGGTTCTTTGAGAAAGTCAATAAAAATTACAAACTCTTGACTAGACTCACTAAAACTAAAAGAGAAAGGACACAAGTAAACAAAATCAGGAATGAAAGAGGGGAAATTACAACAAAACACCGCAGAAATACAATGGATCATACAAGAGTATTATAAAAATGTATTTAACACCAAATTTAATAACCTAGAAGGAATGGATCAGTACTTAGAAAGATGCAACCTTCCTACACTGAATCAAGAAGAACTGGGAAATATAAATAGACCCATCAGCAGTATGGAAGTTGAAACAATCGTCAAAAACCCACCAAAAAGTAAAAGTCCAGGACCAAATGGCTTCACCAGTGAATTATACCAAACATTCAAAGAAGATTTAATATTCTCCTCAAACTCTTCCAAAAAATTAAAGAGGAGACAATATATCCCAACTCATCTTAGGAGGCCCATATTACCCTGATACCAAAACCTGGTAAAGATAACACAAAAAAAGAAAACCAAAGACCAATATCTTTCATGAACACAGATGCACAAATCCTAAATAAGATACTAGTGAACAGAATACAGCAACGTGTTAAAAAGGTTATATGCCACAAACAAGTGTACTTCATCCCAGTGGCACAAGGATGGTTCACATATGCAAATCAATTAATGTGATACACCACATAAACAAATAAAAAATAAGAATCATATGATTATATCAATAGATGCAGAGAAAGCCTTCGACAAGGTACACCATCCATTTATGATCAAAACATTTAATAAAATCAATATAGAAGAAAAGTAACTTAACATAATAAAAGCCATATATGACAAACCCTCAGCCAACATTATACTTAATGGTGCAAAACTAAAAACCTTCCCTCGAAGATCAGGAATGAGGTAAGGCTGTCCACTATCGCCAGTTATTCAATATAACACTGAGTTCTGAGTGAGTGCAATCAGACAACAGAAATATAAAAGGCATCCAAATAGGAAATGAAGAAGTCAAACTGTCACTATTTGTGGATGATATGATTCTCTTATATAGAAAACACTAAAGACTCCACAAGAACACTACTAGAAACAATAAACAAATACAGTAAAGTTGCTGGATACAACATCAATGTTAAAAAATCCATAGCATTCCTATACGTTTCTTCTATACTGATTTCTGAATTCTCTGTCATTTAAGTTGCATATTTCTATGCCTGTAAGCTTATTTTCTGGAGATTTTTCTCTTTCTTTCGGAGATGCCTTGTCACCATGGTTGTTTGTGATGTTTAATGGACTATAACTGTGCCTGCGCATTAATCGAAGTGTATTCTGTTGTTTTTCCAGAAAAAAAGATTTATTATATAAAAGTCTCTCTTTAGCCTGTTGCAAAGAATGCACTTTTCTTTTGGTTTCCAGTAGGTAGTGTCTAAGCATCTTGGACCCCTGCTCTATATAAAGCCTTACAAATACTTTTTTATTTTCTGATAGATATTTAATCATGTTCGCTACTCTCAGTTTCAATCCTTGTCAGTGTTAGCAACAATTTTGGAAGTATTTGCTCAGATTCCCCTTGGTTCTGTGGTGTTCACTCTTAGAGAGTAAGAAGGGAGGTTCCCTCTGGATTGGAGGATAGAGGTTGTGACTCAGCCTCGCGTTTTGCAACTGTGGTTAGTAATAATGTTTTTCTACTGATCCCACTTCTCTTCCTTCCCCACTTCTCTGCTGTCTTCCCTGAACCCTGGGCACTGCCACTGGGCTGTGGAGTGCACAGATCTGTCAGGCATGGCTGTTCAGGGAACTCACTGTTCCTTCACCCCTCCCCCTCCTCCCATAGGGAGCTTTGGCTGCAAGAGGCAGCTTCTTTGTTTCTTCCATTCCATCGCCTGACTCCAGGGGTTCTGACCTGTGGTAACTCTGATGTGGAGATCCCACACTCAGACATGCTCTTGTGCAGTTTGGGTGTTTTTGTTGTTTTATTGTTGTTTCAAGAAGAGAGGTATTGGGACGTCTTTCACTGTGCCATGTCACTTGTCTTACCATTCTTTAACATGTATTATGAATAACTTTTTCTTTAGTTCAATCAGTCATACACTTCATTTAACCTAACCTCTCTCAACACACAGTGTTTTCATGGGAAGAAACAAAAAGAAAATATATGGTTTAGAAATCAATAAGTGATAGCAATTATATATATCTTGAGATTAAGTGGACACTGCTATTACTTGATACATGTGTCCTTTGTTATTTTGTTATGAAGAAATTCATCTTCTGGATTTGAAAGGAGATAAAAACTTGAGAGTCTATGTATATTAGTTAACTATTGTTGCACAACAATTTGTTCCAAAACATAGTGGCTTAACACACCACTGTTTAGCTCACAAATCTTTGGGTCAGTAACTTGGGTGGGACTCAGTTAGGCAGTTCTGTTGGGTTCAGCTGGGCTCACACAGACATCTGCAGTTTGCTCACCATCAGCTAGTGGCTCTGCTTTTTGGGATTGGATGGCAATGGCTGTGGTGACAGAGTTATTGGGTCATCCATTTTTCAGGCCTGGGCGTGTTCACTTAGAGGCAAGTAGGTTTTCAAGAGAAACAAGAGACTTCTTTATTTTGTAGCTGGAAGTTTGTATCTGTGAATCCCCTTCACCTATTTACCCATCCACCCACACTCCTCCCATCTGGCAACCATCGATTTGTTCTCTGTATGAGTCTATTTCTCTTTTGTTTGTTCATTTATTTTATTTTTAAAAATTCCTCATGTCAGTAAAATCATACAGTATTTGTCTTTCTCTGTTTGACTTATTTCACTTAACATAATACCCTCTAGGTCCATCCATGCTGTTGCAGATGGCAAGATTTCATGTTTTTTATGGCTGAGTAATATTCCATTGTATATATGTACCACATCTTTATCCATTCATCTATCTATGGACACCTACGTTGTCTCCTAATCTTGGCTATTGTATAAAGCCCCAATGAACATAGATGGTTTAAAGTACAGCATAGGGAATAATATAGTTAATAGTATGGTAATAATTTTGCACAGTGACAGATGGGTACTAGATTTATTGTGGTGATCACTTCATAGGTATATAAATGTCAAATCACTATGTTTGTATACCTGAAACTAACATAATATAATATTGTATGTCAACTATACTTTAATAAAAAAAAGAAAAGAAAAAAGTGTTAAAGACAAAAAAGAGAGCAAGAGGTAACAAGCTTCAGTTCACAAATACTTTTGAAGTCTGTGTCACATATGCTAATATCCCATTGACCAAAGCAAATCATGTGACCAACCCCATTCAACAAGTGGAAAAATAAACTTCATCTCTGGATGCAAGGATCTGTAATGCATCTTTCAGTGGCATAGATGCTAGGAGCAAAAAAAAGGTGTAGCCCTCTTTCTAATCTATACACTATACTATTGACTCACTGGAATTCCACTATCGGGAACAGAGAAATCAATAGCTACATAATCAATAGGTATAATCTTTAAATTAAATTTTAATCCATTGTAGGGTTGACTGTTCATTGATTCTTTTATGAAAAACGAGTCTTTTTAAATAAGTCTCAATCAAATATAAAGAAGAGCAAACAGCTCATTTTAGGGGGCCTAAACAGATAGTTTGACAACAAAATGCATACACACAACCATTGATTTACTTTTCAATATAAGGAAAAACATAAACATACTAGTTTTATAGAAAATTGATAGATGAATCAGCAGACCACACTGAAACTCTTTTAACTCTTTCCAACTAGCCAGAACTATTAATAAAACCTGTTCTTTTTTCTTTTAGTTGGCTATTATACCATATTATGACTTGTTTTCTTTCCTCACTACTCAGACTTGAAGTGTAGAGCAAAAAAGCAGCTTTATTCTTCTTTTCCTTTAGAGCTTTAACAAAAAAGTTAGTTACATAGGATATAAGCTGTCTTCAGTATATTTAAGTTTTTAAAGAAGCAGAACTTTTCATCTCTAAAATTGCCCTCAGAGATCTTAATTTGGCCTTGAGAACACCCATACAATGGGATTTTAATGCTTTTACTGTCAATGAAGTTTAAAAATATGTCTTCCAATTCCAATAAGACCTCTGATTGCTTTTTCTTCTTCCTTTAAATTATGTGGATTCAATAGCATGTGATCTATCTCTTAGAAACATTTAATAGTTAGGCACAGCTTAGGCTTTGACACAGAAGGCCAGAGAGAACACTCTGGGGAGACAGGACCTCTAGCCTCTGCCTCCTCCAAAGCAGAAAGCACCTAAGAAGGGATCTCTTCACCCAAGTCACTGGACAACCAAGTCTGTAGTTCTCAACCAAGCCCATAACTGGTGGCTCTGGGGTCCTTCCTAGGAGTTGATGACCATGTTGAATTGGAAGTCAGAGGGAGAGCACCACCTCCCAGTAGACACACTTTGCGAGGGACTCACAAATGCTTTTACTTCTCTCTTGAGCATGAGCTCTGTGAAAGAAGTTGTTTTAAGTCAGGTTGGCTTGCCATAACAAAATACCACAGACTTGGTGGCTTAAACAACAGATATTTATTTTCTCTCAGTTCTGGAGTCTGGAAATCTGAGATTAAGGTACCAGCATCGTTGGGTTTTGTTGAGAACTCTTCCCATCTTGCAGAGGATAGTTTCTCACTGTTTCCTAACATGGTCTTTCCTTGATATGTGTGTCTGGAGAAAGAGCATATTTATGTCCCTTCCACTTCTTATAAAGTCATTAATTGCATTAATGAGCACTCCACTTCATCACCTCATCTAAACTTAATTACCTCCCAAAGACCCCACCTCCAAATACCATAACATGAGGGTTAGAACTTTAACATAGGAATTTTGGGGAAAATAATTCAGTTTTCAATAGAAGAGTTGATCTGGGGATGGGGCAGGGAGGGATAAGAGCTCCTGGGGCTGGGAATTCTAACTCCATAGAACAACAGTTTGTTCCTGATCCCCACCTCCCAGTCATTGTTCAAGTTCTGAGGACCAGCCTAAGGGCCTTCAGGACTTCAAGCCCTTCCTCCTGCCCAGAATTTCTATCCATGTACCTCTTCATAGTATTACAAGATAGCTACCCAGGGATGCTGGTGGCCACATTGAGAATGGAAAGCTCTCAACATTTCTTCTCACTTTCTCTGGAGACACCCTGTTATTTGTGTGGTAGACAGCATTTTCCAAAGATGGCTGAAACAATGTCTTTCACCACATGCATTCTTCTACACCTGTGCCATTCCTGCATTAAGCAGTGGAGTCTCTGTCCCTTCCCCTTGAACCTAGTGGACCTTTTGACTGCTTCAACCAATAGAATGACACTGTGTGATATCTGAGGCATGATTATACAACCGCTCTGCACTTCCCTTAGTTTCTTGTCATGCTCATTCTTGGAACCACCCATTATGCTCTTAGGAAACTCAAACCAGCCCATGCAGAGAGACCACATGGACAGCCATGGAGAAGAGTTCTGGAGGACAGCCAGCTGATGTTTTAGCCAATTGCCAAGTCTCCTTCAGCCTTTGAGTCTTCCCAGTGGAAGGCCCAGAAATTGGGGAGCAGAAACAAGCTATTTCTGCTGTCCTCTGTCAAAATTTCTGACCCATAGATTCCATGAACAGGATAAAATATTTGCTGTTTTACATCACCATGTTTGGTAAGATTTGTTATATAAAAATAGTTATGACCAGGGATCCTTTCCTGGGGTCCAGAATCTGAAGAAAAGGCACAGTCTTATAGTAGAGAAGCAGCATGATAAGCAGGGTGGCTAACCATCCTGGTTTCCTGGGATGGAAAAGTTTTCTGGGATGTGGGACTTTTAGAATGAAATCCCAGAAAGTCTTTGGGTAAACCAGGGTGAGCTGATCATCTTATTCGAGGAATAAGTTCCTCTAAGGGATTAGTGTGGGATATGGTTCTTCCCAGGGGCTAGAGAGTTTTTTTTCTAGCTTTACTGAGATATTTGTGTAAGTTTAATGTGTACAATGTGATGACTTGATACATATGTGTATTGCCAAATGTTTATACCAAATGTTTACCAGAATAAGATTAGTTAACATATCCTTAACCTAACAAAATTATATATATTTTTTGTATGTGGTGAGAACATTTAAGATCTACTATCTTAGCAACTTTCAACTATACAATACAATATTGTTAACTATAGTCACTGTGCTGTACATTAAATCCCTGGAATTTATTCCTCTTATAACTGAAAATTTATGCCCTTTGACCAACATCTCATTTCTTCCATCCTGTAGGATTTTAAATGCACAATAGGGCATTTAGAGCCTTATTTCCTTAATGTAAAACATTAAAACAATTTTTTAAGCCATAGAGATTAAAATCTGGGTTGGAGAGTGGGAAAGGGGGAGAATTTAAGGGTACATTTGTGTGTGTGTGCTGAGGGCTGTGGTTATCAGAGGATAAGGATCTTTGCATGTGTTCACTTCTTGGAAAGTTATTACTAACCTGAGCAGGGCTGAAACAAGGGTGAGGCAGGTGAGGTCCTCATCTGGGATGCAAAATTTAAGGGGGTGCCAAAACACTTAGCAATCAAGAGGCATTGTATTTTAATGCAATATTTAAAAAAAATCTGGCAAATTATAGCCCACAAGCCAGGTGTCTGTTATTGTAAATAAAGAACCAGGGCCAGGATGAGGGTGAGGCAAGTGAGAAAGAGTCGGATCTTCTCTTAATGAAAAATATTTCAGTTTTCTTCATCATGGTATTTTTGCACAAATTTTGATATTTTTTTCATTTAAAATATTAAAAATTTTAACATATAGTTGGCACACAGTATTATATTAGTTTCAGGTGTACAACACAGTGATTAGACATTCATGTAACTTAGAAAACGATCACCCCAATAAATCTAATACCCATCTGACAGCATACATAGTTATTACAATATTATTGACTATATTCCTTATGCTATGCTTTACATCTGCATAACTATTTTGTAACTACAAATTTGTACTTCTTAATCCCTTCTCCCTTTTCACTCTCTCAACCCCTTCTTATCTGGCAACCATAAATTTTTCTCTGTATCTATGAGTCTGTTTCTGTTTGGTTTGTTTATTCCGTTCTTTAGATTCCACATGTAAGTAAAATCATGTGGCATTTGTCTTTCTCTGTCTGACTTACCCCATTCAGAAAAATATCCTTTAGGTCCATCCATGTTGTTGCAGATGGAAAGATTTAATTATTTTTGATGGATGAATAATATTGATTGTATATATGTACCACTTCTTTATCCATTAAACCATTGATGGATACCCAGGTAGCCTCCATATCTTGACTATTGTAAATAATGCTGCAATAAACATATGAATAAACATATCCCTTTGAGGTAGTCTTTTGGATTTCTTCAGATACATATCCAGAAATTGGATTACTGGATCCTTCTTTGTCCCTTGTTATCACCTTTGATGAAAAGTCTATTTTGTCTGATATAAGTATTGCTATCCCAGCTCCTTATTTTTTGTTTTTATTTTCGTGAAATACTTTTTACATGCCTTTACTTTCAGTCTGTGTGTGTCTTTTAATCAGAAGTGAGAATCTTTAGGTAGCATATGTAAGGGTTTTGTTTTCTTATCCATTCAGCCACTCTATCTTTTGATTGGAGCACCTAATCCATTTACATTCAAAGTAATTGTTGGTAGATATGTGATTATTGACATTTTACTATTCATATTTTTTACCTTTTTTTCTTCTTCTTAAAGAAGTCCCTCGAACATTTCCTGTAATACTGGCTTAGTGTTAATGAACTCCTTTAGCTTTTTCTTGTTTGGGAAGCTCTTTATCTGTCTTTTAATTCTAAATGATAGCTTTGCTGGGTAGAGTAATCTTGGTTGTAGGTCCTTGAATTTTATCAGTTTGCATATTTTGTGCCAATCCCTTTTGGCCTGCCCAGTTTCTGTTGAAAAGTTAGCTGACAGTCTTATGAGAACTCCCTTGTAGGTAACTAATTGTTTTGCCCTAGCTGCTTTTAAGATCCTCTATCTTTAACTTTTGGCATTTTCATTATGATATGTCTTCGAGTGGGCCTCTTCGGGTTTATCTTGTTGGGGACTCTCTGAGCTTCCTGGCCTTGTATATCTATTTCCTTTACCAAGTTAAGGAAGTTTTCAGTCATTATTTCTTGAAGTAGGTTTTCAATTCCTTACTCTCTCTTCTCATTCTGGTACTCCTGTGATGTGAATGCTGGCAAGCTTGATATTGTCCCAGAGGCCCCTTAAACTGTCTTCATTTTTTTGTGTGCTATTCTATTGGGTGTTTTCTGCTACCTTATCTTCTAAATTGCTGATTCAATCTTCTGCTTCATCTATTCACTGTTTCATTCTCTCTAATGTATTCTTCATTTCAATTATTATGTTCTTCATTTCAGACTTTTAAAAAATGTTTTCTATCTCCATTTTTATATTTCCTATCTCTTTGTTGAAGTTCTCACTGAGGTCATTGAGCATCCTTATAATCAGTGTTTTGAACTCTGCATCTGGTAGATTGTTTGTCTCCATTTTGCTTGAGTTCTTTTTTTCTGGAGCTTTGTTTTGTTCTTTCATTTATATTTATATTTCTTTGTTTCTCTATTTTGTCTGCCTCCCTTGTATTTCTTTCTATGTATTAGATAGGGCCGCTATGTCTCCTTGTCTTAGTAGAATGGCCTTATGTAGTAGGGGGCCCAGTGGCTCAGTCTTCCTCATCACCTGAACTGGCTACTCTAGGAGCATCCCTTGTATAGATTGTGTGTGCCCTCTTATTGTGGTTGAGTCTTGGTTGCTGCTTGCACCCTGGGTTGCTGAATGACCCTGGGCTGATTAGTTGTGAGGAGTGGCCGGTGACTACAGTGAAGAAGCTCTTATGCAGGGGCTGAACCGATGAATAGAATTCATTCTAGCAGGGCTCTGGTGCCTGCTGATCTGCCCTGTGGGTCATCCTTGGAAGTGGCCTTGAGTGGTGCTCCAGCTTAGATCAAAGCCTGCCACCTGCCATGCAGGCCAGTGCCTCCTAGGAGTGGCCCTGCCACAGGCCAAGTTCAGCTACAGTCTATACCTTGCTCAGAGCCACCTGGCATGAGCCACCAAACAGTCTGTAGATGGCCGCTACCCACACTGGGCTGAGATGTGCCTTAAGCGTCCATGCCACTAACCAAGCCAGATTCAGATAGGTCCAGGCTTGAGGTTGCTCAGTAAGAAGTATAGGCATGTGAGGCCAGATGATACTTACTTGGGTTTTGTTAACCTTTGAGAGATTTTGGAAAAGTCTGGAAAATAAACCAAGACAGGCAATTTGTATGGAAAATTCACTGGAGGTGGCTTGGTTGGGCTCAGCAAGTTAGGTAGAATAGGGCCTTAGGGCATTTCTAGGGCGAAGCAACCAGTGTACCCAGGTTGATGGAGACTCAGACTGGTGGCTGCCTGGGGCTGCCTGGTCTGCCTGGGTCTGCCTGGATCTGTCTGGGCGGGGTAGGGCTCAACAAAAGAACAGTGGCCTCTGCCAGAACTTCTGTCTGGGAGAAAGCTGCCCCTCCAGCCTTTGTTTTGAAGTCAGACAATCCAGTTTCTCTCCTTATGTTCCTGGTGCCTTTTGAGCTGCTGCCCAAGTGCTGGAGCTCAGAGTAAGTTTGTCAGCAGATAAATCCATGCAGTGGCCCTTTAAGAGGAACGCTTGGGACTCTACAGCCCTCTGTCTCACTCAGCCACATTCTCTGCTGATTTTGACATCCAGATTTTGTGAAGCCTTTAATTCCCATTACTGGAACCCTGGGCTGGTGAGTCTGGTGTGGGTCTGGTATTCCTCACTCCTCCAGGGGAGATCTTTGCAGCTGACATCTCTTCCAAATTTTAACCACCACACATGGTGTGGGTCTGGCCCATTCTGCATCTCTGTCTCTCCTACCAGTCTCAAGGTGGCTTCTTCTGTGTGTCCTTAGTTGTAAGACTTCTGTTCAGCTAGATTTCAGGAGATTTTTGATGGTGGTTGTTCTGTAGTTTAGTTGTAATTTTGATGTGTTCATGAGAGGAAGCAAGCACAACATTTACGTGATCCACCATCCTGACCAGATTTCTTTTAATTTTGATTTTTGACATTTTCCCAAAGAAGACATAGAGGTAGCCAACAGGTCATGAAATGATATACATTAATAACCAGAGAAATGCAAATCAAAACCACATATCACCTCACACCTGTCAGAATGGGTATTATAAAAAAAGACAAGAAATAACAAGTGATGGTGAGGGTATGGAGAAGAGGGAAACTTCATGCATTTTTGGTGGGAATGTAAATTGATACAGTCACTATGGAAAACAGTGAGGAAGTTTCTCAAAAAAATTAAAAATAAAGCTACCATATGATGTAGCGATTCTACTTCTGGGTAATTATCTGAAGAAAATGAAAACACAAATTGGAAAAGGTATATATGCACCCCTATGTTCATTGCAGCATTATTTACAATAGATAAGATATGAAAAGAACCTAAGCATCCATTGATGGCTGAATGGATAAAGAAGAGATTATGGTATATATATGCAATGAAGTATTATTCAGCCATAAAAAAGAATGAACTCTTGCCTTTTGTGACAGCATGAATAAACCTTGAGGGCATTATGCTAAATGAAATAAGTCAGACAGAGAAAGACAAATACCATATGATTTCTCTTATATGTGGAATCTGAAAGCCACCACAATAAAATCAAACAAATTCATAGATACAGAGAACAGATTGGTGGTTGCCAGAAGTGGGGGTAGAGGTAAGATAAATGATTGAATTTTTTAAATTTTAAATAAATAGAATAATTTATAATAATAATTTAAAAAGTCAGACTAGTGGTTATCTTTGAGATAGTACAGACTTTTGGGGGAGATTTAGGGGTATAAAATGTATTGCATTAAGATATTATTTATCTTCATTGCTGTGATTTTTGACGTTCCCTTAAATTTTGTTCTGAAGGTGAGTGTCTCACTTGCCTCAACCTAGTCTCCTTCGACACCACTTACTCCCTGCCATTTTCATGTTATTTAGCAAGTTTCTTGGTTTTATTTAGAAAACTCTATTTCCTCACTGCAGCAAGATGCTGTTTGTGACCCTCTTGAAGCTCTCAGACCCTCTTTGACTGTGTGATGTGCCTTTCCTCCACATTCTGTGTGCTTTACATTCTTGGCCTCCACCTGTAACCTTATGCAGAAGCCTCCCCTTGGGCTACTGGGCCAGTAGTGCCTGAAGATTATGTCCCTTGGATGACCCTTAGCCAAAATCTGACAGATGCAGAAGTACAAGAGCCCAGCTAGCTTGCTTCCAGACCTACCAGACTCTGAAAAGCAGATTTTGCCTCAGAGCTCCCTGTGTGATCAGGTGAGGCTGGACCATCACCTAAACTTGTAGCATGGCTTGGTTTCTTCCTTGCTCTCTTACTAGTTTTTCTGGAAGCTCCTACAGGAATCACTTCTGCCTGAGTTCTCATTCCAGATATTACTTCTGGAAGAACCCCACCACTCAATAAAACTTAAGAGCTCTGTAGAACTCTTTTTTTGTTAAGGTACTGCCTATGAAATTATGTTTTCTTAACAACTACATTTATCGCTATGGCAACTCTGAGTCATGGTTACCAAGGCAAAGTGGACTTTTTGAAAAGAGAAATCTTCACTAATTGAATATCATGGTGACTTATTTCGCCCCCTCCCATTTCTACTTTGTCTCTCCATGGTAGTCCTATGTGGGCTATAGGGTTCTTTGTGTCTCTTAAAATGGTTTTGTTCAATGAAATTCACACAAAATGGATCAGGCATGTGACCTGAGAGGCCACTACTTGGCCACCTCTTGGGCTGTTCAGGAGGGTGCTCCATGTACCCAGCTAGATGCCAGAAGGCAGAGTGCCCACTGAAGCAGTTAGACTCTGGAGTGAGTTCAAGATGTAAAACAGTGCCCAGAACTGCATAGCCACTCTCCTCTGCAAGAATCTCCCCGAAAGTCCCCCAGACAGGGGGTGACAGAGAACAGTGCAATTGTAGCACCTAAATATATGGAACTTTCAAAATGATGTTTCAATGAGAGATGCTGCTTTTTTTCTAAGGCATATACATAATGTTTTTTTTTTTCAGTTGAAAGGACCTGTAAAAAGCAGCTAGTTCTTTGCATAAGGTTTGGTTCTCCTTGGTGGCAACTGTTTTTGTCTTTTCCTCAATGTCTCTCTCTTTTCAGGGCTAACATTGTGTGGTCTCCTGCTAGCTCAGGCCACCTTAGCTGGTGGAGAGGCCTTGCAATGGGCAGGTGCCCTCTTGCCATTTTGTCTTGCTGTCTACTGGCTCCTCCAGAGAGCAGTACAGGTGTCAGGGCTGAGAGAATGGAGGTACCTTGCTGGCTTTATTTTAGAAAAATGACTCACAACACAAAACTATCTATTATCCTAAAAAACCCTTATTTTTTTCAGTTCTGCTCTCTGTTTCCATGGAAATGGAGCTAGTCTCCAGCACATAAGCCAATGACTGTAATTGTTGTATGTTGTTCTTTGTTATCTTCTCCAGGGAGGAAAAACACTTTGATTTCTATTTGCCCTTTTTGTCAATGGACAAGGTACTGTCATTGTAAAGCCCCATCAGACACTAAGTCATGATTGGGGCCAAGCAGAGGGAAATGCACTCTTCTCTTCTTCATTGTCATAATGCCCTAGAATAAATACATCTGGGGAAGCAGATAGGGATTGGGAGAAATGTTGATTCAGTCCCCCTAACCTTCAAATTCAGCCTGGACACTCAGTAATGGATATGCTCTCTTCCTCATTTGATATCAACCCTTAGGTGTTTGGCAGGTTGTTCCCTCAAGGAAGAATTATCTCAAGGCAGGCCCATATTGAGGCAGAATAGATTTGTGTTGGTGAACAATACAGAACACTAAACCCATCCAGATCTCTTCCTTTCATTTAATGAATGCTGCTAATGATTGGCACCTGTGGCCTTCAGAGGCTTGTTCCTGGGTACAAGAGTCACCTCATTTGTACAGAATTGGTAAATGTTTAGCAACTGGCTTTATAAAAACAAACAAACAAAACCAAAACTAAAGTCCTGGTTTGCAGCATTTACCATTTTCCATGGTATAAATGCTGCCACTATGGCTGATTTCAAGTTACTAACTTGACAGTACTGAATTCCAAGTTGGGAATAATTGCCTTTCGAGAGCCAGTACAAACCAGCTCCAGCACACCATTAATTGGAAGGGCCTGGGATTTCCATTCCCACCTTTGTCCACTGCCAGGCAGCCAATGACAGACTGGTATGGAAAAACAATCCAGCTCCCTTGTCTCCAGGCAGAATAAACTCTGAGGTGCAACTGACACTCCAGAACCCTTCTGGGGCTCAGGCCGAGTCTGAGACTTCACATGAAAGTATACCCTTGCTTGATTTCCTCCCCTTTCTCATCCTGCTTACTCCATTCCCTTACTAGTTTCTTCTGAAAGCAATTTTTAAATGAGTCATTAGCACACAAATTCTCATCTCAAGGTCTGCTTCTAGGAGGACTCACCTAGAGACTCTTCTTTTTTTAAAAAAAAATTAGTTAAAATGTGAACAGTGACAGAAAAGAATATTATGGTTACTTTTAGGACTTGTATTTATTGAATTTTAGGGTTCTGTGGACTAGGAATTGGAAGGTCTAAAGTAATAAAGAAAATGATTGGAATCTTTTCTTAATATTCTCTGAGTGAATCCTGCCATCTTGAGGAAGTTGAGAGAATCAAGGGACTGAAGGCTGGTAGGTTAGGGAGTTATATGTAAGAAGAACATTCATCTGAGGGAAAAAGGCTTAGTGAGAATGATGAAAGTAACAATAATAATCATTATCATTTACTGAGAACTTACTGTGTGTCAAACACATATTTAATGCTCTATTGATATTATTCAGTAATATGTTGACACAACAAATCTTTATTGAACACTTATTATGTACCAGACACTATTGTAATCATTGATAATCACAACAGTAAACAAAACAAAGTCCTTGCTCTCTTGGAGCATACATCCTAGTTTGGGGGAGATAGACAATAAACAAACATGGTTATAATACATTAAATGACACAAAGAAAAAATAAAGCAAGTAAAGAAATGCAGTGACTGGGATGAGGGTGTATATTAGTTTTCTATGGCTGCAATAATAAGTTACCACAAACTGGGTAGCTTAAAACAACAAGAAGTTATCCTTTCACAGTTTTTGAGGCCAGAAGTATGAAATCAAAGTATTGGCAGGGTCATTCTTCCTCTGAAAACACTAGAGGAAAATATGTTTCAGGCCTTTCTCTCAGCATCTGATGTAGTCAGCAATCTTTAGTATTCTTTAGATTGTAGACACATCCCTCTAATCTCTGCCTCTGTTGTCTTATGGAATTCTCTCTTGTGTGTCTTCATGGCTCTTCTTTTTTTTTAAAATAAGAACACCAGTTATATTGGATTAGAGCCCATACTGATGGCATATGACCTCATCTTAAGTTGATTACATCTGCAAGATCCTATATCCTAATAAGATAATACAGGTCCTGAGAATTAGGACTTCAACAAATCTTTTGGGAAGACACAATTCAATTTACAACAGGTGATATCTTTATACAGGTGGATATCTTTTCTGATAAGGTGACATTTGATCAGAGACTGGATAGAGTGAAAAAGTGAGCCATAGTGAGCCATATAGATATCAAGAGGAATAGTAAGTGCAAAGGCCCTGAGATAGGAGCAGGCTTGGCAGAGTCAAGAGTATTAAGGAAGCTGGTATTTATATAGTAGAGTGAGCAAGGGGAGGAAAGGTTGTAGGAGACAAGGTCAGAAAGTTAGTAGAGGGCTAGATTGTTTAGACCCTGATACAGACCATGGAGAAGACTTTGGCTTTGACTCTGAGCAAGATGGGAGCTATTGTAGGGTTCTGAGAAGAGGATGGTTGTGATCTAATTTCTCTTTTTAAAAGATCTCTCTGGCTGATGTTTGGGGAATAGACTGAGGGAAGGGATGGGGAAATCATGGAGGTCAATGAGAAAGCTGTATCAAAAACCTAGGTGACAGCTGATACTGGTTTGTATCAGAGGGATTGCTGGGAAGGTGGTGACAAGTAGCTGAATATTGGTCAAATTTGGAAGGTAAAGCCCAGCACAACATCTGCTTATTTAACCTTCTCAGAAATATTATAAGGATCTACTTATTATCCTCATTTGATAAACAAGTAAACCAAAACTCAGAGAGATTAAAAAGATTGCCCTGAGTCACTCTGCTTCTAGTAGGAGAGAAAGTGGGGCCTGGGTCCTAGTCTGTTCAACATTGGCACCAGTGATCTTAACAACCATGTGAAAGGTTGAACATCTTTATTGACTTAACCTTGCCTGGACATGGGTTGGCAATGTGGTCTATCAATGGAAAAAGTCTGTAGTGGGTTGAACTGTGGTCTCCCAAAAGACATGTTCATGTTCTCACCCCTTGAACCTGTGTTTTGACCTCTTTTGGAAAAAAAGGTCTTTGCAGACATAATTAAGTTAAAGATCTTAAGATGGGAAGATTTTCCTGGATTCTACAGGTGGGTCTTAAATCCAATGGCAAGTGTCTTTATAAGAGACAGAAGAGGAAAAGATGAAGGCATGAAGGAGGAGAGAAACATGAAACTAGAGGCAGAGATTGTAATACTGCATCTATAAGTAAAGGAACACTTGTAGCCAGCAGGTATTGGAAAAGACAAGGAAGGATTTCCCCAGAGCCTCCAGTGGGAGTATGATCCTGGTAACACCTTCATTTCAGGCTTATGGGGTTCAGAACTGTGAGACAATACATTTTTGATGGTTTAAGTCACTGAGTTTGTGGTCATTCATTATGGCAGCCCCAGGAAACTACTACAGAGTCAGAGAGAAGTGAATTCCTCTTCAGCTCATTTCTTCTTAGGTTAAGCAAATTAGTACACATTTTCATGACAAACAAGAAAAAAGAGTTTTCTCTACAGATATTTGAGCATCAGTAGTGTGTGCCTTGAGTTGCTGTGATATGAAGTGAGGGGGAGAATATAAACCTCCTTGTGCTATGCTGAAGAATAAAATCTTAAAAAGTGCTGACATCTTGCTTTTCAAAAGCTTTCTGTAGACTGTTGGACATTTGTTTAACTGAATGGTCACAGAAAGAGAAGGTTGTCAGCTAAGATGCTGTCAGAAGTCAGATGATTTGGTTGGCTTACTGCTACCTATCAGGGAGCGAGGTCCCCATGAGACTGGGCAAGGGGATAGGGTGGTAGTTTGCAAACATGGCCACAAATTCATTAACCTGCCTCCCATCAAGAGGTTGAGTCTAACTGCCTTCTCCTTGAATATAGGCTGGCTTTAGTGGCTTGCTTCTAAGAAACAGAATGCATTGTTACTTCCCAGTCTAAATCATAAAATTTGATACAGCTTCTTTGTGGCCCTCTCTCTCTGAAACATAAATCTTTGGATCTCTGAATTGTCTCTAAGAAACCTGGCTACCTTGAAGACACCATGCTGGAGAGACCACGTGGAGATAGAGATGTTTGAGGAGCTCCAGATATTCCAGACCCCAGCTGTTTAAGTCTTTGTAGCCCAAATGCAGACCTGTGAATGAAGAAGCCTCTGAGATGCCCTCATCTCCAATAACAACCTGGCTGTGACTACATAGAGAGACCCTGCATAGGAAACCATCAAACTAAGTTCAGTCAACCCACAGATTGGAGAAGAGAGAAACAAATGATTGCTGCTGCTCTTCTATACTACTATGTTTGTGGTAGTTTGTTATGCAGCAATAGATAACTGGAACAAAGAGTGTATTTAGATGATTACTTGGGAGAGCAGCGGAAAAGGAAGGAAAACAAATGGACTATATGGGTAGTGGGGTTTGGTGGAATGTAGTGGTGGGGGACACTGCAGCTGAAGAGCACTGATTGGACAGTGAAATTAACCATGTTTGTCCTTCCTTCTTTCTTTCCTTCCTTCCTTTCTTTCTTCCTTCCTTTCTTTCTTCCTTCCTTCCTTCCTTCCTTCCTTCCTTCCTTCCTTCCTTCCTTCCTTCTTTCCTTCCTTCCTTCCTTCCTTCCTTCTTTCCTTTATAATTATTGAGGCCTTACTTGTTATAGAGAGAAACAATTTAGCAAGGCAAATTAGGGTAACAAATACAATAATCCAAGATGTACATGATGTAGAAGTAGCACAGAAAGTGAATAATCATTTTTATCTGGAAGGAAGAAGGGGATGTCAGGGAGTTAGAGAAGCCTTCTTTGAAGGTCAGAGTTTTGAAGGATAAAAGGAAGTAGAGGTAGATTTACTATAAAGCTAATGAATCTTAAGCAATAAGGATCCCCATGTGCATGGACACTTTCCAAGGCCTTAGGGTGGGACTTAGTAAATATACCTATATGGTTATGTATTCTTATAAAATTTAAAAGTGTAAGATATTTTGATTGTAATTGGTTAAAATCTTATATTAGTCAAAGTTCTCTATAAAAACAGATTATCTATCTATCTATCTATCTATCTATCTATCTATCTATCTATCTATCTACTATAACGGATTGGCTTATGTGATTATGGAGGCTGAGAAGTCCCAAAACCTGCAGCTGGAAGTTAGAGACCCAAGAGAGATGGTGGTATAGTTCTAGTCAGAGTCCAAAAGCCTAAGAACCACTCCAAGGGCAAGAGAAGGCTGATGTTCCATCTCAGGCAGGCAAATTTCCCTCTTACCCAGCCTTTTGTTCTATTCAGGACTTCAGAGGATTAGATGTTGCCCACCCTCATTAGGGAGGGCAATCAGCTTTACTCAGTCTATGGATTTTAAATGTCAATCTTATTCAGAAACATTCTCACAGACACACCCAGAATAATGTTTAACCAAATGTTTGGGCACCTCTTGGCCCAGTCAAGTTGACACATACAATCAAAAAATTAACAGATCTCTGTCTCATTTCTTTCTGATTTTTACTCTGTGACATTTCCTCTCATGTTAGGTGGTGTTAGGTAGTGTTGGAATTCTAGAATCCAACTAAAAAGAAGTTGAATTGGGGTTACATTTAATTTGGTTTTAGTGGGCTAAAAAACGATGAGCTGTATAAAGTCACTTCATGTATAATTAAGTTATTGCTAGCCTTCCTAGCATAGAAATGGCTTCAAGGAAGATCTGTACCATTCACTGTATAAACTCTCTTGGCATTGTGATGTGAAAGTCCAGGTACTGAGGTTGTATCATGATATGAATATATTCTGTATCTGGCATCAGAATCATGTAGTGAAACATTTGTACTTTAATAGATAACTATGCATTATCTAGGGGACGCCACTTTTGATGATCAATTTCTGATTCTGTGGGATAAATTGTAGATAGCCTACAGCAATGCAAAATAATTCTTGTCTAATGATACACAAATTCTCTCCTGTCTGGTGGAGGTTCAACTGACTTTCCTAACTCCCGTAGAAAAACTGTATTATAAAGTCTTTAAAATTAAAGAACCTCTGTTCTGATTGGCTTGTAAAGATAAATAAGCACTTACATAAATTAAGTATTCCCTGAGTTATAGAGAATAAGGAAAATTAACTTCTAATACCTTAAATGTGCTAGAATTAAAAAAAAATTTGTAGGAACTAACTAAAAAATGTTTAAGAATCTAATTTCTTAATTTATGTAAATATTTGGTAAATAAGATTAGTTTACTATTTTTGGCTCAGTAAAAGCAGCTGTATCTTTTAGTTTATCAGTGTTAAGTATAATATAAGCAGACACTTTATTCTACTTAGTATGTTCTTCCATATTTATAGAGATTTGCCGACCAAATAAAGTAGCATTGCTTCTACTTGATGTTTAAGTTTATGAAAAGTATAAATTTGTGTTTAACCAAATTGAATTATTATTTTAACAGATTTTATTTCAATAAAAATCATGCTTCTTTGTATGTCTACTTGAAGATAATTTCCAAAACTTTTAAGATACTCAAAAATTGGGTTGATATTAAATTGAGATAATTAATATTCATTGGATGCTTAGATCATTTCTCAATAAGTTAAAAGACTGAAACATTATTATTAAGCAGAACTTTAAGTTTATATGCTTTTGCTTTTTATTTTTATTTGCTTTAAATAGGCTATATCTTTGGGTCTGTTAAGGAATATGTTCATTTTTTTTGCCACATTGAAGGTTTGTGTAAAGAATGTGTGTGGCTATAGAAAGTTGTGTTATGTTTTTATGAGATCTACAAATCCACTTAAATCCTGGTGTGACACACAGCTCTCAATTATCCTCCCTCCCCGCCGCCCAGTTTTCCTTGAGAAATAGAATAAGTTGGTTCATGGCTATGAAGGTGAGGAAAAACTTTTCCTTTACATTCTCATATTCTTTGAGTGAGACCTGCAAATTTAATTGACAAAAGACAGATTAACCAGAAAAATCAGAGTTTATTTGTTCATGCAACATACTTACACATGGGAGAACTCAGTGATGACTACCTCGAAAAGGTGGTTAGAATTTGAGGCTCATATACTATCTTATTAGGTAAGGGGAAGGAAGTGCTCCTTCATGGGCCATAAAACTTGCCTAGAGGAATTAGGGTAGGTTTCATTGGCAGTATCCTTTCTGGGAGTACATCCAACATGAAGAGAAATTTATGGTAGCCTTATTTCTCAGAAGTTCCTGCTTTTAGTCAGAATAGGGAAGCTCTGTGAGGGTTTTATTTTTTCTTCCACATTTGTTAATCATAATGTCTTCAGCTTAATATAAACCACTTCTGGGTTTCTGAGTGAATCCCCATATAATGAATATAAGTGGTTGAAACAATACGTAGGAGTAATTTCAGAGAAATACACTTATGGACATACTTCTGTATTTCAAGGAAAATAATTCTGTCTTAAAAGCAGCAATTCTCAGAGTTTTGGAAGTTTTGAGAGGGGGTCTCTAAAACTCTTTTTCACTCTTCAAACTTATTGAAGACCTCAAAGAAATTTGTTGCTGCTGTTTGTCTGAGTTGTAGCTAATTGTAGCTAATGATATTTACTGTATTAAAAATTGAAAGTGAAAAATTGTTTAAATGTGTAAATACTTACTAATTTATTTAAAGACAGCAATAATGAACATATTGCATGTTAATGGCATCTTGGTACTGCTACTAAATTAGTTATAACCATTAGACCCTCTGGGATCTGCCCTAAGGAGTCAGTCTATTCAAGAATATGAACAAGTTTACATAGGACAAAACTTGGTAAGTAAATTGTATTTGCCTCAGTTTATAATACTTGAGTCTAAAAAACTATGAAATGTGTTAAAATCTGAGCAAACTTTTCTCAGCTTTGGTGGGCTTGTTTCTTTGGTTTACTTTTTACCTTCACCTATAGCATGAATGGTTGCTTTTTTCTCTGTACTCTGCATAGGTGACAATTATCTATGCTGTATGTTGACATTAATATGCTTTTTGTCATTTAGAAAAATGAATAAAAGTTCCTGACTTATTATAGAACTAAAATTCATAATAGTTATGTTACAATCTATACATTTAAAAAATGTATATTTCTTGTCACTTTGGTTAAACAGGTAACAATATGGTTTCTTAGCCACCCATGATCCTATCTTAAACAAATGTTTTAATCTCCTCTGATACTTTTTAGGATTTTTGCCTTCTCTAAACCAAATAATAAATAAAAAAAAATAAAACTCTCAGCTTATTTTTTTATACTGAAAGCTATCTGCCAGATTTTTATAAAGGACCCTGAAAAATGACGAAGAAGTAATTAAGTTTATTTGACATGCTATAATTGATGAGTTGCATGGAAGAGTTGTCAAATTAAAAAAGATGCTCACTTTTCTCTAAGTTGCATTTGCATCGGTAAATTTTTTAGTAAAAATATTTTAGAATTTGGACATTGTTTGGGAAATTCCTAGAGATTTGTCAATGTCCTTGGTCTCTAGAATATGATTCTGTTTACTGGTGCCCTGAGGTTGCTTTGATTGATGATATTAGGCAATAGCAATATAATATCACCTGCCATAATTTGGAGTATTATTGAAAATGTGTACAGTTCTTGTTTTTACATTTGAATCTAGTCCAGTGCTTTTCAACTGGGAATTCCATCAGACTTAGCTATAGAATTTAATAAACATACAGATGTCTAAGACCTACTCCAGACTCATAGAATACTTTGCTGTGAGGCCTTGGGTGCTTTACATCACATCTGATGAGATAAGTCTATGTCCCAGAGGATTGTGAGGATGAAACAAATTGACAAATGAGAGTTTCCTCTTGCAATGTTGGGCACTGCACACAGTTAACACTCAATAATTGTTCTGGCCTCCCTTTCTGATTGTGATACCTCAACCTCACTTATTCATCCTTTGGAATTCATAATGACTTGGCTTTAGCAAAATAAAGATTGGTGTTGGCCTGAGGGATAAAAAAGGTGGGTATTATAGGCCCTATTCATCTCTAGAATTGACTCAGCTTCTCACTTTGAAACAGTTCTCTGGTGCATTCATTTTAAACATGAAATTATCTTTTGATGACAATCAGGAAGATGGGGGGAGGGAGGATGTGTTCCTCAATAGAAAACTATGTATTATATAAAGGATACTCCTCTGGGCTGTCAAATTCTGATTCTATAGGAACTATTTTACAGCTCTGTAAGTCACAAATAACAGATAGCAATACAAATAATTGTTGGACATAGATGTGTAATTTCTGTTCTGTTCTATAGCGGTTCAGCTGATTTCCCTCCCACACTGTGGAAAAACCAATCTGCCAGTATTTGCATGTTCATTTCAATATATTATTTTTTACTTCATCTTAAATCAGTTATAACATCTGCTTGGGTTTTTATTGATTGAGTTAAATAAAACTTTAATGTGTTCATTTTTATATTTGTATAAGAATCATGATTTTATCCTTTTATGGGAGACCTATCTTTTAATGGTTAGTGAGGAGAAACAAGGTTTGAAATATACAAAGGCAGAAGCTAGTCAGATGTATAAAATTCTGAGTGGAGAATTTGGTTCTCAATGATGTCTAGTTATAACAGAAGTTTTCTCCTATTAGGAAGTATGTAATGATGCAGCAAATACAACCACAAATGTACTTTGGAAGGGTTAATAAAATTTGTATATTTTTTAGAGGGGAGATGTTTGTGTTATATGCTTTAAAATTTACAATGATATATGTTCTCAAATTTATAATTTAATAAGATATATTTCATAATTCCAAATAAATACAGATGATCCTTGACTTAACAATGGTTTGACTAATGATTTTTTGACTTTAGAATGGTAGAAATATGATACGCATTCAGTAGAAATCATATTTTGAATTTGAATTTTGATCTTTTCCAGGGCTAGTGATATACTGTATGATATTCTCTCATGACGATGAGCAGTGGCAGCAAGTTGCAGCTCCCAGTCAGCCATGTGATCATGAGGGTGAACAACCAATATTCTACAGTGTATTTGTTATGTTACATGATTTCGCCCAACTACAGGCTAATGTGAGTGTTCTGAGCATGTTTAAGGTAGTCTAGGCTATGTTATGATGTTCGGTAAGTTAGGTGTATTAAATGTGTTTTTGACATATTTTCAACTTACAATGGGTTTATATGGATGAAACCTCATTGTAAGTCTAGGAGCATCTGAATTTACTTTCAAATCTAATTTTGTATTTGTAATATTGTGTCCTAGTTCTTAGAGGGCATCTAAATGTATAAGCTTTAGGCTCTACAATACCCTCAATCCTCATCCCCACCCAAATCATTTTTTTAAATGTAGGTTTTAAAATTTGAATTGGTTATGATCATTGCCCCTTTACATTTTGACTTCCTTCTGTCCCCTTGTGTTCAGTGGCTTTGGAGTAGCAAGCAGCAGGAATAAAAGAAAACTATAGCTAGGTATTATTTAAAGTGGTAAAAGTAGATTTCATTCAGGACTACTGCAGCAGGGAAAAGAGACTTCAGTATGGAACTGGGGTTCAGTTCTAAATACAGCATGGTTAGGAGCGAGTTTATAGCCAAGGAGCAGGAAGGGAATATGTTGGTGAATGGAAAATTACTATGAGGAAATATCAGAGGTAAAGGGGATACTGGCTAAACTGACCTAACAGAATTCTTGCTGAAAGCAGAACAGGGTTATCTGACATCACTTGAAGGACAGTGGAGGATGAGAAACCCAATTAGATATCCACAATGATCAGATACGAAGGATGGGGGATTCCAGCTAAATTGACTTTAGCAGGATTCTTGCTAAAATTGGACAATGCAGAAACAAACACATAAGACCAAAAATTAAGACCTAGGTGAGAATTTCAGGAGAGCCTGAGTAGAGTTTGGTCAAGGAGAGATCTTCGTCATAGATAATGTTAGGAATTCAGCAAAACAAGTTGATTTGAGAACATATTTAATTCAGGTTTAGTGGGATATAATAATGTATTTCTCAGTTGCCTTTGTCAAATAAAAAATCCAGACTTGGTAATGTGATATTTTACTCAAAATGATTATTGCTGATGGGGCAAAGAGACTACTACAAAGAGACTACTACAATCTCTGTCCATAGATCTTAAGGCCTCTCAAAGATTAGACAAAAAATTATTTCTTTTATAAAGAGGAGTAAAAAAGGCTAGGAAGAGCTGTTGTGGAGAAAAGGAATGAAGAATGAATTGAAAAGAGAGTAGATGAGAGAAGTTCTATTTAGAAGCCAAAGTACTCTTAGGGGGAACTGTATGCTGCCTCGAGCTGACAGTGACCAAAATTCAGAAGCTTCGAGGAACAAGAGAAGCTTAATCGAAGTTTAAGTAACAAGCATTTGGTTCTGATAGATTAGTGGAGACACACATTTGGCTAATCATTTATGAGACAAAGAATGGAAATTCAGAGAGTATGCATCTGGCCTTTTTATAAATAAACAAGGAGACATCCAAGAGTCCTATCAAGTCATGAGAAAAAGAGGGGGTTCTTTATGGTAAGCTGTTTCCCAGAACACAAATAGTGGTTAGATTTATTAACTATCTTTGTTTTCCAGGAGCACAGAGATCAACTAAAATTCAACATTGTCACTTTTGAATGTAGTTATTTCTAGATATCCCAGTGTAAGAATGGTCTCTAGGAGTGCTACCCATAGAACTGACCAACTAGGTATTGCAACAGAAAAATGCAAGGTCACTCCTTAAGAGGTAGAAATAAATTCCCAATAAAAGCAATGAATAGGATTGTTGATAATCCAATTAATGAAGAAGAGGGAGTTATAGAAACATATTGAGAAAAATTATTTTTTTGTAGACGTGACATGAAATATTAACAGCCCCAATGATAACACTCAATTCCTGATACAACACAAAATAAAATAGTGAGGACACACTGGATAATGAGTGTTATCAATTTAAAGACTATTAAAAAAAGATTAAAGATTCAACAACTGAACAAGAACATTTGAAATGCTCTGAAAGAAACTCATTTGAGATTTTTCTGGATTTGATGACTATCTTAAAGTTTTACATATTACATAAATTGTGAAACTGCAAGAAATAATTCTAAACTACCATTATAAAAAAACAAATTTTGATCACTTGGGTTAGAAGAAAGACAGTTATTTTTTCATTCTATTAAAAATTATATTATAAAATTGTCTGAAGAAGCAAATGAAAGTATTGTGGTCTATTTTTGAATAATGACCCCAAAGCATCATGCCTCCTTGTTTGCACATATCTTAGCAAAGTGATTTTGCAGTTCCTCTGTCACAAGGTGGAATTCATTTTTCTATTCCTAGAATCTGTACTGACCTTGTGACTTGTTTTCACCAATGGAATGCAATGGAAGTGACACTACAACTTTAGCCTTACAGCTTCTGTTTGCACTCTTTTGGGCTACTCTTGTCACAAGATAAAGAAGACCAGTCCAGATAATAAGAAACCATATGCAGAAATAAGCTCAGCTGACAGCCAGCATCCAGGCCCCAGAAATGTGTATGAAGTCATTTTGGACCCTCTAGCCTTTCTAGCCACTATCTAATTGCAGTTTCCTGAGTTAACCCAGGTAAGACTTATAAGAAACCTACCCAGTCAAGCCAAAGATCATGAGAAATACTAAATCATTGTTTTAAACCACTAAGTTTTAAAATTGTTTGATAGTAATAGATAACTGATACAGATATAAAGCAAAAAAAAGCAAATAATGTAATAGTATGCCAAGTCATTAATTAATAAAAATGTAGTTTTTTGATTTGGTGATATAGTGGTACTTATTGGCCTTTAAAATTTCTAAATTTACTGTGACCTCTTTCTCATTCTATATTCACTTTCTAATTCAATTTTATATTAGTAATTTTTTTTCTTAAAGAGGGACTCCAAATCATTTAAGCCTTAAGCCTCACAAAGCCTGGAGCTACTAAAAAACCCTCTCTTCCTCTGTTGCTGTCTTTCCTCCTAGAGCCCTGATTCCTCATATTTTAAGCTTACTTCTACTTCCCACCCCAGGTCCTTTGAGTTCATCTCCTTCCTGAATAAATCTCTTATTGTAGTTATGTGACCACCAGGGGATTAAAAAGCCATAAATAGTATCAAATGATAGGCTTCTGGACATCTATGGAATCACTGATGGGGAAGTCTAGGATGAGGGAGAAGGATATGAGAGCTCATTAAAGAAATGGCCTGTTCTTACTGTGTGGTGAGAGGAAGCTGGATACCTTGTAGGCAGAAAAGAACACAGTGGAGATCAGAAGGCAACAGTTCCCTCCTACATAGTATGCCAGACTGAGAGTGATGAAAAAGGCTTGGTGTCCCAGTGAGAGGAAGGGAAGGTCTTGGAATAAGGGAAATATTCTTCTTCTTAGTTTGGAAGCAGAAATTTGGGAGGGACTTTGTTTTCTCCTCAGGCTGTGGAGATAGAGCCAAGAACAGGATCAGGTCTTTGTCAGGAGGATTCTTTTTTGAGGAAGAATGTAGCTGGATAGTGAGAAGACAGGCAAGGAACCATGGAGGCAAGTTGGTCATTCTTTGCAGGATAACATAGAGGTTAAGAACACAGGCTTTGATATCAGACTGACTAGATATAAGTCCGAACTCTTGTTTGACCTTGAGAAAGTTAATTAAGCTTTCCATGCCTTAGTTTTTTTTCATTTATAAAATTGATATACCAATAGTACCTATCTGTTCTGGTTAAACTACCCTAAAGTTAGTGGTACAAGATAACCACCATTTTATTATGCATGCAAATTTTGTGGTTCAGGAATTCAAAAAGGGCACAGTGAAGACAGTTTATCTCTGTTCCATGATGTCTGAGATCTCTACTGGGAAGATGTGAAAGGCCTAGGTGACCTGAAGGGCTGGGGGCTGGGATCATCTAGAGGCTTCTTCACTCACATGTATAACTCTTAGGCTGGGATAACTGAAGGATGGGATTGCTGGCCAGAGGACTTCTATGTGGCCTCTCCATGTAGCTTGGACTTCTCACAGCCTGGGAACTGGGTTCCAAGTAGCACCTGAAAGTAAATGTCTTATGAGAATCAAGCAGAAGCTACATGGCCTTCTATGACTTAGCAAGTCGCATAGTATCACTTCTGTTATACTGTATTGTTTGAAATAGTACAAAACCCACCCAGATTCAAGGATAAGGGACATAGACTCTACTGCTTGATGGGAGAAGTGCCAAAAATTTGAGGAGATACAGTTTTAAAAACCATCATACTTCTTATAAGTTAGTTGTGAAAATCAAATTAGTTATTATATACAAAACATCAAGCTTGGTGTGAATATCATTAGGTGAAAGTTTTTACTATTTACAGGACAGAGTTCCTCTGGGCAAGGTTTTTGCCAGAGAAGGCAGAGTTGGGGACAATGTTAAAATAATGTCCTCAGTGAGTGTCTGCAGAGACAGAGGTTGGGAACACCTCAAGGGTGGGCTGGCCCAGCTCAGACAGGACCTATTTCCTGGGCTGTGACTTCAGGGTCAGCTGTCAGCTGTCCTGCCCAGAGCTTATAGAACTCAGATACATTTGGGTCATCAAAAATATAACTCAACACAGCAGGACACTTATTATCTTGTGGAGATTATGTTTCTGCCAGAGCCTGCCCCTAAAGAGTGACCCAAATATGTGCCTTGGGCCCCACAAACTCAGGCCTCTCTCTGGGAGAGCTGCTTTACTCTGACAGTAATCGAAGCCCTAAAAGGTTCTACCAACACTAAATTCCACTCCATGGGAAACAGTTCTGTGTGTGTTTCTACATATTTGGGAGAGCAAAAATCCATCTTTACTTGCAAGCCCCTTTGGGCACATTAGCCTTCTGTCAGCAGCAGTGATGACAGAGGATATTTAACTCTTCTTCACAAAATGACACTCTAAGCCCTTGCTACTGTAAGTATGGTCCATGGACCAGAAGTATTGGCATCACCTAAGAGCTGTGAGAAATGCAGAATCTCAAGCCCCACCCTAGAATTTGCATTTTGCAAGATCTCAGTTTATGCTTCCACATATTAGAGTTTGAGAAAGACAGACGTAATTTACCAGTAGACCCTCACTTCTACTCAAGCTAATTCTTGAATATCATGCCCTATGACTACCCTTATCATTACTATTTAAAAGAAAATACAATGGTGTTTATAGAAAGGGAATGGTGACCACCCAAGGTGGGGCAGGGGAAGTTTTATATTATAGTAAGGTTTTTTTTTGCAGAGCATGAACCAACTTTATTTAGAGTGGGCAAGAAGAAGAGTGAGTTGGGCTATAAATTCTAACAGAGTAAGGTAAGCCATGATACTGATGACTTAAGCCTGTAATATATAGTTTCAGGGGAGGTGAGGAAAGTAGCACAGACCAGAGTCAAAATTTATGCATAATTGAAAACATAGGTGGGCTTGATGAATGCTGGCTTCCCTCTTCCTGGAAGAAGTCAAAAGCCTGGATTCTGGAACTATGCCTTTCCCTCTCCTTCCCCAGTCTTTAGAAAGACATTGAAGAGTTTTATGTAACATCATTATGGGGAATCTGAGTTTCCTTTGGTAAAATGATGGGAGGAAGGGAGAGGAGGAGAGATGGTTGATCAGATTCTACAGTGGATATTGGGGATTTGTGAGAACAGATGAGAGCACTATACCCTCAGGATGGGAGTACCACATGGACCCTAGAGCTTAGGCAAATCTAGACACCATACAAGGAAAGCAAGACCCATGGTGATACATTGTTTTAGGTCAGGTTCCTTAGAAGCAAAGCCTGTAATCTAAATTTCTCTTTGAGTAATTTGCTGGGGAAAAGGGGAGACTGAGGAAAGTAAGATGGAGCAGGAGAAAAAGGTTGAGCAAGGATATTATCTCAGCTAGAGAATAGCTTCCACCCGATCCCAGGAGGAAGTTTCTGAGCCGAAATTGCATGACAAATTTGGTCCCACCTTGAGACAAGGAACTGGTCTTTTGTACCCTTGTGTTGGTTCATCATTGACCAGCTAGTGATTGGCTGAGGCCAGTCCCTACAGTCGAGGAGCTGTTGGCAGAGCCTCTTCATCAAGTGTTTCCTATTTGGTTGAAAGTAAATCTTCAGAAAAGGGGACAGTTGTGAATTATGAGCCAACTCCCACAGAAACTGGAATGTGAGTGTACTAGAGAAAGGAATGAGTAGGCACCAAGAGTATTCACCGTAGGTGCCTTTCATCTTGTTTCGCTACTGTGATCTTTTGATAGCTGTTGAGATTTCTGACATATCCAGGCAGAGCTGCAGGTAGTGGAAAAATACAGGAAGTGAAAACCTTGGGAAGTCAGTGATAAAACCAACTTGCTACTTTCTCTCTAAGAGCTCTTTTATTTTCCTGTGTGTATGTGTATCCATCCATCCATCCATCCATCCATCCATCCATCCATCCATCCATCCATCCATCCATCTATCCATCCATCTATCCATCCATTTTGCCTCCTTCCTGCTCTGGGTAAATATATTGATTAGTATTTGTTGTTTTTTCATAATGATTTTTAATTTTTCATTTACAGTTGGCATATAATATTATGTGCAACAAGGGATTAGATATTTATATAACTTACAAAGTGATCACCCCAATAAACCTAGTACCCATCTGACACCAAATAGTTACTACAACATTATTGACTATATACTTTATGCTATACTTTATATCCCTATGACTATTTTGTAAATACCAATTTGTACTTCTTAATCCTCTCCCTTTTTCACCTCCCCAACTGTCCATCCATCTGGCAACCATCGAAATGTTCTCTGTATCTATGAGTTTGTTCCTGATTTGTTTGTCAGTTTATTCTTTTCTTTAGATTCCACATATAAGTGAAATCATATGCTATTTGTTGTTCTCTGTCTCATTCACTCAACTCAGCACAATATCCTCTAAGTCTGTCCATATTGTTGCAGATGGCAAGATTTTATTCTTTTTTATGGCTGAATATTCCATTTTATATATTTACCACCTCTTTATTCATTCATTCATTGACGGACACCCAGATTTCCTTCATATCTTGACTATTGTAAATAATACTGAGATGAATATATGAACTCAGATTTCCCTTTGAAGTAGCACTGAAAACCCTATCCAAAGTAGGGTTTCTTTGGATAAATACCCAGAAGTGGGATTACTAGGTTCTTAGTCTCCTGTTATGGCCTTTGTTTTAAATTCTATTTTGTATGGTTCATATATTGACACTCCAGTTTTTTTTTGTTTGTTGTTTGTATCCATTTTCATTAAATAATTTTTTCCATACCTTTACTTTCAGTCTGTATGTGCCTTTTGATCTGAGGTGAGTCTCTTGTAGGTAGCATATATAAGAGTTTTGTTTTCTTATCCATTCAACCACCCTATCTTTTGATTGGAGCATTTAATCCATTTACATTTAAAGTACTTATTGATAGATATGTAGTTATTGCTATTTTATTATTCATATTTCTTCTTCTTCTTCTTCTTCTTCTTCTTCTTCTTCTTCTTCTTCTTCTCCTCCTCCTCCTCCTCCTCCTCTTCCTCCTCCTCCTCCTCCACCTCCACTTCCTCTTCTTTCTCTTCCTCATCCTTCTCCTCTTCCTCTTCCTTTTCCTTCTCTTTTGCCTCCTTCATCTCTCCAACATTTTCTGTAATACTTGCTTGGTGTTGATGAACTCCTTTAGCTTTTTCATGTCTGGAAAGCTCTTTTTCTGACTTTTGATTCTAAATGATAGCTTTGCTGAGTATAGTAATCTTGGTTGTAGATCATTACTTTTCCTTCTGTACTGAAAAGTTTTTGTTGAGAAATTAGCAGACAGTCTATGGGAGCGCCCTTGTAGATAACGAATTGCTTTTGACTTGCTGCATTTAAGAAACCCTCTTTGTATTTAACCTTTGGCATTTTAATTATGATATATCTTGTTATGGGCCTTTTTGGGTTCATCTTGTTTGGGACTCTCTGTGCTTCCTGGGTTTGTATATGCAGCTACAACTGTACCCTGCTCAGGATTACCTGGCAAGAGTCAAGAAATCTGCAGATCACTGCCATCCATGCTGAGCTTAGAAGTGCCTTGACAGGCCAAGCCATGAACCGAGGCCGGCTGTCACTAGTGCCAGGCTTGGGGCTGCTCAGCAAGAGGTACAAGGCATGCCAAAGCTAGATGCTGCTTGATTGGCCTCTGTGAACCTTTGAGAGATTTTAGGAAAGTTCACAGTATAAGCCAAGAGAGGCCATTTGTGTGGAAACTTCTCTGGAGGTAGCTTCAGTGGGCCCACAAGCTGGGTGGGGTGAGGTCCCAGGGAGTTAGCAGGGGAGAGCATCCAGTGTTAGCCAAATTGATAAAGATTCAGATATGGAGGCCACCAGTGTCTGTATGTCGGGAGAGGGCTCAACAAATTAAAAATGGATTCTGCCCGCATTTCTGTCTGGAAGAAAGCTGTTCCTCTAGCCCTCACCCTGAAGCCAGACAACCCAGTTCTTCCCTGTTTGTCCCTGGTGCTTTTTTAGCAGCTGTCCCAGCACTGGAGCTCAGAGTAAGATCATCATTGAGTAAGTTCATACACAGGTCTCTAAAGAAGATTGTCTGCAACTTCAACTGCCTTCTGTCTCACTCAGTTACAATTTCTGCTGGATTTCTCTACAAGAAGTTGTAGGAAGTTCTCTTCCTGAGACTGGAATCCTGGGTTGGGGAGCCTGGTGTGGGGCTGGAAACTCTTACTTACCTGAGGAGACCTTTTTAGCCAAGATATTTCTTCCGATTCTCATCTGCCACAGGCAGGTGTGGGACCAGTCTGTCTCGCATCTCTGTCCTTCCTACCAGTCTAGAGTTGGTCTCTTCTATATGTCTTCAGTTGTAGTACTTGTAGGCAGCATAAGTAAAAGTCCTGTTTTCTGTTCAGCTATATTTCAGGTGACTCCTAATGATGGTTGTTCTGTAGTTTAGTTGTGATTTTGATGTGGTTACAAGAGGAGGCAAGCATAGTGTTTACCTACTCTGCAATCATGACCAAAACCAAGATTGCTATTTGGTTTTAAAAACTGTATGAAGAGAGAAGGGTAGAGGGAGCAACATAGACATAAAAAAAGACTGGTAAACATACAAACAGAGTTGTTGGAGGTGACCTACTAAAAAATCTAAGTTGTATTTTGGTCAAAGCCTCAGTCTCTTTAGTTTTCACTATTTTTATGTATTTTATATATTATAGTAGGTCTTAAATTTTTATCTAGGAGTCAATGAAGTCTAAAAATTTTAGATGATGTGACTATACATGTGAATACCGGAGCAAGAAAACTTTGATCTTTGAATAATTGTAAAATCTGTTCTTGTGATCTTAAATACTTTTAGGAACAAGTTTTTTTAAAAAAAAAAAACAAATTAACATAAATCATATATATCAGTAATACACAACCTTTTGGCACTAGGAACCAGTGCTCTTATGAGAATCCAATGCCTGATCTGAGGTGAGACGATAATGCTAGCCTTGGGTAGTGGCTGCAAATACAGATACAGATAAATATATACAAATGAAACTTTGCTTGTTTGCCCACTGCTCATCTTCTGCTGTGAGGCTCAGTTTCTAACAGTCCATGGACTTGTACCAGTCTGTGGCTCAGTGGTTGGGGGAAACCTGAATATATGTTGCATTGAGTGTTCACATCCCATAATAAGATTTCTTTCTGTCATCACATATTTGATCCCTTTTACCCCATCTATCTCATTCCTCCACCTTCCCTCTGGTAAAAACTAGTCCACTATTCATTTCCATGAGTCTCTGTGTTTCATGTTTGTTTGTTGTTTACAGATTTATATCCCACATATATGTGAAATCATGTGGTTTTCAATTTTTTCTGTTTGGTTTGTTTTGCTTAGCATGATTATCTCAAGATCCATCCATGTTGTCACAATGGCAGTATTTCATCTCTATTTACAGCTGAGTAATAGTCCATTGCATATATATACCACATCTTCTTTATCCAATCATCTATTGTAGGACACCTCGGTTGCGTGTATGTCCTGGTCACTGTGAATAATGCTGCTATGAACATCAATGTTCAAATATCATTTCAGATATATGTTTTCAAGTCTTTGGGGGTAAATACCCAGTAGAGGGATTGCTGGATCATATGGTATCATATGGTAGATGAAGTCTTAGTTGTTTAGAGGAACTTCCATACTGTTTTCCATAGTGGTTGTATCAATTTGCTGTCCCACCAGCAGTTTAAGGGTTCCTGTTTCTCCACATCCCCTCCAACACTTGTTATTCCTTATCCTGTTGATAACAGCCATTCAAACAGGTGTGAGATGGTATCTCATTGTGGTTTTGATTTGCATTTCTCTAATAGCTAGTGAAGTTGAACAACCTTTAATATGTTTTTGGCCATTTTTATGTCTTCTTGGGAGAAGAGTCTGTTCAGGTCCTATGCTCATTTTTATAATAGATTGTTTGTTTTGCTGTTATTATTGAGTTGTATGAGTTCTTCATATATTTTTGGTATTAGGCCCTTATCAGAGGCATTGCTTGCAAATATATTTTCCCATTAGGATGGCTGGGTTTTTTTTCACATCTTTTTCTGATAATTCATTATTAGAGTATAGGAATGTTATGAATTATTGAACATTGATTTTGTATACTGAAACTTTGTTGTATTTGTTTATTATTTCTAGTAGTGTTCTTGGGAAATGTTTAGAGTTTTCTGCATAGAGTATAATGTTATATGCAACTAGTGACAATTTGACTTCTTTATTTTCTATTTGAAGCTTTTTATTTCTTTTTCTTGTCTGATTGCATTAGCTAGGACCTCCAATATTATATTGAATAACTATGGTGATAGCAGATAGCCTTGTCTCATTCCTGATCTTAGGGAAAAGATTTATGGTTTTTCACCATTAAGTATAATGTTAGCTGAGGGTTTGTCATGTATGGTCTTTATTATGTTGAAGTAAGTGCTTTCCTTCTGTATCTATTTTATTAAGTGTTTTAATCATAAATGGATTCTGTATCTTGTCAAAGGCTCTTTATGCATCTATTGATATGAACATACGATTCTTATTCTTTATTTTGTGGGTTGTATTGCATTAATAGATTTGCATATGTTAAACCATTCCTGTACCTCTGGGATGAAGCCCAGTAGATAACGGTTGATCATGTGTTGTTGTATTTGGTTTGCTATTATCATATTTAGAATTTTTGCATGTGTGTTCACGAGAGATATTGCTTTATAGTTTTCTTTTTTTGTGTTATCTTTACCAGGTTTTGATATCAGGGTGATATTGGCCTCATAAAATGTTAGGAAGTATTGCTTCCTCTTTGATTTTTTTGAAAGTTTGAGAAGAATAGGTATTAAATCTTCTTTGAATATTTGGTAGTATTCACTGGCGAAGCCATCTGGTCCTCGACTTTTACTTTTTGGTAGGTTTTTGATGATTGTTTGAATTTCTATATTGTGATCAGTCTATTTAAATTCTTCAGTTCTTCCTGATTCCATCTAGGAAGGAATTTGTTCCTTCTAAGTTATTAAATTTGGGTTTTTTTTGGGAATTTGTTCCTTCTAAGTTATTAAATTTGTTGCTACATAATTTTTCTTAATATTCTTGTATGATCCTTTCTATTTTTTGTAGCATCTGTTGTAACTTCTCTTTCATTTCTGATTTTGTTTATCTGTGTCCTTTCTCTTTTTTCTTTAGTAAGTCTAGCCAGGGGTTTGTCAATTTTATGAACCTTCTCAAAGAACCAGCTCTTTGTTACATTAATATTTTAAAATTGTTGTTGTTGTTGTTATTGTTATCAATTTAATTTAATTGTGCTCTAATTTTGATTATTTTCTTCTCATGGCTGACTTTGAGGTTTATTTGTTCTTTTTCTTTTTTAAAAGATATAGTGTTAAGTTGTTTATTTGGGCTCATTCTTTTTTGGGGGATGAGGGGGATAGGCCTTTAAGGATATGAAGTTTTCTCCTGTTATCGTTTTTGCTGTTTCTCAAAAGTTTTGATATGTTGTATTTTCATTGTCATTTGATTCTATGTATCTTTTGATCTTTCCTTTATATATTCTATGACCTAGTTTTTTAGTACTGTTTTATTTAATCTTCATGTATTTGTGTTTTTCCCCTTTCTTTTTATAGTTGATTTCCAGTTTCAAGCATTATGTTCAGAAAATATACTTAGAATATTTTCAGTCTTTTTAAATTTGTTGAGGCTTGTTTTGTGTCTCAACATATGGCTTATCCTTGAAAATGTTTCATGTGCACTAGAGAAAAATGTATAATCTGATGTTTTGAAATGGAGGGCTTTGTAAATGTCAATTATGTATGATTGGTCTAATATGTCATTTATGGTTTCTATTTCTTTATTGATTTTCTCTTTGGATGATCTATCCATAGGTGAGAATGGCACATTGAGGTCCCCTACAATGATTGTGTTTTTGTCAATTTTCCCTTTTAGTTCTGTTAGTACATGCTTTATATATTTTGGTATTCCCTGATTGGGAGAATAGATATTAATAAATGTTATGTATTCTTGATGTATAGTGCTCTTTATCATTATGAAGTGTACATCATTGTCCCTTGTTACCTATTTTATCTTAATGTCTATATTGTCAGATATAAGTATGGCTGCACCTACTTTTCTCTCAATGCCAAAAATGGCTTGGAGTATCATTTTCTACTCTTTCATTTTGAGTCTATATTTGTTCTTGCAGCTGAGATGTGTCTCTTGAAAGCAGCATATGGTTGGGCTTTATTTTTTAATCCAATGTGCTACTTTCCTCCTTTTTATTGATGAGTTCGATTCATTTATATTAAGGGTGATTTTTGAAATATGAGGTTTTCCTATAGCCATTTTATTTTTTGTTTTCTAATAGCTCAATGTCTCCATTGCTTCTTTGTTCTTGCATTTCTGTCTGTTATTTTAATTTGTAGTGTTTTATGATTTTTTCCCTTTGTTTCCTCTTGTTTTATATTATGTGTCTGAGTAATGGTTTTTTTTGTTGCAGCTACCATTATGTTTATGTAAAGAAAATTATATACATACAGTCATCATTTTTCTTCTTTGTGTACCTTATCTTCATTCCCCTTTGTGGATTTAGATCTTTATTCCTTTCTCTTTTCTGTTTTTGCGGTCTCAAATTAATCTTATGTGGCACATTCATTTCTAGGTTGCAGTACCTGTTGTCTTCTCTCTTTTTAAAGTGTTTTTTCTTTAACCATTATGCAATATTTAAGTTTTTAATACCCAGTTCTTAATAAGGGTTTCACTTTCTTTTTTCCATCTGCCTGTTAGTCATCTTACTTATAGTTATGTATTTTTTATCCCTTTTCTTTCAGGTAGAATGACCCTCTTCACTATTTTCTGTAATGCAAGTCTTGTGGTGGAAAATTCCCTCAGTTTTTGTATGTCTGAAAAGGTCTTTATTTTTCCTTTATATCTAAAAAAGAAATTTGCTGAATGTATTATTCTTGGATGGTAACTTCTCTCTTTCATAGTTTGAATATTTGGTTTCACTACTTCCTAGTTTGTAAAGTTTGTGCCGAATAGTTCAATTATAATCTAATTAGTTTTCATTTATAAGTTATCACCTTCTTTTCTCTGGCTGCCTTGATAATTCTTTGTTTGTCATTACTTTTTGACAATTTTAATATAATGAGTCTTGGAGAAGGCCTTTTTGGGTTGAGAGTCTTTTCACTTTTTTGGTGGTGTCCTTTCTAAAGCACAAAAGTTTTCAGTTTTGATTAAGTTCACTTTATTTTTTGTTTTTCACTTCTGCTTTAGATGTCATGTCTATGAAAACATTATCTAATTCAAGATAATAATGGTTTATTTCTGTTTTCTTCTGAGTTTTGTTGTTTATGCTATTACATCGAAGTCTATGATTTGAGTTGACTTTGTATATGGTATGAGGTCGGGGTCCAATTTCATTCTTTTACATGTGGGTATCCATTTGTCCCGGTGCCATTTGTTGAAAAGAGAATTTTTGTAACATTGAGTTATCTTGGCACCTTTGTTGACAAATTAGATTTTAAATAAACATCAGCTATGAGAAAAGATAGCATTGAAATTTAATAGAAAAAAATTCATACAGAACTTACTGATCAGGTTAATGGGCAAACAGATATCTTTTTAAAGAGTCTATTCACACACTTGTGGTTTTGTCTATATTATTTTTTATGTGCAGGCATTGTGTCCTTAGAGCTTTACAGAGCAGCAAGTTGAATTTTCTGGAAGGATCTGCAGTGACTGGTGCTAAGCTCTGTACTCAATTCCTTTCTCTAAAATGGGGATAAAATGATACCTTATACTGTTATTGTGTAGATAGAATGAGGTGATGAGGTAAAATGCTTAGGAGAGTGTTTGGTATTTCTTGGGTGCCCCACAAATATCATGCCCATTCCCATATCTTGAACCTCTGTCTCAGTGACCCCATTCACATAGAATATCACTACATCTTTTCTTGCAGCCCCCTCACCTCAACATTTTCTAGCCCTTTCAAAATTGAGGTCTTTCGTCTCCTAACACCCCTGGGCCTGCCTCTAAGAATATATTTTAAGGGGATTTGTCTATTTGTCATATAGAGATTCTATGGCTCAAGAGACCAAGATAGAGTAAAAGGTAATAGCATGTAATCCCTCAGAAAAGCAGGACTTACAGGGTAATAATGATAGACCTGCTTTGCAGTCCTACAGATAAGTGGAAACCAAGGCCAGGGTTTCAGCGTTTTCAGGGTTTCAGTTAGTTTCTGTAACTATGTTTTCCTATATCAACTGGCCTAGCTGTTTCTCCATCTCTCCTCACTCAACCCCTTTACTCTGGAGCAGCTAAAGAGTTCAGCAGTCTTCCTGACACATCTAATATGTGTCTTTCTTCAGTTTACCATTGTGTTCCTGCTCTCTGTATTTAGTAGATAGCTATCTGCCCCAGGTGCTGAGCAAATTGTGCCATCAGTTGGATAATGCTCTGCGTTCAAGGGGCTTGCTTCAGCAGCTCAGGGTCATGGCAGAATACTAGCATGAAAAGCGGCTGCTGAGATTTGAGAGAGGATTTGTGCAATGTTGTGGAGAGTATCCTTAAAATCCAGGGTTTCCAAAATTCATTGGCCATTACTTAAGACTTGCCTTTTAATATAAATATCTTCAAAAAGAGCTATTTTTGTAGTCATTCATCCCACCTCTTTTTGGCTAGGTGGTTAAAAGAGATGAAATGTGTGTGTGTGTGTGTGTGTGTGTGTGTGTATGCATGCACATGTGTGCATGCATGTGTGTCTTAGCAAAAGCTTTTGTCATCAGTTTGTGATTGTGTGTGACTCTGTGTTTGGGAGATAGGCAAGGTCTGGTGAATATTTTTAATTGATCATAAATCATAAATTTAGCTTCAACCAGCAGCAACCATACTTTGCTCTGAAGTAGGTTTTTCTAGTTATATCTTTGAACAAGGTTTCTATCCTCACAAGTACACTAGCTGAGTGTGCTATAACATGGTTTTTGCACAGCCTATTCTGGGAGAAAGAACACTTGGAGATTTGATAAAATTAGACATTTTTCTTTGCCTTTTTATTTTTTTCTCTTAGTAGATAATGTATATATTTTTACTCACCAATCAAGTTATACCACCACTTTCCATAGTGAATAATTAATTGAATATCTTAGCTAAGACATTTTTGGAAAATATATCCAAGCACATTTAATCTGGTTTAAAAAGAAATTTGAGTAGCAATGGAAACCTCAAAAAAATTGCCATAAAAATTTGAAATATTTGAAAAAAATAAAGTAGCTCAAAAAACATTTTCTAGCCCTTTCAAAATTGAGAGGACCTATAAATATGAATTCATGGTCTTTGACACTTGCTCAATCTAAATTGTTAGTCTTTAAGGATAAGAGAGCAAGAAATCCTTTGCAAGGTTGAATGGTGCATGGTGCAGACTGAAAGTTCTCAGAAGTGGAGGTTCTGAGTATATGTCTCTGGAATAATTTTTGACACATACCAATTTAGGAATCAGTGTTTTCTGAGCCTCTGAATGATGAAAAAGTCATAGTGAACTTTCTAGTTAGAGACCTCAGTGAAAGAAAGTACTAATTCATTGGAATCAAATGTGCCATCACCAACAAATGTTTATTGAGCACCTGCTACATGCCAGGCACTGTTAATGACATTGGATGTTGAAGATTGAATAAAATTAGCAATGCTTCTGCCCTTAATAGTGATAGTTAGCAATTGCATAGTGTTTATAACATGCCAAATACTTTCTTAAAACTTTTATTAGTATTTATTTAATGCTAAATTTACTTCTTGGCCATAGGTTTTTGTTTCTTCATTTTCTGGAATATCTTTATCTTCTGTGCAACATCATCTTCTGGTTTAGGAACAATCTGCTCTTTTTCAGTAAGGAATATCTCAGTGTGGCAGGGAGAGCTCTTATAGGAGTTAATATGCCCATGAACTCTGTGAGTTCTACACCACATCTTGGGAGATTTGTTCACCTGGATGTGCTCAAAGACCCTTAAGTTCAGCATTGCTCTCTGTATGTTTAAGCATGTGCGGCAAAAATTTAGCACTCTTTTTGGGACACCAACTCTATATCCAGCCCTACTGTTTGGCCTGGGCACACCAACCAATTCTTCCATTTTAATGACATAATGGCAAACATTGCTTCTGTAAAGTGACATCCTTCAGATACTTGATGGCTTTTTAGATATACATACACTTGGTTGCCTGGGCAGTTCCATGAGTATGAAATGAACAGGAAGATTTGAACCTCTTGATTTGCATGATTTTGTGGGGTTTTCTGGGTCAAGTGAATAACAAACTATGTTCAGAGGTCACCTCAGGCTGCTTATGGGAAGCATGCCAAATATTCCTATAAATACCTTACATATATTAGCTCACTTAATTTTCCTCAGAAATGTATGTGGAAAGTGCTGTCATTATCTTCATTTTATAGATGAGGAAACTGAGACACAGAGTGATTAAATAACCTTCCCCAAGGTCTCAGAGCTAGAGTGGGGTTGGTACTCAACTCATTCTGGCTTCTGAGGCTAAGCTCCCAGTTGCTGGGTCACACTACTTCTCAGGGAGCTTATCCTTGAGAAATAGGAAAAGACAAAACAGAAACACATAAACAAGTAAATAAGATAAATTTCATGGGAATGCTCTGAGGAAAACAGAAGAAAGCATCCTTTAGAAGAACAACCAGGCTGTTATGACCAATAGAATCATAAACTTAATATAAACTTCTTTGGGTATAAATGAGAATTAAAGAAACCAGATTTGTTTTCTAGGGCTGCTGTAACAAAGTACCACAAACAGAATTGTACTGTCTCACAGTTATGGAGGCAGAGTGATGCCTCCAGCTTCCAACATGACTTTACCTTAACTAATTACAACCGCAACAACCCTATTTCCAAATAAAGTCACATTTGGAGGTACTGGGGGTTAAGAGTTTAACATACAAATTTGGGGAGCACACAGTTCAATCCATGACAAAAACCAAAAAAAGCAATGTTGATGCTACCTCAGAGGCAGTTATTTTAAGTATTGCTGTTGGTAGGAAGCTCCTAAGGGAAATGAGCTGGAAGGCAGAGTCATATTTGAACACAAAAAACACAGTTGGATGAATGAATGAATGAATGAATGAACTAATAAGTTAGCTTTGTCTTTAAAGTTGACATGATGGATTTACCAGGGGCCTGCACTTAGGACGTTGTTTCAAGTGGCCTCTATTTTTTTGAATACTTAATTTAATTTACTTTTTCACAGTCAGTTGATTTTCTTTTTATTATTATTATAAAAAATTATCAGGGTGACATTGATCAACAAAATCCAATAAATTTTAAGGGTAAAATTCAACAGTATTTAATAACTACATATATATTGCTTTATGTATTCACCACCCAGAGTTAGAGTTTCTTCTGTCACCATATATTTGAATCCTTTTACTCATCTCTGCCTCCCACCTCCCCCTTCCCTCTGGTAACCACTAGTCCACTGTTTATGTTCATGAGTCTGTTTGTTTGTCATGTTTGTTGCTTTTAGATTTATATTCCATGTATGGGTGATATTATGTGGTTTTCAAAATTCTCTGCCTGAGTTATTTTACTTAGCATGATTATTTCAAGATCCATCCATGTGGTCACAAAAGACAGTATTTCATCTCTTCTTATAGCTGAGTAATATTTCATTGTATATTTGAACCACATCTTCCTTATCCAATTATATATCATAGGACACTTCAGTTGCTTCCATGTCCTGGCCACAATGCTGCTATAAACATAGGGTGCATATATCTTTTTGGATAAATGTATTCAGGTTTCTTGGGTGAATACTCAGTAGAGGAATTGCTGGATAATATGTAGTTCAATTCTTAGGTTTTTGAGTAACCTCAATACTTTTTCCATAGTGGTTGTACCAATTTACATTCCCACCAGCAGTGTTTGAAGGTTCCTTTTCCCCCAGAACCTCACCAACACTTGTTATTGCTTGTCCTGTTAATGATATCCATTCTAACAGATGTGAGATGGTATTTCATTGTGGTTTTGATTTGCATTTCTCTAAAGCTAGTGAAGTTGAGCATCCTTTCATATGTCTGCCTGCTATTTTTATATCTTCTTGGAAGAAGTGTCTGTTCAGGTCCTCTGCCCATTTTTAAAAAATTGTATTGTTTGTCTTTGTTGTTATTGAATTGTTTGAGTTTTTTGTATATTTTGGATATTAGGTCCTTATCAGAGAGGTCATTTGCAAATATATTCTTCCATACAGATGGTTGCCTCCTTGCCTTGTTGACGGTTTCTTTTGTTGTGCAGCTTTTTATTTGATATAATCTCATCCATTTATTTTGCTTTTAATTTCCTGGACTTTGTGATCAAATTCATAAAATCTTCTCTATATCCAAGGTCCACAAATTTAGTACCTATGCTTCTTCTATGTGATTTATTGTTTCAGTTCTTATATTCAGGTTTTAAATCTACTTTGAGTTAATTTTGGTATATGGTGAAAGACAACAGTCTAGTTTCATTCTTTTGCATGTGACTTTCCAGTCTTGCCAGCACCATGTATTGAAGTGGCTTTCCTTTCTCCATTGTATGTGTTTGGCTTTTTTGTCAAAAATTATTTGCCCATATACAGATGGTTTTACTTCTGGACTCTCAATTCTGTTCCACTGGTCCGTGTGTCTGTTTTGCCACCAATACCATGCTATTTTGATTACTGTCACTTTGTAGTATAATTTGAAGTCAGGCAGAGTGATGCCTCCAGTCTCATCTTTTTCTCAGAATGGCTTTGGCATTTCAGGGTCTTTTGTGCTTCCATACAAATCTGATGATTTTTTGTTCTATTTCCTTAATAGATTTTGATGGGGATTACATTTTATCTATATAATGCTTTGGGTAATATGGTCATTTTAACTATGTTAATTCTTTCAATCCAAGGACATGGAATATCTTTCCATTTCTTTGTATCTTCTTCAATTTCTTTTAATAGGGTCTTGTAGTTTACATTATATGGGTTATTTACATGTTTCATTAAATTTCTTCCTAGGTATTTTATTCTTTTTGTTGCAATTGCGAAAGGAATTATTTTTTCAACTTCTTTTTCTGACACTTCATTATTAGAGTATAAGAATAGTATGGATTTTTGATTGTTGATTTTGTATCTAGAGACTTTACTATATTTGCTTATTGTTTCTAGTAGTGTTCTTGTGGAGTCTTTAGGATTTTCTATGTAAAGAATCATGTCATCTGCAAATAGTGACAGTTTGACTTCTTCGTTTCCTCTTTGGATGCCTTTTATATCTTTCTCCTGCTTGATTATACTCGCTATGACCTCCAATGCTATATTGAATAACAGTGGTGATAATGGACAGCCTTGCTTTGTTTCTGATCTTCGAGGGAAGGTTTTTAGTTTTTCACCATTAAGTATAATGTTGGCTGAGTGTTTGTCATATATGGCCTTTATTATATTAAAGCACTTTCCTTCTATACCAATTTTGTTAAGTGTTTTGATGTTAAATGGATGCTGTATCTTGTCTTTTTCTGTATCTATTATTATGATCATATGATTCTTACTTTTTAAATTGTTAATGTGGTGTATCACATTAATTGATTTGTGTATGTTGAACTATACCTGTGCCCGTGGGATGAAACTCACTTGGTCGTGGTGTATAATCTTTTGAATATGTTGCTGTATTCAGTTCACTAGTATCTTATTTAGAATTTTTGCATTTATTTTCATGAGAGATATTGGTCTGTATCTTTCTTTTTTGTGTGTCATCTCTACTAGGTTTTGGTATGAGAGTAATATTGGCCTCATAAAATGAGTTTGGAAGTATTGCCTCCTAATTGATTTTTTGAAAGAGTTTGAGGAGAATAGGTTTAAATCTTCTTTGAATGTTTGGTATAATTCACTGGTGAAGCCATCTGGTCCTGCACTTTGACTTTTTGGTAGGTTTTTGATGATTCATTTTGATGTTTCATTTTTTATACTATTTAGATTTTCCAAATCCTCTTCATTCTGTCAAGTAAGGTATTTTTTTAAGTACTGGTCCATTTCTTCTAGGTAATTAAATTTCTTATTAAATACTTTTTTATAGTATTCTTGATTCTTTTTATTTCTGCAATGTCAGTCATAATTTCCCCCTCTTTCACCCTGATTTTATTTATTTGTGTTCTTTTTCTTTTCTTTAGTGAGTCTAGCCAGTGGTTTGTCAATTTTATTACCTTCTCAAAGAACCAGCTCTTTGTTGTATTTCTTATTCTTTTTCTTTTGTTTTCAATTTCATTTATTTCTGCTCTAATTTTGATTATTTATTTCCTTTTGCTGACTTTAGGCCTCATTTGTTCTACCTTTTCTAGGTTTTTAAGATAAAGCATTAGGTTGTTTTTTTTTTGGGGGGGACTCATTCTTGTTTTTGGAGATAGGCATGTAATGATATGAACTTTCCTCTTATGACTGCTTTTGCTGCATACAAAAGTTTTTATACGTTGTACTATCATTATCATTTGTTTTTATGTATCTGTTTATATCTCTTGTTATTTCTTCCTTGACCCAGTTATTCTTCAGTAGCATGTTGTTTAATCTCCATGTATTTGTGGTTCTTCCTGCTTTCTTTTTGCAGTTGATCTCCAGTTTCAAAGCACTGTGATCAGACAATATGGTTCGTATGATTTCAAACCTCTTACATTTGTTGAGGCTATCTTTGTGTCCCAGTATGTGGTTGATTCTTGAGAACGTTCTAGAGAAGAATGTATAAGCAGCTATTTTGGGATGGAAGGCTCTGTATACGTCAATTATGTCCAGCTAGCCTAATGTGTCATTTAAAGATGTTATTTCCCTATTGAGTTCCTGTTTGTATAATCTGTCTATATCCAACAGTGGGATATTTCAGTCCCCTACTAAGAAAGTGTTTTGATTTGCTTCTCCCTTTTGTTCTGTTAGTAATTGCTTTACATATTTTGGGGCTCCCTGATTGGGAGCATAGATATTAATAAGTGTTATGACTTCTTGGTGCATGATTCCCTTTATGAAACGTCCCTCAGTATCTTTCTTTACCTTTTTTTATTTTGAAGTCTATTTTGACTGATATTTGTACTGCTACTCCCACTTTTCTCTGAATGCCATTTGCTTGAAATATCATTTTCTACCCTTTTGCTTTGAGTCTGTATTTGTCTTTGGAGCTGAGATGTGTCTCCTGGAGGCAGCATATGGTAGAGTTTTGTCTTTTGATCCTTTCTGCAGCTCTGTGCCTTTTTATTGGTGAATTTAGTGCATTTACATTTATGGTGATTATTGAAATATGAGGTCTTCTTATAGCCATTTTATTTTCTGCGTTCTGGTAGCTAGTGTTTCTATTGCTTCCTTGTCCTTGTGTTTCTGTTTTCTTTATTTTGGTTGGCTTTATAGGGTTTCCCTCTGGTCCTTCTTGTTTTATGTTATCTACTTTGGTTTAGAATCTTTGGCATGTGTTTACCAAAGGCTAGTTATATATATAGTCATCTATTTTCTTCTGTGCATGTCATGTCTCCATTCCCCTTTGCAAATTTGGATCTTTGAATTCTCCATTTTCAGTCACTGTTACCTCAGTTTGTCCCTACGTATGCTGAACGTTCATTACTATCTTACTATAGTAATCCTCTTCTCATTGTTTAAGCTTATAATGCCCTGTTCTTAGTGAGGGTTGCGCTCCTCTTATTCTATTTTCCTGATAGTCACTTTACTCCTAATTATGTATTTTTTTTTGTCATTTTGTTTTCGCTGAGCTGACCCCTTTCAGTATTTTCTATAGTGCAGGCCTCGTAGTGGAGAATTCCCTCAATTTTTGTATGTTTGGAAAGTTCTTAATTTCTCCTTCATATCTAAAGGAGAGCTTAGCTGGATACATTATTTTGGGCAGGTAGTTCCTTTCACTTAAGTGTTTAAATATTTTATTCCATTTCTTTCTGGCTTGTAAGTTTTATGCTGAGAAGTCCAAGGATAATCTAATGGGTTTTCTTGTATATGTTATTGTCTTCTTTTCCCTTTATGCCATGAGAATTTTTTCTTTGTCATTGATTTTTGATAACTTTAATACAATATGTCTTGGTGAAAGCCTTTGTGGGTTGAAATAGTTGGGTATTCTGTTGACTTCTTGAATTCTAAGCTCCAGTTCATTCCTTAGATTTGAAAAATTCTTGTCAACTATTTGTCTGAAAATGCTTTCTAATCCCTGTTCTTTTTCCTTACCTTCGATAATGCCCATTATTCTTATGTTTCTTCTCCTGATGGTATAGCTAGTTCTTGTATTTTGTTTTTATTTTTATTTTTTAATTCTTCAGTTTCTCTCTTCTTTGTTTCTATTTCTTTCTAGATTTCTGTCTTCAATGTCACCGATTCTTTTCTCCATTTGGTTGACTCTATTTCTCAAGCTTGCTATTTCATTTCTCATCTTTTGCAGTGTGTTCTTCATCTCCAGAAGTTCTATTTGGTTCCTTTTGAGGGTTTCGTACTCCTTGCTCTTCTCATCTCATTGTTTTTTAATTCCTAAAATTGTTGGCTTGAGTTATTTTGTATCTCATTGAGTTTTTTCAGAAGTACTATCCTGCATTCTCTGTCATTTAAGTCATATATTTCTATGTCTATAAGCTTATTTTCTGGAGATTTTTCTCTTTCTTTCTGAGATGCCTTGCCACCTTGGTTGTTCATGGTGTTTAATGGACTATGTCTGTGTCTGGGCATTAATGGAAGTTTTTTCTGTTGTTTTTTCAGAAAAAAGATTTATTATATAAAGATCTCTCTTTAGCCTGCTGTAAAGAAGGCACTTTTTTTTTTTTTTTTGCTTTCCAGTAGTTGGCATCTAAGCCTCTTGGATTTCTGCTTTATATAAAACCTAAATGTCTTTTTAATTTTTTTATAGATATTTAATCACACTTACTGCTCTCAGTTTCAGTCCCTGTCAGTTTTAGCAACAATTTCTGTAGCTTTGCTCAGATTCCTCTGTGGCTCCATGGTGATCAGTGTCAGAGTGTATGGGGGGGAGGGACCCGTTGGGTTAGGAGTTGGGGGCTGCAGCTCAGCCTTGGTTTTGCAACCAGGGTCAGTAAAAATCCACTGTTGTTTCTCTGCGGTCTTGTCCCACTTCTCTGCTTTCTTCCCTAGATGATTTTGCCCTGCTGCCAGCTGCTTTAAGTTTTGGCACTTCCAGGAAGGGTGATCATGGAAGTTGCGGCAACTTCTTCTCTCCTTGTCCTTCTGCAGAGAGCTTCAGAGCCTGCGAAAGGCAGCTTCTTTATTTATTCCAGTCCAGCAACTGACACCTGGGGTTCTGACCTGTGGTAGCTTCTATGCACAGATCCCATGCTCAGACATGCTGGTGTGAAGTTTAGGTGTTTTTTGGTGAGTTTTAGATGTTCAGCTTGTTGTTGTTTTAAGGGGAGAGATCTGAGGACATCCCTCACTTTGCCATGTTTCTTCACCATCCTATTTTTTTTCTTATTCTCACATTTCTCTCTTCTTTCTTCTGAGTCATTTCTAGATTTCTGTCTTTGATATCACTGATTCTTTTCTCCATCTGGTCAGCTCCAATTCCTAAGCTTGCTATTTCACTCTTCATCTCTTTTAGTGTGTTCTTAATTTACAGAAGTTCTATTTGTTTTTTTTCAGGGTTTTAATCTCTTTGCTAAAAATCTCATTTTTTTGGTCTCTTTTGATTCTAAGTTCTTGGAATTTTTTTTATCAGATTTATCTTGCTTCTCACTGAGTTCTTTTCAGGAGTGCAATCCTGTGTTCTGTCATATAAATTGCAGATTTCTATGTCTTTAAGCTTATTTTCTGGATTTTTTTCTCTGTTCTGCCTTGTCACCTCAGTTATTCATGTTATCTGATGGAATATTTCTCTGTCTGGGCATAAATGGAAGTATGCTTTGCTTTTTTTTCCAGAAAGAACATTTATTATATTGAAGTCTCTTTTTTTAGCCTATTGATAAGAAGGGGTTTTTCTTCTGATTTCCTGTGGGTGCATCCAAGTCTCTTGGATGTCTGCTTTGAGGATAATCATGCTTTTTCTCTCTGTTTGATATACTGAATATTCAAACCATAATAATCTGCCCTTGGTCCCAGAGCCTATCTGTGGAACCACCTGGTTTATTTTTCAGTACTGGTTGTGCAAATTCCACTGGGGATTCATGGTGCTAAGTCTGGGAGGATATGGAGTGGAGGGAGGGCACACTCTGGGTTGGTGGAAGGGGGTTGCTGCTAGTCTTCATTCTCAGTCTCCTGCTTTGCATGGGTGGTTACTGAGACACAGCTGTTGCCCCTCTACACTTCATTCTTGTTCTGCTTTCTGCTCTTATCCCTGGGCTCTGAAGCACTAAACATGCTGATATCTCAGACAAGCCTTTTCAGGAACCCACCACCAATCCTCCCCTCAACTTCCTCCTGTAGGGAGCTGCCACTGCGTATGGCAGCTCTTTATTCCTTTCAATCTAACCCTCAGACTTGTGTGGTTCTGACCTTTTGAAGCTCTTGTGTATAAATCACTCACTCAGACATGCTTTTGTGCAGGTTGGGTGTTATTTCTTTTTAGATATTCAGCTTATTATTATTTCAAAGAGAGAGATTGGGGTGATTGCTCACTCTACAATGCTTCTAATGTCACTACAGATAGCTTCTAAATATGCTGATTAAGCTACATTTTCCTCCTTAGTTCTCTTTGCAAGAAGGACTTTGCAAGCAATAGTCACCACTTATGATAGCACTGACCAAAGTGCAACGGGTAGTCTGAGTGGTGACATGCTTACCCAGGGATCAAACACTCAGCTTGGCACTCATAAACTTCTGGCTCCACTGGCTTAGGCAGGTGGAAGGATATAAAGCAATCTCTACCTTTAAGTTTTCTGGCAAAACTGTAGTCAGAATGCTCATATTTTCCACAGAAACAATGTCTTACATGGTTGTTAGCCTTATTAGCACTATAGGCACACCTGTTAACCAAAGTGTGACACCAAAGTAAATACAGTAGATCTGAGTCTCAACAGAGGGATACTGGGAAGAAGCAGGTGCTAAAGGCGGAATATGAGGGTTCTCTCATTTTGCTAGGTATAGAGATAGCTCCACGCATTGAAGATATTGGCATGGAATTTACAACAATATGAATAGATCTAGAAGGTACTATGCTAAGTGAAATAAATCAGAGAAAGACAAATACCAGAGGATGTCACTTACATGTGGAATCTAAAAATAAAACAAATGAACAAACAAAACAAAACATAAACAGACTCACAGATACAGAGAACAAACAGGTGATTGCCAGAGGGAAGTGAGGTAGAGGGACAGAGAAATAAGTGAAGGGGAATAAGAGATACAAACTTCCAGTTATAAATAAGTCATGGGGATGTAATGTACAGCATAGGAAATACAGTCGATAAAATTGTAATAACTGTACAGTGACAGATGGTATCTAGACTTATAATGGTGATCTTTTTTTAATGCATAAAAATATTGAATCACTATGTTCAGGCTGAAACTACAATATAATATTGTATGTCAACTATAATTCAATAAAAAAGAAATCTTGGTCTGGAATACCTTAACACCTTCCTTGCAATCCCTGACACCTCCTAGTTCCCTTCTCTTTTCTTCCCCAGCCTAGCACATGTTCCTGCTAGTCTTGCCCTTCTCCTAAGAATGCTCCTTAAATGAAAATTGTCTTTATCCCCAATTAAATCTCCCAGTTTCACAGTGAAGAGCATTGCTTCTAACAGGGTTTAAGATTAATAAAATTGGGTGAATCCACTCATGCAGTAATTCTCAACCTTGGCTGCACATTGGAGTCTCCTGAAGAATTTAAGAAATACTGATGCCTGAGTTCTGTTCAAAGAGAATTTGATTTAATTGGTGTTGAATGTGGCCTGGGCTTCAGAATTTATAAAGCTCTCCATGTGATGCTAATGAACAGCCAAAGTTGAGACTACTTCTCTAATGTGAAAGCCTAAAAAGAAGGTTATTATTAATGCCAATGAGTCTGAACAGGATGAAATGGGAAACTGTGTAACAAAGTGAATTTGATTTTGGTAGCCTTTATATAGGAGTGTCTGGGGAGGGGATAGGCAAGGCACTTTCTGTCGGTGGGAATCTCATGTGAGTGAGTCAGTGGGGCCTTTTGGGTCATTTATTGCTGGAACAGTTTTCTTAATATATCCCAGCATTGCATGGCTCTTGTTCTGCCTATATTTATGAATCCAATAATTTTCTAGACTAGCTTTTAGGTGATTCTGGAGCTCTGGAGGTTTTGATGGGAAATGCCTGATGGTTGAGGAGAAGGTTTCTGTGGCTGGCCTGTTCGATTGCTAGATGTTTACATTAAGGGCTTTTTGAGTAGCCTAAGTGAAAAGTGGAGAATAATCAGCTCATATACCTGGGAACTAAACAAAGGGTGGAAACTCCCACTTCAAATCAGAGTTTATCAAATTACAAATGTCCAGCTAGTGTAAAGAATGAAAAATTGCATCCTCTAAGAATGGAATTCAAGCAATGGAGCTTGGTATCTGCTAACAACTGCTGGGATACTAAAAATGAAGGCTAGCAAAGGCAGGTAGGAGCAGAAGGAATAGGGAGACTAGGTTTGCCTCTGCTTTAATTAGTGTCTTCTGTGCTGTGAAGAAAAGTTACCTGAGACATTAATTAAATTTGCAGCTGATGCCAAACTGGGATGCAATTTAAGGGTTAATGAGACCTAGAATTAACACAAGGGCTAAAAGACGAAGAAAACAAAACTCCTCTAAAGAAAGATATCCTTTACCAGCTGGAAGCAGTGTAACCAGTGAACACAGGTTCCTACCAAGAAGACAATTGGGAAAGGAACCAGGAGATGGTACTGAACAAAGTCTGAAATAAATGCCTGATTCTAGAATTCTGCATTTTGAATATCTGTGTTTGTTTTTATTTTAAAGAATTTCTTTGTTTTCTCCTAAATATCACTTTTGATAGACTACAATCTAAGAAGGTAGTTCTCCAAGTATGCTTCCTGGACCAGCTGCATCAGAATCTTTTAGGGACTTGTTATAAATATACATTCTTGGGCCCTACTCCAGAACTAGGAAATCAAAACTACATTTTAATTGTGTTTTTGCAAGCCAAACAAGTGATATCATGCTCAGTTAAGTTGGAGAACCTCTGTAATAAGGTATAATAGGGAATCATGCTAGGCACTAAATAAGTAGGTCTTCTCTGGGGACAAATGTCTCATTCAACTGAACATTTGCATTGGAACAGTTTCAAAGAATTTTTGGCCTCTTGATATGATATGGTGATTTTGTTAATCTAGCCTTTTCCAAGGAATCTTGGCCCAGAATGCTGAAAGCAGGAATGGATGCTGATGTGATACATATTCATTGAATTGTGTCTGGGTCTGCCCTAATGGTAAGAGTTGGAAGGGGCCTAGGAGATGACCTTGTACCAGCCTCTCCATCTTCAAGCGAAGGTGCAGGTATGCAAAATGTCTTGTCTATAGTCACCTGTGCATGTAAAAGGATGTAACCTGGAACCAGTATAAAAATTTCTGGTTAGGGCTGAATTGAGACTAGAGTCCTTATCTCTTGACTCCTGGTACAAGGACCCCTTTCTCTGTCAAAGGGAACCTATTTTCCAGTTGGATAATGAAGGTGTTTCAGGGGTCTCGGAGTATCTTCATTCCACATGGTCTGTGGCCCATCCAAGGGCTGAGGATCAGGAAGATGAGTAAAAGGTGGTTCCACCCTACTCAGGCTCTGAAGTTTCCCTTGCTTTTATGACAAGACAGGTTTTCCCTACTCAGCAAAGAGAACACACACACACACACACACACACACACACACACACACACACACTTAACAGAAATACTTAGTTCTACCACTTGTCATTACATGTCTATTGATCACCTACTCTGTGCCTGGCAATGTGGGAATTGCATGGCTGAATAAGGCTCAGGTTCTACCATCAAAAAGTTTATTAATAGGGTGGCCATTTCATTTATCAGCTAAACCAGGACACCTTTTTTTATCCCTGGAAACAAGGATATCTTTTGAAAGCTGAAAGGAGTGTTGCTAATATTTACAGAGAGATAGAAAATGTAAACTGAGCAAACCAGAATCATTGTTTATACACAAATGGAGAATGTTGAAAAATACAATATCTCTTGTTGGATATAAAGACTGTGTATATGACAGCTGTTAACACAGGCTTCTCAGAGGAGGGGCATATCAATAGGGTTTTTAAGTTTGGATAAGATTTCAATTGATATAGCGTGTGTGTGTGTGTGCTGTCCACAATGGCAATGAAGTTAAAAATTGAGCGTGTGAGGAGAGTAGTGATGGCCTGCTGTAGCTGGAGAAGAGGTCATCACTTTGTGTAATAAGATAATAGAGGGAGTTGAGAAGTGTGAGGGTGGTGGGTGAGGTAATTAGAGTAAAATATTGGATGACCATCAACTGAATATGAGCAATTTTCTCCAATATATGTAGCTCAATGACCAAGAATAATTGTACAGAGTATTAGTTATAGTTTTTTTTTAATTTTATGGTTTGGTTGAGGCTCCCTCCCTGGTTGGCCTGTGTTTATAGCTTTAGAATGGAAGGAACTGGGTTGAATATACAGAGCTGAGCTCTGTGCAGCAAGTGTTTAGGAACTTCATTGATGTCTCTTCACCCTAACACCAAAGAGTTTTCTGGGACACTGAAGAGTCAGAAAATGAGTTGAACAGAAGGCTCATTTATCACCAGCTCCTAAAAGAAAAGAAAATAAGGGATATTTTTTTTAGTGAAAAATTTCCCTTAAGTTTGTTGACACTTTGGTTCGAAAAGGATTTCTATGGGAGTAAGTTTTCCAGAAAAGATCCCTATTCTGATGGAAGTATCTTTTGATAAAGAGATAGGAAGTAAAAAATGAAAATTTAAAATCCCTTTACCTTTCTTCCAATAATTTTTTTTAAAAAATTATTTTTATTTTTTCAATTATAGTTGGCATAAAATATATTGGTTATAGGTGTACAACAGAATGATGAGAAATTTATATAATTTACCAAATGATAACCCTGATAAATCTAGTACCCATTTGACACCATATATAGTTACTACAATATTACCGACTATATTCCTTATGCTATACTTTACATCTTCATAACTATTTCATAACTACCAATTTGGACTTCTTAATCCTTTCTGCTTTTTCACTCATCTTTCCAATGGTCTTCCCATCTTGCATCCACCAAAATGTTCTCTGTATCTATGAGTTTGTTTCTTTTATTTTTTGTTGTCGTTGTTGTATACTTTGTTTTTTAGTTTCAACATATAAATGAAATTATATGGTATTTGTCTTTCTCTATCTGACTTATTTCACTTAGCATAATACCTTCTAGGTTCATTCTTGTGGTTGCATATAGAAAGATTTCATTCTTTCTTATGACTGAGTAATACATAGATTTACTACTTCTTCATCTATTTATCTATTGATAGACACTTAGGTTGTTTCCATGTCTTGACTATTGTAAGCAATACTTCAGTGAACATATGGGTTCACATGTCTCTTTGAAGCAGTGTTTTGGGTTTCTTTAGATAAATACCTAGAAATGGGATTGTTGGATTCTTCTTGATCTCTTGTTATAGCCTTTGTTGTAAAGTCAACTTTGTCTGTTATAAGTATTGACACCCCAACTTTTTTTTGTTGCTTTTTTTCATGAAATATCTTCTTCCATCTCTTTACTGTTATTCTATGTGTGTCTTTCAATGTGAAGTGAGTCTCTTGTAGGCAGCATATGTAAGGGTCTTGTTTTCTTATCCATTCAGCCACCTATGTCTTTTGATTGAAACATTTAAGCCATTTACATTTAAAGTGATTATTGATAGGTACATAATTATTGCCATTTTATTATTTATATATTTTTAATCTTTTTTTTTCTTCTTCTTATAGAAACCCCTTTTACATTATTTGTAATACTGGTTTGTTAGTGATGAACTCCTTTAGCTTTTCCTTGTCTGGGAAGCACTTTATCTGTCCTTCAATTCTAAATTATAGCTTTGCTGAGTAGAGTAATCTTGGTTGTAGGTCTTTGCTTTTCATCACTTCGAATATTTTGTGACAATACCTGCTGGGCTGCAAAGTTTCTGTTCAGAACTCAACTAGAAGGCTTATAGAAGTTCCCCTGTAGGTAGCTAACTGCTTTTCTCTTGCTGCTTTTAAAATTCTCTTTTTGTCATTAAGCTTTGGCATTTTACTTGTGATGTATCATTGTGTGGGCCTCTTTGGGCTCATCTTGTTTGGAACTCTCTGCACTTCCTGGACCTCTATGTCTATTTCCTGCTACATGTTAGGATAGTTTTCCATCATTATTTCTTTTTTAAAATTTTATATTAGTTTCATTTGTACAGTATATTGGTTAGATGTATTTACAGTTTACAAAGTGATCCCTCCAATTACTTCATTACCCATATGGCTCTACACATAGTTACAAACATGAGACTATTTTGGCTTTTCCTCCAAGACCCCACATCCCTCCCCCTGGTGGTCATCAGATTGTCCTCTGTATCTGTGAGTCCATTTTCATTTAGTTTGCTCCTTTAGTTCCTTAGATTCAGCATATAAGTGAAATCATGTGGAATTTATCTTTCTCTATCTAACTTAATTCACTCAGCCTAATAACCTCTAGGTCCATCCATGTCATTGAAAATGGTAAGATTACATTTTTTAATGGCTGAGTAATATTCCATTGTATATATAAACCAGAACTTCTTTATTCAATTGTCTGTTGATGGGCATTTAGGTTGCTTCCACATCTTGGCTATTGTGAATAGTGCTGCCATGGACATAGGGTGCATAGATCTTTATAAATTATTGTTTTGGTTTTCTTTGGATAAATACCTCAAAGTGAAATTGCTAGGTCAAAAGGCATAACCATTTTTAATATTTTGAGGAACTTCAAGACTGTTTTCCATAGTGGCTGTAGCAATTTGCAATCCCATCAACAGTATGTGAGGGTTTATTTTTCTTCACATCCTCATCAACACTTGTTTTTTGATTTATTGATGATAACCATTCTGACAGGTGGGAGTTAATATCTCATTGTGGTTTTAATTTGCATTTATTTGGTGATTAGTTACCTTGAACATATTTTCATATGTCTATTGGCCAGCTATATTTCTTCTTTGGAGAAATTCTTATTCAGGTCTTCTGCCCATTTTTAATTTGATTGTTTCTTTTTTTGGTGTTGAGTTGTATGAATTCATTATAAATTTTTTATAGTAACCCCTTATCAGATGCATCATAGGTAAATCTTCTCCCATTCAGTAGGTGTTCTTTTTGTCTTGTTAATGGTTTCTTTTGCTGTACAAAATCTTTTTAGTTTGAAGAAGTCTCATTTGTTTATTTTTTCTTTTCCTTCCCTTGCAGGAGGATATATATCAAAAAAAAATTACTAATAGCAATATCGGACAGTTTACTGCTTATGTTTTCTTCTAGGAGTTTTATGGTTTCAGGTTCTACATTTAAATCTTTAATCCATTTTGCGTTTATTCTCATATATGGTGTGAGAAGGTGGTCTAGTTTCATTTTTTTTTGCTTTATTTGTCCTTTATTCTCCAACACCATTTGTTAAAAAGAGTGTCTTTATGCCATTGTATATTTTTGCCTCCTTTGTCATAGATTAAATGACCACATAAGGCATAGATTTATTTTTGAGCTCTCTACCCTGTTCCATTGATCTGTGTACTTCTTATTATGCCAGTACCATGCTGTTTTGATTACTATAGCCTTGGAATATAGTTTGATATCAGGTAGTATGATACCTCCTACTTTGTTCTTCTTTCTCAGGATAGCTGTGGCTATTCAGGATCTTTTATGGTTCCTTATAAATTCTTGGATTGTTTTAGTTCTCTGAAAAATGTCTTTGGTATTTTGATATGGATTGCACTGAATCTATAGATTGCTTTGGGTAGTATAGTTATTTTTAACAACATTAATTCTTCCTACCCATGGCATGGTATATGCTTCCATTTATTTGTATCTTCTTCAATTTTTTTCAATGACATATTTTTCCAAGAACAAGGTTTTTACTTCTTTCATTCATTTGATTCTTAGGTATTTTTAAAATTGTTTTTGATGTAATTGTAAATGAGATTGTTTTCTCAATTACTTTTTCATCATTGGGGTATAAAAATGCAACTGACTTCTGAACATTAATTCTGTATCTTGAAAGTTTACTGAATTCAGTTATCAGTTTTAAAAGATTTTTGGTAGAGTGTTTAGAATTCTCTCTACATAGTTCTCCCATGTCATCTAGAAATAAAGACAGTTTTACTTCTTCCTTTTCAATCTGAACGCCTTTTATTTCTCTTTCTTGTCTAATTGATGTAGCTAGGACTGTCAATATAATGTTGAATACAAGTGGTGAAATTTGACATCGTTGTCTTGTTTCTGATAATAAGGAAAATGCTTTTAGCTTATCCCCACTGAGTATGATGTTAGCAGTGGGTTTACCATATATGGCCTTTATTCTGTTGAGGTATGTTCCCTCTATTCCCACTTTGCTGAGAGTTTTTATCATAAATGAACGCTGGATTTTGTTGAATGCTTTTTCTGCATCTATCTAGATGATCATATGATTTTTATCTTTCAATTTGGTAATGCGTTGTATCACACTAATTCACTTGCAGATATTGTACCAATGTTGCATCACAGGAATAAATTTAATTTGATCATGGAGTAAGATATTTTTAAAATACTGCTGAATTTTGATTGCTAATATTTTGTTGAGGATTTTTGCATCAGTGTTTATCAGAGATGTCAGCCTATTTTTTGTAATGTTTTTGTCTGATTTTGGAATCAAGGTAATGATAGCCTCATAAAAGGAACTAGGGAGACTTCACTCCTCTTGAAATTTTTGGAATAGTTTGATAAGAATAGGTATTAATTCTTATTTGAACATGTGGTAATATTCACCTGTTAAGCAATCTGGTCCAGGATTTTTGTTTTTTTGGGGGAATTTTTTGGTTACTGTTTCAGTTTCATTGGTGGTAATCATTCAGTTCAGATTTTCTGTTTCTTCTCGACTCAGTCTTGGGAAATTCTATGTTTCCAGGAATCTATCTATTTCTTCCAGACTGTCCAATTTGTTGGCATGTAATTGCTCATAATATTTTCTTATGATGCTTTGTATTTCTCTGCAGTTCATAGTTACTTCTCCTCTTTCATTTATGATTTTATTTGTTTCAGTTATCTCCCTTTTTTTTCTTGACAAATCTGGTTAAATGTTTATAAATTTTGTTGATTCTTGCAAAGAATATGTTTTTGGTATTATTGATTTTTTGTATTGTTTTTCTAGACTCTATTTTGTTTATTTCTCCTATGGTCTTTATTATTTCCTTCCTTATCCTAACTTTGGATTTTGTTTGCTGTTCTTTTCTCAGTTCTTTTAAGTGTAAGGTTAGATTATTCATTTGAGATTTTTCTTGTTTATTGAGGTAGTCCTGTATTGCTATAAATTTCCCCTTTAGGACTGCTTTTGATATTTCCCATAGATTTTGGGTTGTGTTTTTTTCTCTTTGATCTAAGAGATTTTTAAAATTATGGTGACATTGATAAACAAAATCCAATAAGTTTTAAGTGTACTATTCAACAATAAGTCATATATATTTCATTGTATGTCACTGCCCATAATTATATTTCTTTCTGTCACCACATATTTGACCCACTTCATCCTATCTACCTCTGATAAGCACTAGTCTACTGTCCATGTCCATAAGTCTCTGTTTGTCATGTTTGTTTGTTGCTTTTAGATTTATATCTTACATATATATGATACCATATAGTTTTCAACCTTTTCTAGCTTATTTCACCTAGCATGATTGTTTCAATCCATCCATGTTGTCCTAAATGGTAGTATTTCATTTCTTCTTATAGCTGAGTAATATTACACTGAATGTACATATTGACATTGTGTATTCAACTTCCATAATTAGATTTTGTTCTGTCACCAGATATATGACCACTATTATAGTGTCTACCTCTCCTCTGCTCCCTCTCCACTACCCTCTGCTAACCACTAGTCTATTGTCTATGTCCATGAGTCTCTGTTTGTTTATCCTGTTCATTTGTTGCTTTTTAGGTTTATATCTCACTATAAGTGAGTGATATCATGTGATTTTCAACTTTTTCTGTCTGGCTTATTTCACTTAGCATGCTTATCTCAAGGTCCATCTATGTTGTTGCAAATGGCAGTATTTCATCTCTTCTTATGGCTGTTTGTAATATTCAATTGTATATATGTACCACAGCTTCTTTAGCCAATCATTTATCATAGGATACTTTGGTTGCTTCCATATCCTGGCGACTGTGAATAATGCTTCTATGAACATCAGTATGTAGATATATTTTTGGATATGGGTTTTTAAGTCTGTGGGGTAAATACCCAGTAGAAGGAATGCTGGATCATATAGTAGATCAATTCTTAGGTTTTTTTTTTTGTGGGGGAACCTCCATATTATTTTCCATAGTAGCTGTACCAATTTGCAGTACCACCAGCAGTGTATGAGGGTTCCTTTTTCTCCTCATCCTTTCCAACAGTTGTTATTACTTCTCTTGTTGATAATGGCCATTCCAAGAGGTGGGAGATGATATCTCATTGTGGTTTTGATTTGCATTTTCCTAATAGCTAACGATATTGAACATCCTTTCATATGTTTGTTGGCCATTTAGCATCTTCTTTTGAGAAGTATCTGTTCAGCTGCTCTGCCAATTAAAAAAAATATTTATTTAAATTAGTTTCAAGTATATAGTACATTGGTTAGACATCTATATAGTTCATAAAAAGATCCCCCCAATTTCTCCCTCCCTTCCCTGGCCCTCCACATAGCCATCATATTAATGCTAACTGCATTCCTTATGCTGTGCTCCCCATCCTCATGACCCACTATCAATAATAATTTGTGCTCCTTTAACCCTTCACCCTGTTCTCCCAGGCCCCCAACCCCTCTCCCCTCTGTCTATCCCCAAATTGTCCAATATATTTGTGAGTCTATTTTTAATTAGCTCTTTTTGTTCTTTAGTTTCTGCATATAAGTGAAATCATATAGTATTTATCTTTCTGTTTTTTAATCGGATCGTTTTGTTGTTGTTGTTGTTGAGTTGTATAAATTCTTTGTATATTTTGGATATTAGGCCCTTATTAGAGGCATTGCTTGCAAATATATTTTCTCATTCAGATAGTTGTCTCTTTGACTTGTTGATGATTTCTTTTTCTGTGCTGAAATTCTTAGTTTGATATGGTCCCATCCATTTAATTTTGTTTTTATTTCCTGTGATTTGAGGTCAAATTCATAAAATTGTCTTTAAGTCCAAGGTCCATGAGTTTACTACCTACGTTTTATTCTATGCAACTTATTGTTTCAGGTCTTATATTCAGGTCCTTATTTATTTTGAGTTAATTTTGGAGTTTGATGATAGACAACAGTCTAATTTCATTCTTTTGTAGGTGGTTTTAGTTTTCCCAGCACTGTTGGTTGAAGAGGCTTTCCTTTCTCCACTGTATGTTTTTGTCTGTTTTGTCAAATATATTTGCCCATATAAACAAAGGTTTACTTCTGGACTCTCAATTCTTTTTCACTGGTCTGTATGTCTGTTTGTCTGCCAATACCATGTTGTTTTGATTATTGTTGCTTTGTAGTATAATTTGAAGTTGGGCAGAGTAATATCTCCAGCTTTATTCTTTTTTTCTCAGAATGGCTTTGTCAACAAATAGTGACAGTCTGAGTTCTTCATTTCCTATTTGAATGCCTTTTATTTCTTTCTCTTGCCTGATTGCACTTACTAGGACTTCTAATATATTATTGAATAACATTGGCATAGCAGACAGCCTTATCTTGTTCCTGATCTTAGAGGAAAGGTTTTTAGTTTTTTACTATTACCTATAATGTTAGCTGAGGCCTTGTCATATATGGCCTTAATTATGTTGAGATAGGTACTTTTCTTCTGTACCTATTTTATTAAGTATTTTGATCATAAATGGATGCCATATCTTGACAAAAGCTCTTTCTGCATCTATTGACATGATTATATGATTCTTAGTCTCTCTTTTATTTATGGGATGTATCATATTAATCAATTTGCATGTTTTAAACTTGCCCTATGCTCTTAGAATGAAGCCCAGATGATCATGGTGTAACATCTTTTTAATGTGTCGCTGTATTCGATTAGCTAGTATCTTATTTAGGATTTTTGCATGTGAGTTCATGAGAGATATTGGTCTGTATTTATTTATTTATTTTTATTTTTATTTATTATTATTATTATTTTTTTTTTTTACGTGAGGCAACTCTTGGTTGACCTCACAGATTTCAAGGATCTTGTCAGCTTACAATTTCTTATTTTTTTTTATTTTTAGTTTTTAAACCTACAGCACCTGATCTTCCTAGGTGGTCTCCCATCCAAGTACTAACCAGGCCCGACCCTGCTTAGCTTCCGAGATCAGACAGAATTGGGTTTGTTCAGGGTAACATGGCCGTAGATTGGTCTGTATTTTGTGTGTGTGTGTGTGTGTGTGTGTGTGTGTGTGTGTGTGTGTGTTATTTTTACCAGGTTTTGGTATTAGAGTAATACTGGCCTCATAAAATGATTTCGGAAGCACTGACTCCTCTTCAATTTTTTGGAAGAGTTTGAGAATATAAATTAAATCTTGTTTGAACGTTTGGTAGAATTCATTGGTGAAGCCATCTGGTGGTGATCTGGTCCTGAACTTTTACTTTTGGTAGGTTTTTGGTAATTGTTTCAATTTCTGTACTGCTGATTGATCCATTTAAATTTTCCAGTTCTTCTTGATTCAGTCTAGGAAGGTAGTATATTTCTAAGAACTTGTCTATTTCTTCTAGGTTATCGAATTTACTATTACATATTTTTTCATACTATTCTTGTATGATTATTTGTATTATTTTGGTATCTGTCATAACTTCTCCACTTTCATTCTTGATTTTGTTTACTTGTGTTCTTTCTATTTTTCTTTAGTGAGTCTAGCCAGAGGCTTGCCAATTTTATTAATCTTCTCAAAGAACCAGGTCTTTGTTGTATTAATTTTTTCTATTGCTTTTTTTTGATGTCAATTTCATTTATTTCTGCTCTAATTTTGATTATTTCCTTCTCTCTGCTGATTTTAGGGTTCATTTGTTCTTCTTTTTATGTTTTTTAAAAAATATATAGTACTATGTTGTTTATATGAGCTCATTCTTGTTTTTTGAGATAGGCCTGTAATGATATGAACTTTTTTTTTTATTACCACATTAGCCATGTGTCAAACATTTTGATATGTTGTGCTATCAATGTCATTAGTTTCTATGTATTTCTTGATGTTTCTTTTTATTTCTTCTCTCACCCATCATTTCTCCACTGATAAATGTTGTTTAATCTGAGCCTGTTGTTTAATCTCCACATATTTGTAGTTCTTCCCTCTTTCTTTTTACAGTTGATCTCCAGCTTCAAAGCATAATTCTTTTAATTAAATAATTTGAATATTTGATTCAATATTTTTCTTACTTGCAATGTTTGTGCTGAGATATCCAAAGATAGTATAATGGGTTTTCCTGTATAGATTATTGTCTTTTTTCCCTGACTGCCTTGAGAATTCTTTCTTTGTCATTAAATTTTTTGTGTGTGTTTTTTAAAATTAATTAACTTATTTTTTTATAGTGACATTGGTTAATAAAATCTGGTATGTTTCAGCTGTATATTTTATTTTTATTTTTACTTATTTATTGAGATAAAATAGCATAAAATAATTAATTTTTCTATATTTATTTATTTTTAATGAATTAAGTTTATTGGGGTAACATTGGTTCATATAATTATATAATTTTGAGGTGTACATTATAATTTGACATCTGTATATTCTATTGTGTGTTTACCACCCAAACTCCAGTTTCCTTCAGAAAACATATATTTGATTCTCTTTACCCACTTTACTCTGCCTTTACCCCTCTATATTTGACCCTTTTTAACTCTCTACCTACCCCCTCACCTCCAACCCCTACCCTTCAGAAACCACTAGTCTATAGTCCATGTCCATGAGTCTCTGTTTGTTTGTCCTGTTTATTTGTTGCTTTTAGGTTTATATATCACATATATATGATATCATGTGATTTTCAACTTTTCCTGTCTGGCTTATTTCCCTTAGCATGCTTATCTTGAGGTCCATTTATATTGTCATAAATGGCAGTATTTTATCTCTTCTTATGGCTAATATTCCATTGTGTATATGTACTACAGCTTCTTTAGTCAATCATCTATTGTAGGACACTTTGGTTGTTTCCATATCCTGGTCACTGTGAATAATGCTGCTATGAACTTAGTGTGCAAATATCTTTTCAGATATGACTTTTCAAATCTTTGGGTTAAATATCCTGTAGAGGGATTGCTGGATCATATAGTAGAGCAAGTCTTAGTTTTTTGAGGAACCTCCATACTGTTTTCCATAGTGGCTGTACCAATTTGCAGTCCCACCAGCAGTGTATGAGGGTACCTTTTTCTCTGAATCCTCTCCAGCATTTGTTATTACTTGTTCTGTTGATTATAGCTATTCTAACAGGTGTGAGATGGTATGTCACTGTGGTTTTGATTCTCATTTCTCTAATAGCTAGTGATGTTGAGCAACTTTTCATATATTTGTTGGCCACTTGTATGTCCTCTCAGAGAAATGTCTCTTTAGGTCCTCTGCCCATTTTTTGATTGGATCGTTTGTTTTTGTTGTTGTTTTTGTTGTTATTGAGTTGTATGAGTTCTTTGTACATTTTGGATATAAGGCCCTTATCAGAGGCATTGCTTGAAAATGTATTTTCCCATTCAGATGGTTGTCTCTTTACCTTGTTGACAGTTTCTTTTGCTGAGCAGAAGCTTTTTAGTTTGATATAATCCCATCCATTTATTTTTGCTTTTACTTCCCTTGCCTTTGAGGTCAAATTCATAAAATCCTCCTTAAGTCCAAGATCTCTGAGTTTAATTCCTATGTTTTCTTCTATGAATTTTATTGATTCCGGTCTTATATTTAGGTCCTTAATCCATTTTAAGTTGATTTTGAAGTGTGATGATAGACAACAGTATAGTTTCATTCTTTTGCAGGGGACTTTACAGTTTACGCCGCACCACTTATTGAAGAGGCTTTCCTTTCTCTACTGTCTGTTTTTGGCTTTTTTTTTGTCGAAAATTATTTGCCCATATACACATAGGTTTACTTCTGGACTCTCAATTCTGTTCCACTGATCTCTGTGTCTGTTTTGCTACCAATATCATGCCGTTTTTTATTACTGTCATTTTGTAGTATAATGTGAAGTATGGCAGAGTGATGGCTCCAACCTCATTCTTTTTTCTCAAGATGGCTTTATCATTTTGTGGTCTTTTGTACTTCCATATTAATATGATGATTTTTTGTTTTATTTACTTAATAAATGCTGATGGGATTTTGATGGGGATTGCAATAAATCTGTGTAATGCTTTAGGTAATATGGTCATTTTAACTATGTTGATTCTTCCAATCCAAGAACATGAAATATCTTTCCATTTCTTTGTATCTTCTTCAATTTCTTTTAATAGTGTCTTACAGTTTTCATTGTATAGGTCCTTCACACATTTTGTTAAATTTCTTCCTAAGTATTTTATTCTTTTTGTTGCAACGGGCCTTGAGTTGGGGCATAGGAACTTGGCTCAGCTTTGCTATTTGCAGCCGCCCTGATGCCCGGGCTTTGCCACTGGCTGTTAGGAGCTCACAGCTCTCCCAGGTAGGGCTGTTCATTGAACTCACCGACCTCTCTCCTTCCCACCCCTCCTATAGGAACCTCCAGCTGTGAGATGTAGCTTCTTTGTTTTTCCCAATCTACTGCCCAACTGCCAGGGTTCTGATCTGTGGTAACTCTTATGCACAGATCTCACGCTCCGACATGCTGGTGTGGAACTTGGGTGTTTTTTATTGAGTATTAGATGTTCTGCTTATTGTTGTTTCAAGGGGCAAGTTCTGGGGACTTCTCTCACTTCGCTATGTTTCTGATGTCACCCTTAGACCAATATTTTTGTCATTAATTTTTGATAATTTAATGCAATGTGTCTTATAGAAGGCCTTTTGGGTGAGATAATTGGATGTTTTGTTAGTTTCTTAGATTTGAAGCTCCATTTCATTTTTTAGATTTGGGAAATTCTTGTCAACTATTCATCTTAGTATGCTCTGTGATTCTTTCTTCTTCTTTTCTTCTTCTGGAATACCCATTATTCTTATGTTGCTTTTCCTGATCTTGTCAGCTAGTTTTTGTATTTCTCTTTCATTATTTTTTATTCTTCAGACTCTCTCTTCTACCTTCTAAATTAATCCTGATTTCTGTCCTGTCTTTGATATCACTGATTCTTTTCTCCATCTGGTCAGCTCTATTTCTTAAGCTTGCTATTTCACTCTTCATCTATTTTAGTGTGTTCTTCATATCCACAAGTTCTATTTGGTTCTTTTTTTAGGGTTCAATCTCCTTGTTGAAAAGCTCATTCTACTAGTCAAATTGTTTTCTCAATTTTTGATTGAGTTATTTTGCATCTATTTGAGCTTTTTTCAGAAGTGCAAATTTTCAATTCTCTGTCATTTACATAACGTCTTTACACTTCTCTAGAGTTTTTCTTTCTTTCTAAGCTGGTTGTTCATGGTTTTCAATAGACTATTTCTCCTCCTGGACATCAATGGGAGTTTATTCTGCCTTTTTTTTTAAGATAGAAGATTTATTGTGTAGAGATCTCTTTTTAACCAGTAGCTAAGAAGTTGTTTTTCTTTTGATATCTAGTAGGTGACATCTAAGCCTCTTGGATCCTTGCTTCAAAACTAATAATGCCTTTTTTTTCTGATAAATATTCAGTCATGATTGCTACCCTTGGTTTCAGCCCCCGACAGTAGTAACAACAGTAGATTTTTATTTTGGTATCATTTACTCAAATTTCTCTGGGGCTCTACCGTGCAAGGTCTGAGAGGTTCTGGTGCTGAAGGAGGGTGCGCTGTGGGTTGGTGAGTGGGGGTTGCTGCTAGCCTGTATGTCTCAGCCTCAAGCTTCGCAAGTACAGCTGGCAAGACCCAGCTGTTGCCCCTTTGCACGTAGTTCTTGCTTTACTTTCTGCAGTGATCCTTGAGCTCCACAGCCTGGAACTCTCAGATCCCTCAGGCATGGATTTTTGGGGATCCCACTGCAATTTCTCCCCTCTCCCTTCTGCTGCAGGGAGCTTCAGCTGCAAGAGGCAGCTTCTCCATTCCTCCTAATCTAACCCCTAGACCCTTATGGTTCTGATCTCTGGAAGTTGTTATGCATAGACCACTCTATCAGATATGTTTGTGTGCAGGTTGGGTGTTGTTTGTTGAATTTTAGATGATCAGCTTTTTTGTTATTTGAAGGAGAACCGGGAACATCTCTCACTCTGCCATGCTACCGATGTCACATCTCATTCTGTTTTTATTTTTGTTAGTCTCTAGGTATTTTGATTTCTTCTTGTATGTCATCATTAACCCTTTCATTGTTTAGAAGCATGTTATTTAGCATACATGTGTTTGTGTATTTTTCAGTTTTTTTTTCTCATAGTTGGTTTCTAGTTTCATATCATTGTGTTTGGAGAAGATGCTTGGTATGATTTTATTCATCTTAAAATTTTTGAGACCTGTTTTGTGGCCTAAATGCAATCTATCCTTGAAAATGTTCCATGTGCACTTGAGAAGAATGTATATTTTGCTGCTTCAGGATTATGCTCTCTGAAAATATCAATTTAATTTATCTAGTCTAGTGTCATTTATAGCTCCCATTTTCTTATTGATTTTCTGTCTGAAAGATCTGTTCGTTGGTGCCAGTGGGGTGTTAAAATCTCCTACTACAAGTGTATTACTGTTGATCTCTCCCTTTATGTCAGTCAGTAATTGCTTTATATATGTAGGTCATCCTGTATTGGGTGAGTATATGTTTACTATGGTTAAGCCCTCTTGTACTGATCTATTTATCATTATGTAGTACCCTTCTTTGTCTCATTGTTGTCTTTGTTTTATTGCTGCTAACACATCAGTGGATGGGATTGACTCTCAGGCTGACTATGTTGTTTTACTATGCCCTCAGGGTTTGAGTTGATGTGTTGGGGCTGACTCCTGTGTACCTGTTGAGACCACCCTTTGTATACACTGCTTATGGAGCTAGTCAGGTGTTGCTCTGTTGTGGTCTAATGCCAACCCCTGGGTGTGTTGATTCTGTGACTGCTTGGGAGGGGCTCCCAAGTAGGTCAAGGTCAGCCACTGCTTTTGATTACTTGGGGCTACCTAATGTGACCTCTAAGGTGATCCACAGATGGTTGCTTCTTATGCTGGAACTAAAGGTAAGTAGAAAAATAATGCTGCAAGTCAGGGTTTGGTTACCCCTAATACCAAGCTGAGGTGGCTTAACAAAGGGCTAGTGCAACTCCAAGCCTGGGTTTGCCTGCCAGCTTCCTGTAAGACTCTGCAGCTAGAAGAGCCTTTGAGTGCTATGCAAGTTGGATAGGGCAGGGTCCCAGGCAGTCACTGGGGTATGGTTAACAGATTTCCACTCCCCTCCCATTCAGTGTCAGTTTTCATTCCGTTGCTGTCTCTCTGACTTCCTGTGAAAGTCTCAGATTGCAGTTAGGCCAGCTGGTGCCCACCTTGAGCCTACAGACACCTGAGATCTGCTCAAGAAATACTGTACCTCAAGGCAGAGTTTGTGGTCTGCCATTGAAAATCTCTCCCGGGATGCACAGGCTGTGCAAAGGCTGCACAAGCGGTGTGCTGTTGTTTGCTTTTGAATTTTCCACCTAAGGAAAGCACAGTGTGGGGCTGGCTGCCTGGGAACAGGTTTGCCATGGGTAATTTGTGGATTGGGTGGTGTGGGGTCTCAGGAAGACAAAGGGTGAAGCAAGTTGATCCCATCAGGCCTATACTGTATCAGAATCGCTGCCTGTGCAGAGTCTGTGGGCTCCTACAAAAATCACAGATCACAATGAGGCCCGCTGCTATCTGCATCAGGCCCACAGACCTCAGTGGTCTGCTCAATAGATACTGCACCTCATGCTGGCACCAGGGGTCTGCTGCCAAATGTATCTCTTGAAATATATGGGCAAAACAAGCTGAGGTCCTTTGCCCATGAGGAATGTAGGGCTGGGAAAAGGGGAGGGTGGAGGTGGCTGCCTGGCAATGAGCTCTTCATGGGCAATTCATAGGTTGGGTAGGATGGCATGTCAGGCATACATGGGGTGGGGTGGGTTGATCTCAGTGAGCCAATGCAACTCCAGAATTGATTTTTCAGGGGACATTTCAACACATATGATGGCACCTGTCTGTAGACTGCCTTGGAGGGGAGCCCAAGTAGAAACAATGGCAACTATCCTTCCAATTCTCGCCATGGTACCACATAAGACAGTCTTTCCCTGTATGATATTTTGTGTCTCCCAAGCTGCTGACACTCTGACAGTGCCCAGAGTGAGTTCCTGGGAACAAGTGACTGTGCATGAGCCCTTTAAGTGGGGCATCTGGGTTTTCAGGTTTCTTCCATGTCACCCAGTCAGCCAGGATCCCCAATGATTTTTATAATCAGATTTTGTGAAAATTCCTCTTACCAAGACTAGGACTCTGGGCAGCAGAGCCCTTGAGTGGGATAGGGGTCCTCACTCCTTCAGGGGAGCCTCTGCATCTGTGCTCTCCTTCCTGGTGCTCAACCGCCACACATGGGTGCTGGACCGGCCTGCTTCATTTCTCCATCCCTCCCACTAATCTCGATGAGGCTTTTTCTTTATATCGCAGATGTATATGTTATGATCAACTAGAATTCAGGTGATTCTCCATGTTGATTGTTGTATAATTTGAATGTAATTTCAATGTGGTCCTGAGAGGAGGCAAATCCTGCTTTTACCTAGTCTGCCATCTTGAATCCCCATCCCATTTTTATTTCTTGAACTAGATTTTCATTTCCTTGGTCTCTCTGTGCTTCTGTTACTCTTATGACATGAATGGTGGTATGCTTGATGTTGTCCCAGAAGCCCATTATCTGTCCTCATTTCTTTGGATGACTTTTTTTGTTGTTGCTGTTCTGATTGGGTGTTTTCTCCTACCTTATTTTTTAAATCACTGATGTGATCTTCTGATTTATCTAATCTGTCAACTCCTACTAATGTAGTCTTCATTTCAGTTATTATTCAGTTATTCTTCATTTCTCACTTTTCAAAATATTTTCTACCTCAATTTTTGTTTCTTATATCATTGTTGAAGTTCTCATTGAGATCACTGAGTATCCTCAAACCAGTGATTTAAACCTAGCATCTGGTAGATTACTTGTCTTCATTTTGTTTAGTTACTTTTCTGGAGCTTTGTTCTGTTTTATCATTTGAGCCATGTTTTTATTTGTCTCCTCATTTTAGCTGCTTCCCTGTATTTGTTTCTATGTACTAGGTAAAGCTGCTAAGTATCCCAGTCTTGGCAGAGTAAACTTATGTAGTAAGTATGTTATAGGACTCAGTGGCACCATCTTCCTGGTCATCTGAGCCAGATGCTCCAGATTTGTCCCTTATGTGAGTTCTGTGTGTCCTCCTGTTGTAAATGAGCCTTGGTTGCTGTTTGCACACAAATGAGAGGGATTGACTTTCAGGCTGATTGGTTGTGATGACTGGCCAATGACTACAGTGGAGGAGCTGTTGTGCAGAGGCTGAGCCTGCAGAGCAGGATTCGCTTTAGCAGGGCTATGGTGCCTGCTGAATATGCCCTTTGGGTATGTCATTTGTGTAACTAGTTGGTGCTTTGGTGTGGTCTGAAGCTGGCCACCAGGTGTGTTGGTTCTGGGCCCTTTGAAAAGGGCTTTGATGCAGGCCATTTTCAGCCACTGCCTGTGCCCTGCCCAGGGCCACTTGGTATGAGCTCCAAAGTGATCTGTAGATCATTGCCACTTGTTCTGGGCTTGGAGGTGCCTATGAGTGGCTAAGCTGGGATGTGAGGCTGGCTGCCATTGGTGCCAGATTTGGGGCTGCTTAGCAAGAGGTATGGCACATACTGAGGCTAAATGTTGCTTGTTTGGGTTTTGTGAACCTTTGAGAGATTTTAGTAAAGTCCACAGAATGAGCCAAGGTAGGTTCGTAGTATGGGAAAGCCACTTTAAGTGGCTTGGGTGGGGTCTCAGGGAATCACCATGGTGGGAAGAATCATGTTATCTAAGTTGTTACAGACTCAGATATGATGTCTGCCTGCATGATTAGGCTGGGTGAAGGGAGAGATCAAGAAAAGAACAATGGTTTCTGCCAGCACTTTTGTCTGGGGGATAGTTGCTCCTCTAGCCCTCACCCTGAAGCCAGACAATGCAGTTCCTCCCCATTTGTTTCTGGCACCTTTCAAACTGCTACCCCACTGCTGGAACTCAAAGTGAGTGAGTCTGTTAGCAAGTAAATTCCTATGTGAGCCTTTTAAGTGAAATGCCTGGTACCCTTGCAGCCCTCTGTCTCACTCAGCCATAATCTCTGCTGGTTTTTGTTGGGAACAAACGTCAGACAGGCATGGCCTGAAGATGAACAGAAGCACTGACAAAGCCTGCTTCTGCTTTTACTGTTTATTTTATATTGCATGATTAGCCTGGGAAAGCAAGTTGTACCCTGGCAGCCCTTGCTTGAGAAGCGGCCTTGAGATATTTCTGGCTGCCAGAGATTTATCAGCGCACCTGTGAAAACATAGCTCTTCTTGCTAAAACTATATAAGAATGTTATTTTACAATATAATTGCCGGTGCTTTGTGCCAGTCCTCCCAACCCCGTGTCTGTGATTCTTTCATCCCACGCCACCTCTACCCTGAACGGCTTTTGTTGCGTGGGTCGCGACAGGTTTTCACAGCCAGAAGTTCTGAGGATTTCTCTTTTTTTGCATTGGAACCTTGGCATGGAGCTTGGACTCTTCATTCATCAAAAGATACCTCTACAGCTGAAATATCTCTCCTAATTATTAACCACCACAAGTGGTTGTAGGACCACCCCTCCTATAAGTCTTAATGTGGCTTCTTCTGTTTATCCTTAGTTATAGGATATCTCTTCAGCTAGACTTCAGGTGATTCTCAATGATGGTTGTTCTGTAGTTTAGTTGTAATTTTGATGTGATCTGGGAGGAGATGAGCATAGCATTTACCTACTCTGTCATCTTAACCAGAAGCCTTCCTACCAATGATTTTCCTTCTCCTATCAAACTAGTCCTGTCAACACGACTGAAGTTCTCCACATTGCTAATTTCAGACTTAGTCTTCCTAGATCTGCCAGCAGTATAGTTGGCCACATATTTCTTAATTGGCTTCCAATACATCACAGTTTCTTCACTTTCTTCCATCCTTAATGGTTGCTCTATCTCAGCGTCCTTTGCTGGTTTCTTCTCCTCCCCCATAATTATCAACATTGGAATGCCCTGGTCCTTGCCTTTTCTTTTCTATGTCTTCACTCCCTTGATGAATTCATCCAGTCAAAAGTGTTTAAATACCATGTCATCTCCCAACCTCTATTTTCTGAATGCTAGGCTTTATTACCAACCATATACATACTAGATATCTCCACTTATATAATTAGAGACTTCTCAAGTTTAACATGCTCAAACACAAACTCTACTCTTTCTCAGAGATTCTTCACCCAATTCACCAAGAAATCCTGAAAGTGTACCTTATCTTTAGAATGTTTCTAGAATCTGACAAGTTCTCTCTACCTTTATCATCACCCCCATTATCACTCACCTTTGGATTACTTTAATAGCCTTCTACCTAGCCTCTTGCTTCCATGTTGCTCTCTACAGTGTATTCTCCATATAGCAGCCAGAAGCTGGGATAATTTCTTTTTACAGCTTTATTGAAATATAATAGACAATTAATTGATCATATTTACAGTATACAATTCAATGAGTTTTTCAATTGTAGTTGTTATACAATAATATATTAGTTTCAGCTGTATAGCATAGTGATTAGAGATCTGTATAACTCACAAAGTGATCACCCCACTAAATTAGTACCTCTCTGCCCTCTTACATATTTATTACAATATGATTGATGATATTCCTTATGCTATACTTAATATCTCCATAACTAGTTTGTAACTATCCATTTGTACTTTTTAATCACTTTGCCATTTTTGAATGACACCCTAAACCCCTTTTGTCCAGTGGTCTTCAAAATATCCTCTGTATCTATGAGTTTGTTTTTGTTATTTATTTTGTTCTTTAGATTCCACATGTATGTGAAATCATGTGGTATTTGTCTTTCCCTATCTGACTTACTCCATTAGCACAATACTCTCTAGGTCCATCATGCAATATCTTTTTCCATCTCCTTACTTTTGGTCTGTGGGTGTCTTTTAATCTGAAGTGAGTCTCTTGTAGGCAGCATATGTAAGGGTCTTGTTTTCTTATCCATTCAGCCACTCTATCTTTTGGTTGGAGTACTTAATTCTTTTTCATCTGAGGTACTTGTTGACAGATATATGGTTACTGCTATTATTTATTCCTGTTTTTGATACATATTTTTTCTTCTTGAAAAAGTCCCTTAAGCATTTCCTGTAATACTGGCTTGGTGGTTATGAATTCATTTAGCTTTTTCTTCTCTGGGAAGCTCTTTATTCATCCTTCAACAATAAATGAAACTTTTCTGGATAAAGTATTCTTGGTTGTAGAACCTGGGTTTTCATCACTTGGAATATTTTGTGCCAAGCTCTTCTGTCCTGAGAAGTTTCTATTGAGAAATCGGCTGTCAGTATTATGGGTGCTCACTTGTAGGTGAAGACTATTCTCTTGATACTTTTAAGATTATCTTTGTATTTAACTTTTGGCATTTTAATTATGATGTGTCTTGGTGTGGGCTTCTTTGGGTTCCTCATTTTTGGAATCTCTGAGCTTCCTGGGGTTATATGTCTATTTCTTTCACCAGATTAGGGAAGTTTTCCATCATTCTTTCTTCAAATAGATTTTCAACTTCTTGCTCTCTCTCTTATGCTTCTGGTACCCCTATGATGTGAATGCTATGTTTGAGGTTATCCCATAAGCTCCTTGAATTATCTTCATTTTTTTAGATTCCTTTTCTCTTGTTGCTGTTCTGATTCGGTGTTCTCCACTACCTCATCCTCTATATCAGTGATTCAATCTTCTACTTTCTCTATTCTGTTGATTACTCCTAATATACTGTTCATCTCAGACATTGTATTCTTCATTTCTGACTGGTTTCCTTTTATAATTTTCATCTTATGCTTTTTACTTCTTTGTTAAAGTTCTCAATGGGTTCATCTACACTTCCCCTAAGTTCATTGAGCATCTTTATAACCAGTGTTTTGAACTCTAGTAGATTGCTTGATTCCATTTTTCCTGGATCTCTGTTCTTTTCTTTCACATGGAACATGGTTCTTTGTCTCCCCATTTTGGCAGCCTTTCTGTGTCTCTTTTTATGTAATAAGCAAAGCTCCTAAGTCTCCTGGACTTATTAGCATGGATTTGTGTAGCAAATGTCCAGTGGCACATTCCTGAGGGGGTTCAGCTGCAGGCCAAGTTTTGTTCCAGTTTATGTCCCTCCAGGGTCACCTGGTAAGATTCAGCAAGCAATCCATAGATGCTGTGCTTATAGTTACCTCAAGAGGCCAGCCAGAAAACAAGTCCAAGTGCCACCTTTGAAGGTCTTGGAGCTATTCAGCAAGGGGCATGGGACATGCTGAGGACATCACTGAATGTAGCTGGTGCAAGGCCACAAATTGGGATGGGTAGAGTTTCAGGGAATCTTCTGGGTAGAGTGACTTCTGTTATTCAGTTGGATGACATCTTGACTATGCAGATGCTGACTCTGCATGATGGGAGTAGGGAGGGCTCAACGAAAGAATAATGGATACCATCAGTACTTCTGCCTGGGAGAAAGCCTCACCTTTGGCTCATGCTCTGACAACTCAATGTCCCTTTGTAAGCCCCTAATGCCCTCTGAGCAGCTGACCCAGCACTGGTGCTTAGAGTGATTGGATCTGTCACCACAAAAGTCCAGTCTTGGCAATGGCCCCTTTAAGAAGAATGTTTGTACCTGCCAGCTACAGCTGTCTCATTCAGCTGCTTGGGACCAGGCAGCCTTGTGTCTTTGCCTCCTTCTACCTCCTATTGATACAGGATGATTTCTTATTTCTAGCCCTAGTTGTAAGGCTTCTGCTCATCCAGACCACAAGAGGCTCTGCTTGCTGTTTGCTCTATGTTTTTGTCACAACTCTGGTGTGGTCACAAGAAGAGATGTAGAAATCCTCTACCATCAATGCCATCTTGCCCAGGCTTTGGGATAATTTTTTTAAAGTGTAAGTCATACTTCTGTTCAAAATCCACCTATAATTTCCTATTTCATGTTGAGTAAAACCAAAGTCCTTATTTCCTATTAAGTTCTGTGAACTCAATCTTTTCAACCTCACTGGCCTTCTTAATGTTCTTTGACCAACCCAAGCATGATCCTGCCTCTGGGCCTTTGTACCCTCTGTCTGTAGTGTTCTTCCTCCTATATATATATATAGATCACTTCACTCCATATCCTTCAAGCATTTGCTCAAATGCCACCATTGTGGCTGAGTTCTATGGGAAGCAGAATGTATGATGATGTTTGGCATTCAGGATGTTTATTAGGCAGTACTAGTGCTATCAAAGTATGTGGAAGAGAGGATAAGGAAGCAAAAACGGGCAGAGGGAGAAGCCTAACCAGGCCTAATTGACAGCCTTGACTGGTTCTACAGTGTTCTCTGGAGCTAAAATGGCCTGTCAGAGTTGTCCTCCATTAAATTGATGAGACAAGACCTTTTTGTCTTCCTATTTGATCAGAATTGACTTTAGGCATTATGGTCTTTTTGTAGCTGAGGTAATCCCTGAAGGGATTGTCAGCATTTTCAGAAGCTATGGGGGATCTTGATATCCCATAGTCACCCTCTCAATAGTCTTATTCTCCACTTCTACTTGCAAACTGTGACCTACCCTTGACACATCTAAATCTTCTTTACCTTGCTCTATTTTTCCAAAACACTAATTAGAGACAACAAATGATATCATTTATTTACTTTTTAAAAAATTTATAGTCTGTCTCTCTTGACTATAACATAAACCCAAGATGTGCAGAGATTTCTATCATTTGTTCACTAATGTATGCTGAGTCCTTAGAACAGTCTGGCACTAGTGAACACTCAAATATTAGTGATGCTTGGTAAATTCTAGCTAATAATTGATGTAGTATTAAACATGGTCAGGAGTCAGTACTGAAAATAGGAGATGAATTCTGTCTTTAGAGTTCATGGTATTCACCAATATGCAAAATAAGAGAGATATCATGAGGTGTTTATTATTTCTATTTTTCCACCACTATTCACAAGCCTCTGGTGTTGAGTGACCAGTTTCTGACTTATACTTTATTAACTCAGCTTTGGAGCCCTATGGGGAAAAATGAGTAATGACATGTAGAAGTCTACTGACCCATATGAAGCATGCTTCTTTTAATATTTATGAAGACTGACATTTCATTTATATGAAGTTATTATTTACAATACGTATTTTTCGTAACGTGCTAGTATTAATAGGCATGGCATGTTAAGATGAATAGATATTTTAACAGTTGGCCCATTATCCCATGATGGTCAACATAATTTGGTAATGTGAACAGCAGTTCAACAATAGCAGGGATTGTGGTAGGAAGGAAAGAGAGCATTTAGCAGACCAAAGATGGAAATTCCTCTTCTCACCTCTGACTGAATTTTCAGATCAGGTTAGGTCAGGTTTTATTGCTCTTGGTTGAAAAGCCAGCAGAAGATGTACAGAGCAAGGAAGAGGCTCTGGGTGAGATCAGAATGAATTACAGAGTTGGCTGAAGAAAGGCATAAAAGTAGTTAGAACATTAAAGGTAATTTTTACAAAACAAATTATCTGACTACTGAACCAATGGCAGTTTTATTATAAAATTTTAAAATATTTAAAAATATGTGTTTATTTCTAATGAATTCATCAAAAGGAATCTGACATCTAGAAAAGCACAAAGATATAAATAAAAATCTCTCATCAAAAGTCCTATTAATATTCAATTATTATATGTTTATAGACCTTTTCCTACATATTCACTGACATTCATACACTCATACACATACACACTTAATTTTCTTCAAACCTAGAATAAAATTAGAGTATTTCTGCACGTTCTGCTTTTTTAACTTAATATTATATCTTTAGCATTTTGCCATGTTATTAAATATTTGTGAAAATGTCTTCTAAATTAGATAGAATAATATTTTATAGTTTGTGTGTGTATATTTTTCTTTTTACATCACTCTGTACATTTATACTGTTATAATTATTTGGCATTGAAAAATATTTCCATGAGCATTATTTTTTTAAATGATTTTTTTTTGTTTTCAATTAGTTGACATACAATATTATATTAATTTCAGGTGTTTACAAAAAGTGATTAGAGAGTTTGGAGAAACATGGCAGAGTGAGAGAAATCCTACATCTCTCCCCTTGAAACAACAATAAGCTGAACAACTAAAACTTAACAAAAAACACACAAACTGCACACCAGTACATCTGAGTGTGGGATCTGCACATAAGAGCTACCACAGGTTAGAATCCCAGGTGTCAGGAGGTGGACTGGGAGAAATAAAAAATTTGCCTCTTGCAGCTGCCGGAGCTCCCTGTAAGAAATGAGGGAAGGGAGAATGTGTGGCTAGTTCTCCAAACAGCCTTGTTTGGGAGTGCTGTGAGCTCCACATGGCCAGCTGCAGGGCCCAGTAATCAGGGCAGAAAACAGAGAAGCAGGATAACAGAGAAACAACAGTTGATTTTTACTGACCAAAGTTGCAAAACTGAGGCTGAGCTGCAGCCTCCAACCTTCAACCCAGAGGGACCTGCTCCCATATCCTCTGAGATCTAACATCACAGAGCCCCAGGGGAATCTGAACAAATGTTACTGAAAATGTCACTAACATTGACAGGGACTGAGACTGAGGATAGTGAGGGTGATTAAACATCTATAAGAAAAAAAGAGACATTATTAAGGCTTTATATAAAGCAGGGATCCAAGAGACTTAGCACCTATTATAAACCAAAAGAAAAATGCATTCTTTACAACAAGCTAAAGAGAGAATTTTATATAATAAATCTTTCTGGGAAAAAAAAAAGCAGAATACACTTCCATTAATTCCCAGGCACAGAAATAGTCCATTAAACACCATGAACAACCAAGTGACAAGGTATCTCATAAAGAAAAAGAAAAAGCTCCAGAAAATAAGCCTACAGATGTAGAAATATGTGACTTAAAGGACAGAAAATTCAGGATGGTACTTCTGAAAAAACTCAGTGAGATGTGAAACAATTCATATCAACAATTTCAGGAATTGAAAAAAAAACAACTAGATGAGCAGAATGAGAGTTTTAGCAAGGATATTGAAACTCTCAAAAAGAACCGAATAGAACTTTTGGAGATGAATAACACACCGAAAGAGCTGAAAAATGAAATAGCAAGCCTAGGAAATAGAATTGGCCAAATGAAAGAAATGATCAGTGATGTTAAAGACAGAATTCTAGAAAGAAATCAGAAGGAAGAAGAGATAATCTGAAGGATGAAAAAGAATGAAAGAGAACTACAAGAACTAGCTGATTCCATCAGGAGAGAAAACATAAGGGTATGGGAGAGAAGGAGAAGATCGTGGACTAGGTAAAAAGCAGGATTTGTCTCCTCCTGGGTCCGCATTGGAATTACAATCAAATTATAAAATAAACAACATGGACAATCACCTAAAGTCCCGCTGATCATAACACTTACATCTGATAATATAAAGGAGCCACAATGAAGCCACAGGAATGCCCATGCACAGAAGTTGCAGCAAAACTAAAGCTGTATTGCCCGAACAGATCTTATTTCCCTGAGATCCCACTTCATCCAAGCTAAAAAGTGCCTGCAGCCCATTGACAAGCAGCTTCTTATGCCCTTATTGGTGCTGGGGTTGAGCAGTTAGTGCAAGTAACAGATCTTGGCTAGTGCAGAGAGTGCATTTCGAAGAAAACAGTTGTGGACAGACCACTGCTACCTGTACAAGCTGCATTGTCTCTTAAGGAGATTGCAGTATTGGCCTGACAGTCCTTGACTCCCTGAGCTCCTACCCCATCTAGTACATAAAATACCTGCTGCACATTGGTAAGCAGCTGCCCCTATTATGGAGTAGTGCATTTAGGCCCAAGGTGGGCAGCAGTTAACCATGCTACAAGTAGAAACTTGTACAGCAAACCACAGAGATGGCATGGGCAGGTAAACTGACACTGCAGTGGTAGGGAGAAATTTACTCACTAGACCCAGGAGACTCCCACCCAGCACACATATTACACAGAGGCTCATCCAATTTCAAAGACTTACATGCATATGATAAGCAGTATCAGATCTTGAGGAGGACTGGTCCCTCTGCTAAACTGCCATAGGTCAGAGGCAGGGGATAAAAGAGAGCTGCCTACAGCATTGTCTCTTCTATTTACTTATAGATCCAGCATAGGCAGCAACCATCAGTGGATTGCTTTGTAGCTCTCATCAAGTAGCCCTGAGGAATCAAAAGCAGCAGCTAACTTTGGCCTATGAGGGAATACCTGCCAAGGGGCCACAAAACAACACATTTGGAGTCTGGCGCCAGACCACAATAGAGCAACTCCTTACTAGCTTCAGTAGTGATAAGCACAAAGGGTGGTTGCAGCAAGTACACAAGCCTGCTAGGGAAAATCTCACTCAGTGGAGTCAGTCCCCACACAACAACTCTTATCATGAGGGTGCAACCAATTCACACAATTAGTCAGCCTGAATGTTAATTTACCCCACTGATCTATTAACAACAGTAAAGGTTTGATGACTACAGAAGAGGATGACATACAGCCCACACAAAGGTCACGTCCAGAGCTCCTGGCATAAGGAATCAGGGAGAATGCACCACAGGACCACACAGGACACCTTCCATATTAGGCCATCTGGCCAAGGCTGAGAGATGAAACAAATTTTCCTATAGAAATGAACACAGAGAGGCTAATACAATGAGAAAACAAAGAAACTTGCCACAAATGGCACAACAAGAGAAAACTCCATAAAATAAGCGAAATGAAATGGAGGCAAGCAACCTACCAGAGACAGAATTCAGAATAATGGTTATAAGGATAATCAATGAACTTATGGGGAGAATGGATAAGCACAATGATAACCTCAATAGCGAGTAAGCATTAAAAAGGACATAGAAACCATAAAAAAGAACCAGACAGAAATGAGGAATAGAATAGCTGAAATCAAGAATACATAAGAAGGATTCAATAGTAGATTGGACAAACCAAAAAATCAAATCAGTGAATTGGAAGACAAGGTAGCTGAATATACCCAATTAGAACAGCAAAAAGAAAGAAGAATTTGAAAAAAATGAGGATAGTTTAAGAGACCTCTGGGACAAAATATCCAGATCATAGGAGTCCCTGAAGAGGAAGAGAGAGAGAGAGAGAGTGCAAGGGATTAAGACTCTGTTTGAAGAAATGACAGAAAACTTCCCTAACCTGGCAAAGGAATTAGATATACAAGTTCAGGAACCCAAACAAAAAGAATTCAAACAAACCTACACCAAGATACATCATAATTAAAATGCCAAAGGTCAAAGACAAAGACAGAAAACTTAAAAGCAGCAAGAGAAAGGAAGCTGGTTATTTACAAGGGTATCCCCATAAGATGTCTGCTGACTTGTCAATGGAAACTTTGCAGGCCAGAAGAGAATGGCAAGAAATATTCAAAGTTATGAAAAATCTACAACCATGGATACTCTACCCAGCAAGGCTCTCGATTAAAATGGAAGGTGACATAAAGACCTTTCCAGACAGGAAAAAGCTTAAGGAATTCATTACCAACAAGCCAGATAAATGTTAAAGAGTCTTCTATAAAATGAGAAAGGGTAAAAAAGAAAATAGAAATAACAAATATAAATAATAAAATAGCTGTAACAATATACCTATCACTGACCGAATGGATAAGAAAACAGGATCCATGAATATGCTGTCTACAAGAGACCCACTTCAGATCAAACGACACTCACAAACTGAAAGTAAAAGGATGGAAAAAGATATTTTATGCAAACAGAAATAAAAAAAGCCAGAGTAGCAATATTTATATCAGATAAAATAGACTTTAAAATAAAGCTATAATAAGAGATATAATAATAAAGGGATCTATAAATCAAAAGGACATAACCTTAGTAAACATATATGCACCAAACATAGGAACACCTACATACATAAAACAATTATTGACTGACATAAAAGGAAAGATCAATAGCAATACACTCAAAGTAGTAAGACTTTAACACCCCATTGACACCAATGGACAAATCTTTCAGGCAAAGAATCAACAAGAAAACAATGGGTCTGAAAGATACACTAGAACAGATGGATTTAATAGTTTCAGAGCATTTTACCCCAAAGCAGCAAAATACACATTCTTCTCTAGTGCACATGGAACATTCTCAACACAAATCAAGTTTCAATAGATTTAAGAAGATTGGAATCATATCAACCATCTTCTCTGATCACAATGGTTTGAAACTAAATATCAACTACAAGAAAAAAGCTGGAAAATACCTAAACAGATGGAGGCTAGATAACATGCTACTAAACAATGAATGAGTTATTAATGAAATCAAGGAAGACATCAAAAGATACTTAGAGACAAATGAAAATGAAAACACGACTCAAAATTTATGGGACAGAGTGAAAGCAGTCCTAAAAGGGAAATTCATAGCAATACAGACCTACTTCAAGAAACAAGAAAAAGTACAAATATGCAATCTAACCTTGCAATTAAAAGAACTAGATAAAAAACAGCAAACAAACCCCAAAATGAATAGAAGAAAGGAAATAATAAAGATCAGAGAAGAAATAAATGAGAGTCTAGAAAAACAATACAAAAGATTAAGAAAACCATGAGCATGTTCTTTGAAAGTATAAACAAAATTGGTCAACCCTTAGCCAGACTTATCAAGGGAAAAAGAGAGAGGACTCAAATAAATAAAATCAGAAATGAAAGAGGAGAAATAACCGTAGACTCCACAGAAATACAATGGATCATAAGAAAATACTACAAGGAAATTGGACAAAATGGAAGAAATGGACACATTCCTAGAACATACAATCTCCCAAGACTGAGTCTAGAAGAAACAGAAAATCCAAATGGATGGATTACCACCAATGAAATAGAATAAGTAATCAAAATCCTTCCCAAAGAAAGAAGTTCTGAACCACATGGTTTCATAGGCGAATTTTACCAAATATTCAAAAAAAAATTATCACCGATTCTTCTCAAACTATTCCAAAAATTCAGGAAGAGGGACAGATCCGTAACTCCTTTTCTGAGGCCACAATTACCTTGATACCAAAATCAGACAAAGATATTACAAAAAAAGAAAACTATAGGCTGATATGTCTTATGAACATTGTTGCAAAGTCCTCAACAGAATATTAGCAAACCAATTTCAGCAATACATTAAAAATATCATACACCATGATCAAGTTGGATTTATTCCTAGGATGCAAGGTTGGTTCCATATTCGCAAATCAGTTAATGTGATACACTATATTAACAAATTGAAAGATAAAAACCATATGGTCATATCAATACATGCAGAAAAACCACTTGACAAAATCCAGCATCCATTTATGATAAAAATTTTTAGCAAAGTGGGATTAGATAGAGCATACCTCAACATAATAAATGCCATATAAGACACACCTACAGCTAACATCATATTCAATGGGGAAAGGTTAAAAGCATTTTCCTTAAGATCAGGAACAAGACAAGAATGCCCACTTTCACAACTCCTCTTCAACATTGCATTGGAAGTCTTAGCCACAGCAAGAAGACAAGAAAGAGAAATAAAAGTTTCTGGATACAAAATTAACTTTAAATATCCATAGCATTCCTATACTCTAATAATGAAGTATTAGTCAAAGAAGTGGAAAAATAATTTATTTTGCAATTGCAATAAAAGGAATAAAATCCTTAGGAATAAATGTAACGAATCATGTGAAGGACCCATATAATGAAAACTACAAGACCTTATTAAAAGAAATCGAAGAAGAAACAAAGAAATGGAAAGATATTTCGTGTTCTTGGGTTGGAAGAATCAACATAGTTAAAATGACCATATTACCTAAATCATTATATAGATTTAATGCAATCCCCATCAAAATCACATTGTAATTTTTTAAAGATAGAACAAAAAATCATCAGATTTGTGTGGAAGCACAAAAGACCCTGAATTGCCAAAGCCATCCTGAGGAAAAAAGAATGAGGCTGGAGGCATCACTCTGCCCAATTTCAAATTATAGTACAAAGCAACAGTAATCAAAACAGCATGGTATTGGCAGAAAAACAGATAAACAGACCAGTGGAACAGAATCAAGAGTGCAGAAGTAAACCAATTTTTATATGGGTGTATAATTTTTGACAAAAAAAAACCCAGAAACATACAGTGGAGAAAGAAAAGTCTCTTCAATAAATGATGCTGCTGGAACTGGAAAGCCACCTGCAAAAGAATGAAGCTAGACTTTTGTGCATCACCACACACCAAAGTTAACTCAAAATGGATTAAGGACCTGAATAATAGATCTGAAACAATATAATGCATAGAAGAGACTATAGGAACTAAACTCAAGGATCTTGCACTTAAAGAGGATTTCATGAATTTGACTTCAAAGACAAGGGAAGTAAAAGTTAAAATAAATGAATGGGACTACATCAAACTAAAAAGCTTCTACTCAGCAAACAAAACAAAACAAAACAAAATGTTGACAGGGTGAAGAGACAACCAGCTGAATGGGAAAATATATTTGCAAGCAATGCTTCCGATAAAGGCCTAAAATTCAAAATATACAAAGAACTCATACAACTCAATAACAGCAAAAAATAAAAGATCCAATAAAAAAAATGTGCAGAGGACCTGAACAGACACTTCTTAGAGGACATACAAATGGCCAACAAGTATTTGAAAACATGCTTAACGTTGCTATCTATTAGGAAAATGCTAATCAAAACCACAATGAGAAATCATCTCACACCTGTTAGAATAGTTATAATCAACAGACCTAGTAATAATGAATGTTGGAGAGGATGTGGAGAAAAAGGAACCCTCACACACTGCTGGTGGGACAGCAAATTGGTATAGCTACTATGGAAAGCAGTATGGAGGCTCCTCAGAAAACTAAGAATTGATCTACCATATGATTCAGCAATCTCTCTACTGGGAATGTACCCCAAAGACTTGAAAACCCATATCTAAAAAGATATTTGCACATTGATGTTCATAGCAGCATTATTCACAGTGGCCAGGACATAAACAAATCTGGAGTGTCCTATGATAGATGATTGGCTAAAGAAGCTGTGGCACATATATATAATGGAATATTACTCAGCCATAAGAAGAGTTGAAATACTGCCATTTGCGACAACATGGGTGCACCTCGAGATAATCATGTGAAGCGAAATAAGCCAGATAGAAAAATTGAAAGTCACATGATATCACATATATGTAGGATATAAGCCTAAAAGTAACTAATGAACAGGATAAACAAACAGAGACTCATGGACATGGAAAATAGACTAGTGGTTACCAGAGTTTAGGGAGTGAGCTGAGTAGAGTAGGTAAAGGCCATCTAATATGAGGTGACAGAAAGAAATCTAACTATTGGAGGTGAACATATGGTGTAAAAATATATATGTCTTACTGTTAAAGTGTACTGCTGAAACATTAGATTTCGTTAATCCATGTCACCATAAAAAATAAATTAAAAAGAAAAGAATGTTCATGAAGGATTTTCAGTCAAGATGGAGTAATAAGTAAAGTTGTTTACCTTCTCTAATAACCACATCAAAATTACAACTAAACTACAAAACAACCATCAGTGAAAATTGCCTGATCTAGCTGAGCAGAAATCCTATGACTAAGGACATACAGAAGAGGCCATCTAGAGACTGGTAAAAGTGGGCAGAAACACGGAAAAAGCTGCTCTTACACTCGTGTGTGGTGGTTAAAAATTGGGAGGAATATCTCAGCTGTGGAGGACCCCTCGAGGAGTGAAGGAGCACCCAGTGAGTTCCAGTGCCTTTTCCAGACAAATGGCCTGTCTTGGGTCATGCTGTTAACTTTCCTAAAATTTCTCCCAGGTTCAGAAACCCCAAAATGTAGCATCTGACCTCAGCATGTTCTCTACATTTTGCTGAGCATCTCCAAGGCTAGCACTAGCAGCAGCTGACCTCAGTTCATGTTGTGGCCTCTTGAGAAACTTTCAAGTACAATGTGGGTAGCAGTCTACTGCACTTTGCTTGGTGGCTCATGCCAGGTGGCCCTGGGCAGAGCAAAAGTTGCAGCTAAACTTGGTCTGTGGTGGAGCCCTTCCTAGAAGGCACAAGGGCTGGCACACCCAGTGTCCGGCTTCAGACTGAGCCAGAAGAACATCCACGGCTGCATCAAAAGATGATATACTCAAAGGGAAGACCTAGCAGGCGCCAGGGCCCTGCTAAAGTGAATCCTGATCTGTAGAGTCAGCTTCTGCACAATAGCTCCTCTACTATAGCCATCTGGTCCTGGACTTTTACTTTTTCATATGTTTTTGATAATTGTTTCAATTTCCATACTGCTGGTCAGTCTATTTAGATTTCCCAGTTCTTGATTCAGTCTAGGAAAGTTGTATTTTTCTAAGTACTGGTCATTTCTTCTAGGTTATTAAATTTGGTTTTACATACTTTTTCACAGTATTCTGATATGATCCTTTGTATTTTTTCAGTGTCTGTCATAATTTTCCCTCTTTCACCCTGATTTTGTTTATTTGTGTCATTTCTCCTTTTTCTTTAGTGAATCTAGTCAGGGCTTTGTCAATTTTATTAACTTCTTAAAGAACCAGATCTTTGTTGCATTTATTTTTTCCTATTTTTTGGTTTTGTTTTCATTTTCATTTATTTCTGCTCTAATTTTGACGATTTCTTTCCTTCTGCTGACTTTAGGCTTAATTTGTTCTTCTTTCTAGTTTTTAAAGATGAAGTGTTAGATTGTTTATTGGGGCTCATTTTTGTTTTAAGAAAAAGACCTGTAATAATATGAACTTTCCTCTTATGACCGCTTTTGCCATGTCCCAAAAGTTTTGATATGTTGTACTATCATTATTATTTCTTTTTATGTATCTCTTGATCTCTATTTTTATTTCTTCTCTGTTCTAGTATTCTTCAGATTAAACATGTTGTTTAATATTTATGTATTTGTGGTTCTTCCTGCTTTCTTTCTTAGTTGATCTCAAAATATCATGTTCAGAAAAATGCAATTTCAACACTCTTATATTTGATTAATCTACTTTATGTTTCAGTATGTGGTCAATCTTTTAGAATGTTTCGTGTGTACTAGAGAAGAATGTATAAGCAGCTGTTTTTGGATGGAAGGCTCTGTGAATGTCAATAATGTCTAGTTGGTCTACTGTGTCATTTAAGGATGTTATTTCCTTATTGACTTTCTGTTTGGATGATCTGTCCATATCCAACAGTGGGGTATTTAGGTCACCTACTATGATAGTGTTTTGGTCTGTTTCTCCCTTTAGTTCTGTTAGTTATTGCTTTACATATTTTGGAGCTCCCTGATTGGGAGCATAGATATTAAGAAGTGTCATGTATTCTTGGGGCATGATTCCCTTTATCAGTGTGAAGTGTCCCTCAATATCTTTCTTTACCTCTTTTACTTTGAAGTTTATTTCATCTGGTATTAGTATCACTACTCCCGCTTTTCTCTGAATGCCATTTGCTTGAAATATCATTTTTCATACTTCCACTTTGAGTCTGTATTTGTCTTTGGAACTGAGATGTGTCTTCTGGAAGTAGCATATGGTAGAGTTTTGTTTTTGATCCATTTTGCAACTCTTCTTTTTTACTGATGAGTTCAGTCCATTTACATTTATGGTGATTATTGAAATATGAGGTCTTCTTATAGCCATTTTATCTTTTGCTTTCTGGTAGCTCGGTTTTTCCATTGTTTCCTTGTCCTTATGTTTCAGTTTTCTTTATTTTGGTTGGCTTTTGTGGGTTTTTCCTCTGGTTCTTCTTGTTTCACATTATATACTTCAGTTGTGAAACTTTGGTATGTGTTACAATTACAAATATGTGTATACACACACACACACACACACCTATCCTTTTTGTATGTATACAGTTGTCCATTTTCTTTTGCTCATGCCGTTTCTTCATTCCCCTTTGTGAATTTGGACCTTTGAATTCCTCCCTTTTCAGTCATTGTTGTCTCACTTTGTCCCTATGTATGCTGAACATTCATTACTATCTTGCTATAGCAATTATCTTCTTAATGTGTAAGCTTATAAGCCCTGTTCTTAGTAAAGATTACTCTGCTTCTATTTGCCGGATAGTCACCTTACTCCTACTTATGTATATTTTTTTGTCTTTTTATTTTAGGTGAGCTAACCTCTTTCAATATTTCCTGTAGTACAGGCCTCATAGTGGAAAATTCCCTCAATTTTTGTATATCTGAAAAAGTCTTTATTTCTCCTTCATATCTAAAAGAGAGCTGAGCTGGATAACTTATTCTAGATTGGTAGTTCCTTTCTCTTAATAGTTTGAATATTTAATTCCACTCCTTTCTGGCTTGTATGGTTTGTGCTGAGAAGTCTGATGATAATCTAACGGGTATTCCTTTATAAGTTACTGTCTTCTTCTCCCTGGCTGCCCTGAGAATTCTGTCTTTGTTGTTGATTTTTGATAATTTTAATACAATGTGTCTTAGTGAAGGCCTCTTTTGGTTGAGATAATTGCATGTTCTATTGACTTCTCTAATTCCAAGCTCCAGCTCATTCCTTAAATTTGGGAAATTCTCATCAATTATTTGTCTAAAAATGCTTTCTAGTTCCTGCTCCTTTTCCAAGCCTTCAATAATAGCTGTTATTCTTGTTTCCTCTCCTGATGGTATTAGCTAGTTCTTGCATTTCTCTTTCATAGGTTTCTCTCTTCTTTCTTCTGACTTATTTCTAAATTTCTGTCTTCGACATCACTGATCCTTTCCTCTGTTTGGTTGACTGTATTTCCCAAGCTTGCTATTTCATTTTTCATCTCTTGCAGTGTGTTCTTCATCTCCAGTAGTTTTATTCAGTTTTTTGAAGGTTTTAATCTCCTTGCTAAAGAACTCATTCTGCTCATCTAGTTCTTTCTTCAGTTCCTGAAATTGTTGATACGAATCATTTCAAACCTCAGTGAGTTATTTTCAGAAGTACCATCCTGAATTCTCTGTCCTTTAAGTCATATATTTCTATGTTTGTAAGCTTATTTTCTGGAGATTTTGCTCTTTCTTTCTGACCTGCCTTGTCACCTTGTTTGTTCATGTATTTAATAGACTATTCTTCCACCTGGGAATTAATGGAAGTGTATTCAGCTTTTTTTTTTAGAAAGATTTATTTTATACAGGTCTCTCAGATTCCCTTAGGGCTTTTGATATAGGGAGAGGGGCCCTTTTGGTTGGGGGTGGGTCTGTGGCTTTGCTTTGGTTACCAACCATGGCTGGTAAAAATCAACTGTTGTTTCTCTGTCATTCTCATTTCTCTGCTTTTTGTCCTGATTACTAGGCACTCCCACCAGCCACGTGTAGCTCATAGCTCTACTTGGCAGGGTTTTTTAAGGAACTTGCTGCACCTTCTCCCCCCCCCATTCTCCTATGTTGTGCTCTGGTGGCTGTGAGAGGCATCTTCTTTATTTCTCCTAGTGTACCACCCAACACCTGGGGTTCTGCCCTGTGATAGCTCTTATGCACAGATGCCAAGCTCAGATGTTCTGGTGTGCAGTTTGTGTGTTTTTTGTTTGGTTTTAGATGTTCAGCTTGTTGTTGTTTCAAGAGGAGAGATCTGGGGACATCTCTCACTCCACCATTTTCTCCAAAGTCCTCTGTTTTTTTTTCATGAGTCATATGTTTCCTGAGATTTACCTCCTCCCTGCATTCAGTCTCGTATGCTCTCCAGATATTCTCCACTGACACATTGTTCTCTTAAGTCTGTGTCCATAAAAATGCCTCATGTGTGGAAAGTCCATGACCATACTTGAAGGTAAACAACTTTGTTTATGTTCAACTACCTTTCAAGGATGATTTTCTAGAAGTGGAAATACTGGATCTAAATATGCAAATATTTTAAAGACTGTTAATATATATTGCCCTACAGCTTTTCATTTGTGTTTCTAACGAGGAGCATATGAAATTGTTCCCAAACTATAGGCAACAATGGACATTCTTGGTATGTATAATCTTTGCCTGTCTGGGTTAAAAATGACACTTTATTTTAATTCAAATTTTCACTTATGGAGTGAATTTTTTATATTTTTTCATATTATCATGGGCCATTTGAATTTATTCTTTTCTGAAATGTTTTATATATATATATATATATATATATATATATATATATATATATATATTCATTAATATGTTGACAGGCTTGTAGATTGTTTTCATATCCTGGCCATTGTGAATAATGCTGCAATAAACATGGGCGGGCAGACACCTTTTTGATATCCTGTTTTCATTTTTTTTCAGATAAACACCCAGAAGTAGCATTGCTGGATCATATGATAGTTCTATAATTTCATGAAGAAATGCCATACTGTTTTCTATAATAGGTGCACCAATTTACATTCCTAATGACTGTGCAATAGGGTTCCCTTTTCTCTACATTTTCACCCATAGTTATCTCTTGTATTTTGATTATAACCATTATAACAGGTATGAGGTGTTATAATATTATAGTTTTGATTTGCATTTCCTTGATGATTAGTGATGTTGAACAGTTTTCATGTACCTGTTGACCATTTGGATATCCTCATTGGAAAAATGTCTATTTAGTTACACTGGTCCATTTTTAAGTCTTATAGTTTTAAAAAATTTATTACTTTTTATTTAAATATAGTTACTATACAATCTTATATTGGTTATAGTAGTGATTTAACATTTTGATACATTACAGTGTGATCACTCCACTAACTCTATTAATCATCTGTCTCTGTGCAAATTTATCACATTATGGACAATATTCTCCTTCCCCTATCCCTCCTTCCACCACTCCTCCCTTCTGTTAACCATCCCTTTGGTCTTTGTTTCTATGAGTCTGTATTTGCTTTGTTTTGTTTTTAGATTTTGCATATAAGTGAAACCATACAGTATTTCTCTTTCTCTGTTTGACTTATTTCACTTAGCATGTATACTATATCTTCTATATCCATTTATCTATCAATGGACACCTAGATTGCTTCTATATTTTGGCTATTGTAAATAATGCTGCAATGGACATAGGGGTGCATATATATTTTTAAATCATGAAAAGACATTTCTCTAAGGAAGACATACAGATAGCCAAAAGGCATATGAAGAGATGCTCAATATCATTAATCATAAAGAAGATGTAAATCAAAACCACAATGAGGTACCACCTCATACCAGTCAGAATGACTATTATCAAAAAGTCAACAAAAAATTTGTTGGCAAAGATGTTGAGAAAAAGGAACCTTTGTGCAAACTACAAACTGGTGCAGCCCCTATGGAAAAAAGTATGGATATTTCTAAAAAAACTAAAAATGCCCAGCAATTTCATTCCTCAGTATTTATCCAAAGAAAACAAAAACACGAATTTGATACATTTTTTTGTTGACGTGTATGAGTTCTTTTTATATTTTGAATATTAACCCCTCATTCAATATATGATTTGCATTTTTTTCTCTTATTCTGTAGTTTGCTTTTTCATTTTTCTAATGATGTATTTTGCTGTGTAAAAGCTTTTTAGTTTGATGCAGTCCTACTTGCTCATTTTTTACTTTATTACTTGTGCTTTTGATAATGAATCTAAAAAAAAAAATCATTGCCAAGGAGATTCAGCCCTATTTTTTTTCTAAGAGTTTTATGTTATCAGGTCATATGATAATATCTTTAATTCATTTAGAGAAAATTTTTGTGAGTGGTGTAAGATAGGGGTCATATTTATTTTTCAGCAAGTGGTAATCTAGTTTTCACAACATCATTTGTTGAAGAAATTTTCTTTTCCCTATTGAGTATTCTTGGTGTCCTTGTCAAATATCGGTTGAACCATATATGCGCACGTTTTTTCCAGGATCTTGATGCTGTTCAATTTGTGTATGGGTCTATTTTTTATGCCAGTATCATATATTTTCTTTAAAAATTTCTTTCTTTTTTGGGGAGTGACATTGATTAACAAAATTCAGTAAGTTTCAATAGTATTATATTATATATAATATATATATTATATATATTATATAATACTACATATATATATATATATATATATATATATATATATATATATATGTACACACACACACACACACACACTGCATTATGTGCTCACTGCTCATAGTAAGATTTTTTTTCAGTCACAACATATTTGACCCTTTATACCCCTATCTACCTCCTCCCTTCTCTCTCCCCCTACCCGCTTCTCTATGGTAACCACTAATTCACTGTCCACATCCATGAGTCTCTTTTTGTTATATTTGTTTGTTGCTTTTAGATTTATATCTCACATATACATGATAGCATGTGGTTTTCAACTTTGTCTGTCTAGCTTATTTTGCTTAGTATGATTATTTTGAGGTCCATCCATGTTGTTGCAAATAGCAATATTCATTTCTTCTTATAGCTGAATAATATTCCATTACATATATGTACCACATCTTCCTCATCAAGTCATCTGTTATAGAATATTTTGGTTGTGTCCATGTCCTGGTGACTGTAAATAATGCTGCTATGAACATCAGTGTGCAAATATCTTTTCAGTTACGAGTTTTCAAGACTTTGGGATAAATACCCAGTAGAGGGATTGATGGATCATATGGTAGATCAATTCTTAGTTTTTAGAGGAAACTTCATACTGTTTTCCATAGTGGCTGTACCAGTAGTGTATGAGGGTTCTATTTTCTCCTCATCCTCTCCAACAGTTGTTATTACTTCTCCTGTTGATAATGGCCATTTTAAGAGGTGGGAGATGGTATCTCATTGTGGTTTTGATTTGCATTTCCCTAATAACTACCAATGTTGAGCACCTTTTCATATATTTGTTGGCCATTTTTATGTGCTATAGAGAGACGTGTCTGTTCAGGTCCTCTGCCCATTTTTTGATTGAATCACTTGGGTTTTTTGTTGTTGTTGTTATTGAGTCATGTGAGTTCTTTGTACATTTTGGGTATTAGGCCCTTATCAGAGGCGTTACTTGCAAATATATTTTCCCATTTGGATGATTGTCTCTTTACCTTGATGATGGTTTCTTTTGCTGAGCAGAGTTTTTTAGTTTGATATAGTCCCATTAATTAATTTTTGCTTTTACTTGTCTTGCCTTTGAGATCAAATTCATAAAATCCTCTTTAAGTCCAAGGTCCATGAGTTAAGTTCCGATAGTCTCTTCAATGAATTTTATTGTTTCAGATCTTATATTCAGGTCCTTACTCCATTATGAGTTAATTTTGGTATGTGGTGATAGATGACAGTTTAGTTTCATTCTTTGCAGGTGGCCTTCTAATTTTCCAGGCACCATTTGTTGAAGAGGCTTTCCTTTCTCCACTGTATGTTTTTGGCTTTTTTTTGGTCACAAATTATTTGTCCATATAAATATGGGTTTACATCTGGACTCTTGATTCTGTTCCACTGCTCTGTGTGCCTGTTTTGCTGCCAATACCATGCTGTTTTGATTACTGTCGCTTTGTACTATAATTTGAAGTCAGGCAGAGTGATACCCCCAGCCTCATTCTTTTTTCCTCAGGATGGCTTTGGCATTTCAGGGTCTTTTGTGCTTCCATACAAATCTGATGACTTTTTGTTCCATCTTCAAAAAATGCCAATGGGATTTTGATGGGAATTGCATTAAATCTGTATAATGATTTAGGTAATATGGTCATTTTAACTATGTTGATTCTTCCAACCCAAGAACACAGAATATCTTTCCATTTCTTTCTATCTTCTTCGATTTTTTTAAATAGGGTCTTGTAGTTTTCATTATATGGGTCCTTCATATGTTTCATTAAATTTTCTTCCTAGGTATTTTATCCTTTTTGTTGCAATTGTAAAGAAGAATTATTTTTTCAACTTTTTTTCTGATACTTCATTGTTAGAGTACAGTAATGCTATGAATTTTTGAACATTGATTTTGTATCCAGATACTTTTCTGTATTTGCTTATTTTTTTCTAGTGGTGTTCTTGTGGAGTCTTTCAGGTTTTCTATATAGAGAATCATGTCATCCTCAAATAGTGACAGTTTGACTTCTTTGCTTCCTATTTGAATGCCTTTTATATCTTTCTCTTGCCTGTTTTCTCTTGCTAGAAACTCCAATCTTATATTGAATAAGAGTGGTGATGGTGGATATTCTTGCCTTGTTCCTGATCTTAGAGGAAAGGTTTTTAGTTTTTCACCACTAAGTATAATGTTGGCTGAGGTTTTCTTGTATATGGCCTTTATTATGTTAAGGTTCTTTCCATCTATATTGATTTTGTTAAATGTTTTGATCATAAATGGATGCTGTATCTTGTCGAAGGCTTTTTCTGCATCTATTGATATGATCATATGATTCTTATTTTTTAACTTGTTTATGTGGTGTATCACATTAATCAATTTGTATATGTTGAACCATGCCTGTGCCTCTGGGATGAAGCCCACTTGATCATGGTGTATAATTTTTTTAATATGTTGCTGTATTCGGTTCACTGGTATCTTATTTAGGATCTTTGCATCTGTCTTCACGAGAGATATTGGTCTGTAATTTTCTTTTATTGAGTTATCCTTATCAGATTTTGTTACCAGGATCTCATAAAATGAGTTAGGAAGCGTTGCCTCCTCTTCGATTCTTTGGAAGGTATTGAGAAGAACATGTATGAAATCTTTGAATGTTTATAGAATTCACTAGTAAAGCCATCTGTTCTTGGACTTCAACTTTTTGGTATGTTTTTGATGGTTGTTTCAATATCCATACTGCTGTTCGGTCTATTTAGGTTTTCTAGTATTCTTGATTCAGTCTATGAAGGTTGTATCTTCCTAAGTACTGGTCCATTTCTTCTAGGTTACTAAATTTGGTTATATATTTTTTCATAGTATTATTCTATGATCCTTTGTATTTTTGCAGTATCTGTCATGATTTCTCCTCTTTCATTCCTGATTTTGTTTATTTGTATCCATTCTCTTTTTTATTAGTGAGTCTAGCCAAGAATTTGTCAATTTTATTAATCTTCTCAAAGAAACAGTTCTTTGTTGCAGTGATATTTTTCCCATTGTTTTTTGGTTTGTTTTTGTTTTCAATTTCATTTAATTCTGCAGTGATTTTGATTATTTATTTATTTCTGTTTATTTTATGCTTCATTTTTTTCCCTAGTTTTTAAAGATGAAGTGTTAGGTTGTTTATATGGGCTAATTTTTGTTTTTGAAGATAGGCTTGTAATGATATGAACTTTCCTCTTATGATAGCTTTTGTTGTGTCCCAAAAGTTGTGATATGTTGTACTATCATTATCATTCATTTCTATGTATCTCTTGATCTTTTTTTTTATTTCTTCTCTGACCCAGTTATTCCTCAGTAGCATGTTGTTTAATTTCCATGTATTTGTGGTTCTTCCTGCTTACTTTTACAGTTGATCTCTAGTTTCAAAGCATTATAATCAGAGCATATGGTTAGTATGATTTGAACCCTCTTATATTTGTTGTGCCACTCTTTGTGTCCCAGTATGTGATCAATCCTTGAGAATGTTCCATGTGCCCTAGAGAAGAATGTATAAGCACCTGTTTTGGAATGAAAGGCTCTGTAAACGTCAATTATGTCTAGTTGGTCTAATATGTCTTTTAAGAATGCTATTTGCTTATTGATTTTCTGTTTGGATGATCTGTCCATATTTGACCGTGGGGTATTTAGGTCCCCTACTATGATGGGTTTTTGTCTGTTTCTTCCTTTAGTTCTGTTAGTAATTGCTTTACATATTTTGTGGCTCACTGATTGGGAGCATGGATATTAATAAGTGTTATGTCTTCTTGGTGCATGATTTCCTTTATCAGTGTGAAGTGTCCCTCAGTATCTCTCTTTACCTTTTTTATTTTGATGTCTATTTCATCCAATATTAGTACCATTACTCCTGCTTTTCTCTGAATGCCCTTTGCTTGAAATATCATTTTCTACCCTTTTTCTTTGAGTTTATATTTGTCTTTAGAACTGAGGTATGTCTCCTGGAGGCAGCATATGGTTGGGTTTTGTTTTTTGATCCATTCTGATACTCTGTCATTTTATTGGTGAGTTCAGTCCATTTACATTTAGGATGATTATTGAAATATGATGTTTTCCTATAGCCATTTTATCTTTTGCTTTCTGATAGGACGGTGTTTTCATTGTTTCCTTATCCTTGCATTTTTTTGTTATTTTAATTTGGTAAATTTTGTTGTTTTCTCTCTGGTCCTTCTTGTTTTTTGTTACATATTTCAGTTCTGGATAGTTGCTTTGTCATTACCATTAAGAATATGTAAAGAATGGTTACATATATATGTATATGTAACATATACATCTACATACACACTATAGTTCATTTTCTTCCACATGCACTTTATCTCCATCTCCCTTTGCAAATTTGGATATTTGATTCTTCCCCTTTTCTGTTATTGTTGTCTCTAATTGCCCCTATGTATGCTGAACATTTATTTCTGTCTTGCAAAGGAAATTCTCTTCTTATTGTTTAAGCTTATAATACCCTGTTAATTAATGTTGCAGTACTCTGCTTCTGTGTGCCTGCTAGTCAACTTACTCATAGTTATGTATTTCTTAATTTTTTTTTTTAGGTGGGCTAACTCCTTTCAGCATTTCCTGCAGTTCAGGCCTTGCAGTGGAGAATTCCCTCAACTTTTATTATCTGGTAAGGTCTTTATTTCTACTGTATATCTGAAGGAGAGTATTTCTGGATACATTATTCTTGGTTGGTAGTTCCTTTCATTTAATAGTTTGAATATTTGGTTCCATTCCTTTCTTGCTTTTAAGGTTTGTCCGGAGAAGTCCGAAGATATTGTAGTGGGTTTTCTTTTATAGGTTACCATCATTTCCCTGGATGACTTGAGCATTCCTTTTTTGCCATTTTTTATGATAATTTTGAGAGGAGAAAAATAATGGTGTAGATGATAGAGGTTCTATTCATCCCTCTGGTGACCAAATCAAAGTTGTGATCGAAACAAGAAGTAAACAACAAAGAAAGTTGCCTGGTATCTAGATGAACGAGCCATACAACTAGGGAAATCTAAGAATTACCCTGCAATGGCAGAAAGTAGGACACAGCAAGAACACAAGGCTGTCCAGTACTGAGCTGCTGAGAGCAATGGAAGCTACTGACCACTGCTGACAGCTGCAGACACCGCTTAAAGGGGACATGTCTGCGAGCAGACTTTTGTGGTGACGGATCTGCTTGCTCTGAGCACCAGAGCTGGTTCAGCTGCGCAGAGGGTACCAAGTACTTATATGGGGTCAGTGAGTTGTCAGAATGAGGGCCGAGTCAAGACTTCTCTGTACAGAAGTACTGGCGGTATCCATTGCTCCTCTGTTGAGCCCTCGCCCCTCTCAGTGTGCTGACGCAGTGCTGCCATAGCAGAAACGTCATCAAACTGGATGACAGAGGTTGCTCCACCCAGAGGAGTCCCTGAGACTAAGCTTCCTCTGCTCACAACGCCACCCAAGCCACCTCCAGGTCTGTCCTCGCTTAGTCATGTTTCCCCTTGCTGAGCAGCGCCTAGACTCACACTGATGGCAGCTGGCCTCGGTTTTTGGTGTGGCCTTTTGAAGCAATTATAAGCACAGCATCTGTGGATTGCTTGCTGAATCTTAACAGGTGGCCCAGGAGGGGCACAGGCTGGGGCTAAATTTGGCTTGCTGCTAAACCCCTCTCAGGACTTTGCCACTGGATACCTATCACACAAAGCCGTACTTATAAGACCGTGAGACTTAAGAGCTTTGCTTAGTACATAGAAACAGACATGGAAAAGCAGCCCAAATGGGAAGACAAAGAAGCAGAAACCATATGAGAGAACAGAACAGAGATTCAGAAATAATGGAGTAAGAGACTCACTTCAGACTAAAAGACACACACAGTGACTAAAAGAAAGGGGATGGAAAAAGAGATTGCTTTAATGGACCTAGAGTGTATTGCGCTGAATGAAATTAATTGGATAGAGAAAGACAAATATTGCATGATTTCACATACATGTGGAATCTAAAGAACAAAATAAACAACAACAACAAAGTGGAAATAAACTCATCAATACAGAGATTATTTAGAGGAATACTAGATGGGAGGGAGATTGGGGAGACAAATAAAGCAAAGGGATTAAGAGGTACAAATGGAGAGTTGCAGAATAGACATGGCGATGTAGAGTGTAGAGTAGAAAAGATGGTTAATAATGTTGTAATAAATATTTAGGGGGAAGAGGAGTATAAGATTTAGTGGGGTGATCACTTTGTGAGTTATGTGGATCTCTGATCACTATGCTATACAACTGAAAGTGGTATATTATTGTATGCTGCATGCCAACTAGAATTGAAAAAGAAACCTCATTGAATTTTATAATGTAAATACAAGCAACTAATTGTTATATGTCAATAAAGATGGAAAAAAAGAAAACAGAAAAAAATTATGGTAATTTTATTGCAATTTTTTTTGGAGAAGGCCTTTTTGGGTTGAGATAATTAGGTGTTATGTTAGCTTCTTTGATTCGAAGCTCCACGTCATTTCTTAGATTTGGGAAATTCTCATCAACTATTTGTCTGAAAATGCTCTGTGATTTCTTCTCTTTTTCTTCTTCTTCTGGAATGTCCATTATTTTTAAGTTTCCCTTTGATGGTTTTAGCTACTTCATGCATTTCTATTTTATTATTTTTCATTCTTTGGTCTCTCTCTTCTTCTATAATTCTCTGAATTGTTTCTAGATTTCTGTGCTTGATATCACTGATCCTTTCCTTTATCTTGTCAGTTCTATTTTCTAAGCTTGCTATTTCACTCTTCATCTCTTTTAGTTTGTTCTTCATCTCCAGAAATTCTATTTGGTTGTTTTTTAGGGTTTCAATTTCCTTGTTAAAAAACTCATTCTGTTGATTTTTCCCAACTCCTGGAATTTTTGTTCTGAGTTATCTTGCATCTCTTTGAGTATTTTCAGAAGTACAATCCTGAACTTTCTGTTGTTTAAGTCACATATTTGTATGTCTTTAAGTTTATTTTCTGTAAGTTGTTATCTTTCTTTTTGAACTACCTTGTCACCTTGGTTGTTCATGGTGTTTGATGGATTATTTCTCTGCTTGGGCATTGATGGGAGTGTTTTATGCTCCAACCACCCCCGCCCCATCGCCCCAGAAAGAAGGTTTATTATATAGGGGTCTCTCTTTAGTATGTTGCTAAGAAGTTGTTTTTCTTCTGATTCCCAGTAGGTGGCGTCCCAGCCTCTTAGATCCCTGCTTTGTGATTTAATAATGCTTTAAAAAAATATTCAGTCACGATCACTACTCTTGGTCTCATTCTTTGTCAACAATTTGGGTAGCATTTGCTCAAATTCCCCTGTGGCTTTGTGGTGTTTGGTTGTGAAAATTATAGAGGGAAAGGGTGCCCTCTAGGTTAGTGGGTGTGGGTTGCTGCTATCTCTGTGTCTTAGCCTCCCACTTTGCAACTGCGGCTGCTATAAACCAGCTATTGCCACCCTACAGTTAGTGTCCCCTTTGCTTTTGCCCTGATCCCTGGGCTCTGCTGCGCGGAGCTCACAGATTCCTCTGGCAGGGCTGTTCAGGGAACAAGCGGCAACTTCTCCCTTTGCCCTCCTCCTGCAGGGAGCTCCAGCTGTGAGAGGAAGATTATTTGTTTTTCCCAATCTACTGCTCATCTCCTATGGTTCTGACCTCTGGACACTCTTATTTGCAGATCACTTGCTCAGATGTGCTTGTGTGCAGATTAGGTGTTATTCATTGAGTTTTAGCTGTTCAACTTATTGTTATTTCAAGGAGAGAGATGTGGGGACATCTCTCACCCCACCATGCTTCTGACATTGACTATCTCCTTTTCATGTTCCTTTCTTTTTGTTGAAGTTCTCACTGAGATCACTGAATGCCCTTATAACCAGTGATTTGAACTCTGCATCTGATAGATTACGTCTCCATTTTGTTTAGTTATTTTTCTGGAACTTTGTTCTATTCTTTCATTTGGGACGTTTCTTTGTCTCCTCATTTTGTCTTCCTCCCTGTGTTCATTTCTATGTACTAGGTAGAGCTTCTATGTACCCCAGTCTTGGTAGAGTGACTTCATGTAATAGGTGTCCTGTGGGGCCCAGTGGCACTGTCTTCCTTGTCACTTGAGCCAGATGCTCAAGGTGTGTCCCTTGTGTGGGTTGTGTGTATTCTCCTGTTGTGGTTGAGCCTTGATTGCTGTTGGCACATTAATGGGAGGGATTGAGCCTTAGGCTAATTTCTTGGATGACTGGCTGTGACTACAGTGAAGGTGTCATTGTTCAGAGGCTGACTCAACAAAGCAGGATTTGCTTTAGTAGGGCTCTGGTGCTTGCTGAGTCTGCCCTTGGGGGTGTGTCATTTATTAAGGTGGTTGGGTGGTGCTTTGGTGTGATCTGAAGCTGGCCACCAGGTGTATTGGTTTGGGGCCCCCTAGGGAGGGGCTCTGTAGTAGGTCAGGTTCAGCCACTGCCAGTGCCCTACCTGGGGCCACTTTGTATGAGCTACAAAGTACTTTGAAGATGGTTGCCCCTTGTGCTGGGCTTGGAGGTGCCTGAGAGAGGCTAAGCTGAGAAGCGAGGCTGCTTAGCAAGAGGTATGGGGCATGCTGCGGCTAGATGCTGCTTGTTTGGATTTTATGAACCTTTGAGAGATTTTACAAAAGTCTACAGCATGAGCCAAGACAGACAATTTGTATGGAAACACCACCAGAAGCCAGTTGGGCAGGCCTACAAGTTGGGTGGGGTGAGGTCTCAAGGAGTCACCAGGGTGAGGTGAATGGCATTAGCTAGGTTGATGGAAACTCAGATATGGCACCCACTTGTGTGTGCAGGCTGGGTGGTGAGAGGGCTCAACAAAGGAACAATGGCTTCTGCCTGAGCTTCCGTCTGGGAGATAGCTGCCCCTCTAGCCCTCACCCTGAAACCAGACAACTTAGTCCTTTTTCATATGTCTTTGTGTTTTTTGTGCTGCTATCCCAGTGCTAGAGCTCAGAGTGAGTGAATCTGTTAGTGAGCAAATTTATGTTCTGTCTCTTTAATAGTAATACTTGAGATTGCAGCAGCTCTTCATCTCACTCAGCCACAATCTCTGCTGGTTTTCACAGCCAGAAGCTGTGAAGACTTCTCTTCTCTGCACTGGAATCCTAGGCTGGGAAGTCTGGTGTGATGCTGGGACCTATCACTTTTACGGGGAACTGCCACAACTGAGATATTTCTCCCAATTTTTAACTGCTACATGTAGGTGTGGGACCAGCCCATTCCTCATATCCTTCTCTCCTACTAGTCTCAAATTAGCTTCTTTTGTATGTCCTTTGTTATAGGTCTATTGTTTAGCTAGACTGCAGGTGATTTTCAATGATATTTGTTTTTTAGCTTAATTATAATTATGAAGTCATCGTGGGAGGAAGCGAGTACATTGTTTTCCCACTCCATCATCTTGACTATAAGTCTCAATTGATGGTGTCCTCTGCTGTGCAAAACCTTTTTAGTTTGGTATGGTCCCATTTGTTTATTCTTTCTTTTGTTTTTCAAGTAGATATATCAGGAAAAATATATTACTAATAGCAATGTCAGAGAGATTACTGTCTATGTTTTCTTCTAAGAGTTTTATGGTTTCAGGTTTTAAATTTAAGTTTTTAATCTGAGTTTTTTTTGTACATGGTGTTTTTTCTTGTATATGCATGTATCTGTTCAGTTTTCTCAACACCATTTATTGAAGAGACTGTCTTTACCCCATTGTATATTCTTGCCTCTTTTGTCATAGATTAATTAACTATATAGGCGTAAGTTTATTTCTGGGCTTTGTATTCTGTTCCTTTGATCTATGTGTCTATTTTTATGCCAGTAGCATGCTGTTTTGATGACTATAGTCTTATAGTATAGTTTGATATCGGGTAGCATGATACTGCCAACTTCTTTCTTCTTTCTTAAGATTACTGTGGCTATTCAGTGTCTTTTGTTGCTCTATATAAATTTTAGGATTATTTGTCTGAGTACTATGAAAAATGCCTTTGATAATTTGAATAAGATCACATTGAATATAGATTGCTTTGGGTAGTATGAACATTTTAATAATGTTAATTTTTCCTATCCATGAGCATAGTATATTCTTCTATTTATTTTTATCTTCTTCAATTTCTTTATTCAATGCCTTATAATTTTCCAAGTTAAGGTCTTTTGTCTTTTTAATTAAATTTATTCCTAGTTATTTATTTTTTTGATAAAATTTTAAATGGGATATTTAAAAAATTCTTTTTCTAATAGTTTGCTATTGATATAAAAATGAAACTGATTTCTGAATATTAATTTTGTATATTGTTTCTTTACTGGATTCATTTATCAGTTCTAATAGTTTTTGCTGGAATCTTTATAGAGCTCTTGAATTTGTGAAATTATTTTTATAATTAAGAAATTGTAAAAACCAGATTTGGTAACTTTCTACCATTATTTTTTTGTATATGTATTTTTTGCGCCAACGTCCTTGACTTCTGCTTCTAGTACTCCAATGATACAGCTGTTAGATCTTTTGATATTGTTCCATAATCACTGAACCTCTCTTAATTTTTTAAAAATATCCTTTCTCTCCATTATTCATGTTGAATAATATTTATTAATCTATTCTTAAGTTTTCTGAGTATGTCCTCTGTAATCTCTATTTTGCTGTTTGGTCCATCCAGGAATTGTAAAATTTCAGATATTTTTAGTTTTAAAATTTAAATTTGACTTCTTTTTGTAGTTTCTATTTCTCTGCTGAGAACTTCCATCTTTCCATTTATATCAAATGTGTTTACCTTTATATCATTGAGCAGAGTCATAATTATTGCTTTAAGTCTTTAATATTTTCATTATCTGAATTATTGTATAGTTAACATCTGTTAGGAACTGATGACATTTAAAAAATTCTTTGTATGTTATATAATTTTCTATTTTATTTTGGACATTTTGAACTTTTTTTTTTTTAGTTTAGCCTCTGTATCCTGTTATAATTCTCTATAGAAAGTTGATTTATTTTGTCTGTTATGTAATTAACCTAGTTAAATTCAGACTACAAATTTTATCTCATCACTTAAGTGAGGGATGATTGTATTCTCCATCTGGTTTAGAAAACCTTTGCTATACTTCTTTTGATCTGTCCCTCATATATGCCACTCAGGATTAGGTTGAAACTTGACAGTGGATTGATTTGTACTTCAATTCTCAAAGGCTTTACTACTCTGCTTCTTTGATTTCCTGTGGATGTGCAACTCAGGAGTAAGGCCAGGACTTGTATGGGTTCTTATGGAGAATTAGGAAATCCTTTTATCCAGCTACTTCTCTCTGGGATTCTTCCCATACTTTCTGGCTCTCAGGGGTCCTTTTTCTGGTTTGTTTGGTCAGAAAATTAAGGTTTATCTCAGGGTTTTAGCCATCTATGCTGTCACAGTATTACATACCTGTAACTGGGACCCACCCTTAGGGCAAAGGTGCGGGAGAAAAGAGACCAAAAGGAGATTTCCCCCCTACATCCTTTGGATCACAAGCCTCCTTTTTCTTGGTTCCTCTGACCAGAAAGATGCATCTTTTATCTGAGTATTAGCTATTCACATTGGTGCCTCTTCACAGCTACTTAACTGAGGACAGCTCTCAGAGCAATACTGTAAGCATAAAGAAAGAGAAAAAGAGAAATTCACTCTTTTGTAAATCACTTCTCCAAGTTTTGACTCCTTTTTTAAATTCTTCTTGCTTTTGTTTACTTTTCAGTCCTCGGTATTTTGTCCAGCATTTTTAGTTTTAATCAGTGGGAGAGACTTTAGTGGACTTATTCCATCTTGGCTGAAATTGAAAGCATCTTCACTGTGGTATTAATATGCAGTTTCCAGATAATAGAGAAGTTGAGCATCTTTTCTCTTCCCCCACTTTTTTTGTCATTTGAATATCTTCTGTAATGAAGTAATTTTGACTGTTTTGCTTAATTTTATATTAAGTTTTCTGTCTTATTCTTGTTGATCAGTAGAAGTTCTTTATATATTCAGAACATGAGCCCTTTTTGGATTCATATATCATAAATATCTTCTCACACCATTTGGATAGTCCTTTCACTCTGTTTATCATCTTTTTTGATAAATAGAAGCTCTTAATTTTGTAATAATACTATTGATCTTTTTCTTTTTCATGACTAGTGCTTTTTATGTCCTGTTTAAGAAATCTTTGCCAAGTCCAAGATGTTCTCCTGTATTTTTCTCTGGAAAAGCTTATTGTTTTACCTTTCACATTTAGATCTTCAATCGGCCTCAATTTTTACAAATAAAGTGTAATGTGAGAGGCAAATGCATTTTTTATATGGCTATCCAATTGGTCCAGTATAGTTAAAAAGACTATCCTTTACACACTGAATTGCAATGTTGAGTGATAGATATTACTTAGCACTTTTACTTGGAAATAATTCTGTCTAATTTAAATAGACTGGGGAAATGTCATTTCTATTGAAAATTTTTTCAGTTGAAGTGGGTAACTATATGAAATAACTTGTCACTTTTTAAATGTAATAGATTTTGAGAAGCTTATAATATTTATTAATCTAGTCTTACCATTTTATGAGAAGGTATAGCATAATTTTCATAGATGTTTCTAAAGGTCTTTATAGTCTTAAACAAACTATGGCTACTGCAATCATATACTTTTATTTCAAATATTTTATCCTGTTTCCAGACTGTATGGCACATGCATCCCTGTGAATTTTGTGCATAAAGAGAATATTTTTGTGATTAAGAGGTGAGAAAGGAAATGAAATATATAGTCTATGCACCTGTAAGCATGGGGGTCTGAAAGTCAGATTTATTACCTAGAGTAGTCAAGTTCTGCAGGATGTAATTCCATGATTCTGAATCATAAGCTGACAAGTGAATGGAGTCATTAATAATGAGAAATATTTTTGTGACAAATCACCAGCACTAGGCCTCCTTCCTAGTGATAAGGTCTACTCAGTAAGCAGAACCTTCTTGGATGATTTCATGGAGCAGCAGGAACAGAAACCAGTAGTGCCCATCAGTATCATAAATGTCTGACTTAAGACCTAATTTGGTTCTTGGGTCAAAAAGCAGTACGTTATCATGCAAATGCAGCTTAAGCAAGTGTGGTAGATGCAGTTACACAGTGCTCAGGTTTGAAATATTTCTGCTCAAAGTTCATTTACTTGGTGTGGATAGTATATTTGGATTTTCTCACATTTTCAATCTTGTTCAAACAGGTTTGCCATTTAATTTAGAGACAGTACAGTAACTCCTTGAGTCTTATAGACTGCTTTTTAAAAACTGTAATCTAGATTATCTTTATCCAGAAAGAGATGTTTTTGACCTGACAGGAAAAAAGAAGCAGAATTGATAATCTGGAGTAGGAAATTTGTTTAAGCATCATTCCTATCCCGGTGGCTTTAACTTTAATTTTGCTCATGGTAACTGGCTCCTACTGAAGCTCGTTTTGATATGTGAATTAGAATATTTTAATATTTAATACCAAATTTAATATAATAATTATATCATACATTATCATTTTAGTGTCTCATTTTATTTCAAAGAGATGGTATGATATCCCAGAATTAGATTGCACTTTTTACAATATGCTTTGTCTAAATTCTGGCTATTGTATGCTTATTTTTTCATTTTGCCTATACTCCATAAACATAATTCTCACTAATTGGGAATTACTTGGTGAGGTCAACTGAATTAATGAAATATACAAATTATGCAATTAAAAATTTGTAGTTACTTTTCTTGGTAAGAAATCTAGATCAGTTGAACTTCTAAATGAGAGTGAAGGAAATCTGGAATGTATAGCAGAGTACAGAAACAGTGAGTATCAATTATAGCATTGGGTCTAGTGGCAATATCAAGGACCATAGCTCATTCCACTAACTCTTCTGTCTTAAGTCTTTTATTAGAGACTGCAGCTGGCTACCACCTGGAAGAGTCAGTGACAAGAGTATAACTTGTTTGGGTCAAAGCACCTTGTTTGGGTGGTGTAAGGAGTATACTGTAACATATATTGTTTTGTGCCCTGTGTCATATCTCCTTCACCCACTTGACTTTGGCTATAGTGGATATTTCTCTAACATGCTGCCTACTTCCCATCACGACCACTCACAGAGTCTTTCAGCTATTCTGCTTTAGGGCTTTCTTTGAAACCATAGGAGGTTGCTCATTCCATCCCAAAGTACAATGAGTTAATTCTGAGGGAGTTAACCAGTGGGGATGAGAGTTCGTAGATAAATACTTCGGCCTTCGTCCTTCAGAAAGATAATTCTAATATATCATTCTATATGGATTTTGATAGAATCTTCAATGGTATTGAGCCTTGGTTGCCCACAGCTTATAATGTACCCTTTACTGGCTTTTCATCTTTCTTCATTTCACTTTCCCCACTAGCAAATTTCTGCTTCTAGGAATCACTCTGAACCAAACTGCCTTTTAATCCTTGTCTCAGGCACTAATTGTTTAAGGTTATCTACAAATCATGCTCATTTTCTTATATCCTTAAGAAACTTAATTTTCTTAGTCATTGAAAAAATTAAGAATATTGATTGATTAGTTTATTGGTGTAATGACTTGTCTATGATCTTTTAAAATGCTTAACTTTCTTTTCAGAGAATTTTTTAAAAATAGTGAAAATGTAAAACTTAAGGCAACTTTAAATGGAATTATTAAAAAGTCACACAGTACTGGGGCATGAATGAATAAAATTAAAAATAATATTTTCAAAATCAAAATGCAAATAAGCTAATTTTCTACACCAAAGTGTATGAATTTTTTCTTGTTCTTTAATTTATTATCCATCTGCATTTTTTGGCTTTCAACAATTCGGCTGATTCTCAAACTTTATTTTATTCCATGCTCTTATGAATGATTTCCCCACTGTTCTAAGGAACAGGTTATTACTTCTGCATTTTTCTCTGTATGAACAGAGTTTCCTGCAGTCTGCCGAGAATAGCTGTTTAGCTGATGGTATTTTCACTTCTGTTTGGGTCTTCCTTCAGAGTGCCAAGCTGAAAATAACCTCTCGGCTTGAAGTCATTGGTTTAAGAATTTGATATTTCCAGAAAAATCATTCCAAACACCACTCTTTCCCTTTTCCTTTCACCCCAGGTCTTGTTCCTGCATTTCCACTTTGTAGATTAGAGCCTGTCAGTTGCAACAAACTTTAATGTTTAAACTTTATATCACAAGGTGGTGTTCTTTTGATTGCATGTTCAACGTCCTTCCTCCTTTTCATAAATCTAGCATTTTACATTCCCTCTCCAGCATGTCCTTTTACATAGATTTTAGTCTTTGAGATGTACCCCAAAGTTGTGTGCTTAATATAGATGTTCTTCAGTATATATGAATTTCAGATAGAATTCTAAGTGGAAGAAAATAGCTTCAGTAATTATATCATTCAGAAAAGTCAGGGGAAAATTATAGTTTAATTACAGAAATTTCATGGTAGAGAGAATTTAATCCAAAGAACACGTTGGAAAAATATCCCCAGGGCTCAAGGGACAATGGAAAAGACAGTGTTAGCAGAGCCTAAGAGCCAGGGTCACCTTGGGCAGCTGGAATCATGGCAGGGGCTGCCCAGAAACAGCTGGGGCCATTGCCATGAAGAGACACAACCACTTCTGGAGATGCCATTCAAAGGACACACACACACACACACACACACACACACACACACACACACACAGATGGAGAGAGAGACAGAGACAGAGAGACAGAGACAGAGAGACAGAGAGAAAAACAGAGAATATAAACTTGATAGAATTACATTGCTGTCCCCTCCTCTTTCTTTAGCATTTTGTCAAGGCCTCCCGCTGTTTGACTCTAACCAGAAGCCTGGGTAGTGCAATTTGCACAGTTCAAACTACCACAATACAGAGCAGAGCAAGAGAAAAGTGGGGAGTGGAAAAAATACATAATAATGATAATGATTTTGTGGAGGCTACCCCAACCCTAGCTGTTTTTACTGAAGGGGAGGAAACAGGTGTCTGAACGCTGAAGAAGATCCTGGGTAGGAAAGTGCCACTCTCTGTAGAATAGAATACCTATCACATGCTGTTCACTGTGAATGGGACAGGAAATAGAATGAACAATCCTTGCATTTACAAACTTATAGTTTAGCAGGAGAGTCAGGCAACTAAAATCTGTAACAAATTACAATATATGTATAATATTATATATAATAAATTATAATATACATATTTTATTATATGTAATTTATTATATGTAATATATTTAGCATATTATTTATACTTGTATTATACTGTTATATAAATATACTAATAATATATAATATAAAATATATGTTATTGTAAATAAGGTAGTGTGGAGAGATATAGGTGGAAGGCCTAATTTCCTGTGCCAGTCAGGGAAGGCTTCCTGGAGGAAGTAACATTTAAGGATGGTTAAGAGTTAGAACCAGAAAGTAAAGGGGCAGAAGAGGGAAGAGATGAATCCAGACAAAGGAACAGCATGCACACCATGGCTTGAAGAGAAGAAATGCTGTGACAGAACAATGGCTGTGGGGAGAAGCAGGCATGTTGCTGGAGATGGACCTGGGGAGGAAGCCTGGGTGAGATCACAAAGGGCTTTATAGGCTATATTGAGAATTTTAGATCTATTCTAAAGACAATGGAAGATTACTGAAAGGATTTGATAAGAGAAATAACAATTATATGTATGGTTTAAAAAGGTCACTCCAGACTAGTGGTGGGGAGAACAGGTAGGACATTGTGCAACAGTCCAGGTGAAAGAAGATGCTGCTCTGGACTGGTATAGTAAATGCAAATAGGGAAAAGTTCTAGAGATATTGGAAAGGAAACAGTTGTGCTTTGATTGGCAATGTGGGTAAGGGTTAGAGAGCCTTTGGATGGATAGCTGTGCTAGCTGTTAAAATGAAGACAATGGTTAGTGGAGCAATCTAAATGGTTAAGAATCTAGGACTTGGCAAACTTTTTTTGTAAAGGGCCAGGTAGCAAATATTTTTGTCTCTGTGAGTCAAACTAACTCTGAAACTCCTTGGCTCTGCTATCATATGGTGAAAGCAGTCGTAGATGATATATAAACAAATGAACATGGCCATGTTCAAGTAAAATTTTATTTACAAAAAATAAAAAACCACAGGTAGTAGTCCAGATTTGGCCTGAGAGCTAGTTTTCTCACCCCTGGTTAAGATATGAATTTCCTATTCGACATCTTGCATTTAAGGGTCTAGAAGACATCCAAGTGGAGTGTTGAGTAGGAACTAGGAGTGGGAAGGAATCCCTCCATTCCTCTCTTTATCTTGTCTACCACCCCATTCAAAAAAATGTAGCTACAAAAGTTCAGAAGCAGTCTTCATTGTGAAGTAGTTACCTTACTGTGAGATAGCTATTTGGAATTTGGGAAGGGGTAAGAGAAAATAAAGTTTGACTTTTAAGGAAATCCAGTACCTCATTTTATATTTTGACCTTTTTTTTTGCTATCTTTGTTTTTCCTTCCAGTCTCATACTAGATACTTTAATTATGTACAATTTAGTGATTGTGCAAATACTATTTCCCTTGTTAAGACAGCATTGTCTTCCACTATATATTACATGTCCATTGTGGAACACTGAGACAATCTCTGGGGACACTGAAATGAATAAGATGGTACTAAAGGCATCTACACTATAGCAATGAAAAACTATATTAAAAATTATCCTATGATGTCATGTGATGAAAATATCAATAGAAGGTTGGTCATTATCCTCTGAAAAGACATAAGAAGAAGCATGTTGCTATTTCTGCAGCATTTAAGTAGGTAAATGGGAGGTTTCTTGAACAATATGCCTTGAAAGAGTGGTAGAAATTCAATAAGCAAACTAATGTTGATGGCTATGAGAAGATTCTGGGTTGGTGACAATACATACAGAAGAAACAACATAGAGAAAGACATGAAAGTGTGAAGATGCTTGATATGTTTAGGAGTCTGTTGAAACCCTTGCACAACTTTGATGGCCTAGAATATTTATCAGATGGAAAGGTTTCTGGTATTGATTAGCACTTGATCTGTCTTGAGTTGGAGACAAGGAGGACACTTGCTTGGTAGAATAAGGATTTTGTTAGTGGGTTAGGGATTCTGGGGATTCAGTGGGGCACTTAGGTGTTCAGTGGCTTGCTGCCATGAAGCCTGCCCACCTATATCTGGGTGACTGGGTCATGGTCTGCAATTCTGGTTGATCTTTTGAAAATAGGATCCTATAAAGCAGTGGTCCCCAGCCTTTTTGGTGCCAGGAACCAGTACTCCTATGAGAATCTAATGCCTGATGATCTGAGGTGAACCTGAGGCAGCAATGCTACTAGCACTGAGGAGTGACTACAAATAAAAATGAAACTTCACTCTCTTGCCTGTTGCTCACCTCATGCTGTGTGGCTCAGTTTCTGACAGGCCTCGGACCATTACTAGTCTGTGGTCTGGGGTTTGGGGACCCCTACTATAAAGAATCTCAGGGGATTTTAAATGAGGGCTCAGCTGTAGGGGCTGTTTGTTGATTTCATCTTTGCTTTCCTGTAGAGCCCAGCAATTCTAAATAGTGTGACTTCTGTGAACTGCTTCCAGCAATTGAAGACAATATCTTATTGTAAACATAAACAAATAAAAAATGACTTTCATACTGGGATTATTATTTAAAAAGTACATGTATTTGTAGAAAGAGCCATCATTTGTAAAAAGGATTTTATTTTATCTGCTCAAAACCACATCATTGTCCTATAGCCTAAATTTTTTGTTGTGAAGACTGAAGAAAACATTTAGCAAATAGAAACTATTGTGCTATACAGCAAAATTCTTAATACTTTGCTTTGCTTCCGAAAATCAGAGGCACTGAAAGAAATACAACATGCCTCAAGATGGAGCCCTTGAACCACTAAGTTTTGAAGCAAAATCAACGAACTTATAAACTTGCCTGGTACAGACAAAGTTGGAGCTGCTGTTCAAGGATGGCTGCAATTCTAGCATGAAAAGCAGAAAGTGGGGAGAAACTGTGTCCCCCAGGCATCAAGCTTTCACGAGGTCAGGCAAGCCTTAGAAGAAAGCTTGTGCAGAGATTCTCAGACTCGGGCTCCATCAGCTTCTAGGATTAAAGGGTTAAATCAACAAGATATATCATTTTATTTGCACAAATAAATTTATTTGTTTATTCTGCTAACAGAATATACATTTCTCTCTTTTTAAAACTATCTTAAATAGTGGAAACACAACTTGGACACTTGAAATCTGAAACCTAAGAAGCTCTCATACTGAAACACCAAAAGTGTCTCAACCAAGAGGCTACTGTGATAGCCAAATAAATAGGATTCTCCTCTTAGTAAGGCAGTCCTTCCTAGAGAGGAAGGCAGTACAGTGTGGGGGGATGGAAAAGAGCAGAAGACCTTGATATCTGCGCTATTTAGGATTAAATCCTGTCTCCACCCCTTCACAGTTATGTGCCCTTAGGCCAGCTTCTTAACCCAATAATAGCTGCTCCAGGCTCTTGAAGACTAGAAATCATGTATTAAAGTGCTTGGTGCTTGTTCCTACCAATAAAGTACCTATAAATGGTTACTTTCAGAGCCTCTTTCTATGGGCCTTCAGGCTGTGCGCTGAACTAGGCATATTTATGAGGATATCATTCACATTACAGACTATGATGTATATGAAAGCAAGTGAGCCCTAGGGAAACAGAAAAACGCCCCCCTTTGGCATTAACCCACATTGGCCCACACAATGTTGTGCTTTTGGGGATTAAAATATGGGCAGGCATGAATTATTACAAATGTTTCCAAGGCTGTTTCCTGCCCTAACTGTATCTACTCTTCCTACTCCACAGGAACCTGATATACTTGCCCCTCTTGCTTTGGTGGAGAAGATGCATCAGCTGTTATCACCAGGGGCCCCCATTACCCAAGTGAACAGGTAAGAGTCAGTGTAGTATCTTTGCTTAATACCTTAAGTCACTGTGCTCTAGCCAATGACTTAAAAAGTACCCATGGAACTGCCAGTAGGACAAGTTTTGGCTCAATAGCAGTGCTTCTTTCAGCATCTCCCCGTACTCTCTACCCTCTCCCTCTTCTATAAGTGGGCCACGGGTCACGTAAAGTGTTGTGTGCCACACTTCCTCTGGCCCAGCTGTGTAAGTTGCTCATCTAGGCTATTACCTAGAGACATGGGGTCCATCATATTATCTATAACACAGACTCTTGTTTGATGATATCTATGCTTGTTAATTACACTTAGTATTGCTTTGTACAATTTAAAAATATTGTTATCCTTCTGTTCTTTATTCTTCTCATCCTCTTTTATTTCCCCCCTTTCTCCAAATAACCTTCTTTACCTTTTTCCTTATCTTGTTTAGAACTCTTATTTTCTTCCTCAAAACATTTGTCTCTCCTCTCCATATCTTCTTTTCATACCTCATGTCATTTTCTATCTCCCAGCTTATGTCTCTTTTCTTCTCAATGTTTCTTTCCTTTTTTTCTTGCCCATTGTTGTGACCGGAATAACCAGACTGACCCTGAGTGCTCTGATATTAGAGGCAGCTTATTAGCCAGCAGCTGTCCTTCCTAAGGAGCAGCCCCAAAACATAAAGGTGCAAGGGTTTTAAGTCCTAAATCCTATAAATCATTCCGTCTAAATTACAAAGATCTAATATTTCTTCTATTCACTACCTGTCAACCTAAAGGTGGGTTGTGCAAGCGGGGGTACAGAAGGAGAAAGCGTACTGTTAAAATGTTAGGTTCCCATGGGTAACTGTTAAACAATAACTTTTCAAGCAAGCAGGTGTCCAGAAGCGAGACATGGTGATTAGCACGTAGGCTCTTAACCTTAACCCATTACTACATCTTTGTGACCCTTTCAGTAGCACTTCTTCACACATTTTTTTCTCCTCTCTATGCCTTTTTCCTTCCCAGTTTTTTCTTTCTTTCAGCTTATTCCCTCCCCCAAACCCTCACAGGCACCCTTTTATTTTTCCTTATTCAATCACTCCATTTCTCCCAATGGCCCTGGAATCAGTTCTGAGAAATAGAAAGTCACAGTGTTGGGGGTACAGGCAGTCCAATGAGTACAAGCCAGGTCCTACAAATGTCCACTTCACATTCATCCTTAGAACAAAGAATAATGGAGTGCAGAGAAGTCACCGTCATGGATCTAGTTGCTTGGATACCATGTAAATTCCCTCTGGAGTTGGTGCTGTGAGTTTAGAACTTGCCTAGGTTGAAATTCAAGTTTATAGCTCATTTCTCTTTGAAATTATAATAACAGAGGAGTATCTTAGGGCTAGTCTAAAGGTCTTGATCTTTTTGAGGGTCAGAGTCATCTTTAAAAATCTGCTGAAACTTTTGGATCCCTTCTCTGAAAAATGCACACGAACTCAAAGTATCACTTTACAACATTAAGAAATCCCTGAAAGCCCATTCATGTGCTCTCCAGGAGCCCTTTGGCTGGAGTTTGGACAATATAAATTTAGACTTCATAGGAGGCATTGTCTGCTTTTCCTGGTAATTGGAGTGACAGATTATAAGATTATAAAATGAGGCAGAATTTTGTACTTTAAAGTAGAGCTAAAGACAATGGTGAGAATTGAAGAGATATTGATCAGGTTCTGCATGCCCTATGAGTTTCCTGGTCTCAATGAAGACAAGGAGGCTTCACCTTTCAGAGTCTATCTCTTTCTGGCCACTTGGAAACTTGACTGTTTTAACTGCATCAACTTTTATCTGGGTCATGAGCAGTGAGAATGAAATACCATGACATTTGTTGCTTTCTATAACTTCCTACTTCAATCAGCTTCAGATTAATATCTATTTTGGGGGGAGGATTAAAGTAGGAGGTCACTTTCTTTGTTCAAACTTTCTGACACAAGGTAGCTTTTTTCACATGAAAAATAAATGTGGGAGGGAAGGATCCCATTTATCCACTTTGGAAGACAATTTATTCCAGCAGTCTGAACTCTGGGGTATATTTTATTTAATTAGTATGGCTCCATAAATTATTATCGTGTGGTTTTATTTTAGTGGTAGTGCTTATGCTTTTTTTGTATCTTTATTTTAAACATAGTGCTTTCCAATGAATTAGTTTCTTTCTTCTCTCTGCCCATTAGATCTTCCACATTTATAAGCAGAATCAGATGTGCAAGAACAATTTATTTCTTTTTCTGTTCCACTAGGCATTATTTGGAAGGACTTTTCTTCAGTGAATTTAATTAACAGGTATTATGACTAATTTTTGTGCAAAATCCTGGTTTTAAGGGAGAGCAAGCTAAAGAGAACAACACAAGATTCTTGATATAGCCCGTGTGTGTGTGTGTGTGTGTGTGTGTGTGTGTGTGTGTGTGTGTAGGTGGGTGTGTATTAGTGGGAAGAGGAGAAAGCCACTGAATCTAGAGACCAGTCCCTTTGCTGGCAGATAGAGATAAGATGTGCCAAGTCAAAAGGGTTGGGTGAAAGCCAAAAGTTCTGAGAAAGCTCAGTTTTACAGCTGGAGATACCCAGGATGTTAGCTTGATGGCTGCACCAGTAACTCTCACTTCACTTGTTGGTAGTAGGGATCCCCACTGTGCTCTGGCTGGGAATGCAGCAAAACTGGATGAAAGTCTCCCAGGCTTACATTGAGAAGTGCTGAGGAAGGCAGAAAGTGACAGTGGCTAATGCCATTAAGAGACTTGAGGAACAGTGGAAGAGAAGGAGCAGGTTTAGGGAAATTTTTAAGCTGCACAGAGTATATTTTCTTAAAATTTACAAGTGATAAATTGTTCATGCTTCACCATGAGGAATGTAATACCCTATAACTTTTCATAATTGCCTTCAGTTATCATCATCAAAACAATTATAGTTTTCTCTTTGTAACTGTCTATAATATGTCATGTGTCACATTAGTCATTCTGAGTATAGAAAGCAGTGCGGAGAAAGACTTTCTTAGCTAACAATGGAAATTTGGGACCTGAGATTTTTAAAGAAAGTGATTTCCAGAATATTTTAGACTAACAAAGATGCTATGGGAGGTTGGAAGTTTGTTGGTTTTGGGAGGTTGTTGGTTTTGATGGAATATTTCTCTTCAGAAATTGTCCCAGTAATAGGTACCTGCCTTTGGGACAGGAGCAAAGATCAGAAATAGATCTTCCTTCTCCTTCTTATTCTCTTCTTCTTCTTCTTCTTCTTCTAATAATAATAATAATAATAATAATAATAATAATAATAATAAGCTTCAACATACTAAGTCCCAAATTTATAAAACAATTTAAGAAGAGATGGTCTCATTTGAACAGAAAAAATGGGAACCAAAGATTGTAGACAAGAAAGAAGAAATGGGAAAGCAGGACTTCAAATCATTTAGATCTGGCTAAATTGATTATATATCCCAGCATAAATCTCTTTTCCAGGACCATTCTTTTCTTAGAATTATAGAGTCAGGTTACAATGAAAGACTCTGGCTTAAATTCTCACCAGGGTCTCTGAACCCTTTCAACTATTCTTCTTCAACTTCTACCATGTTTTCTTATTTAAATGTATTATTCTGTCTACAGAGGGGAAAAGACCAAAAACCAAGTGTCACCATTTCTGAATGTCAAAAAGACTCAGGTTTGCTAGAAACAACAATGAAATAGCAAGAGTCCCCCTTCTTTTCCCCTCTTTCCCCAATCAGTTCCTCTACTGCTTTGCATCAGGAAACAAGAAATCCTAGCAGGGACTCCAGATGACATCTCTCAGCAGGATACCTCACCAGTCACTCTTAAAATTGGCACTGACCTTCAGAATTTCCCTGCATAAGCAATGTGCCCTCCCCCGCTCCTCCCTGTCAGCAACAATATGTAGACCTAGAAATAGCTATCTCTATAAACTTTTTATGTTAGAGGTAATACTGAGGATGAGCATATAATTTATTGTCCAAACTAAAACATATGTTTTTAAAAAAACTTTTATTTTGACTTAACTGTATATTCACATGCAGTTGTAAGATATAATATAGAGATTCCTTGTATACTTCAGTTTCTCCGATAACACCTTGTATAACTATAATACAATATTACAATGAGAAAATTATTCAGATTTCACCAGTTTTACATGCATTCATGTGTGTTTTGTTCTATGCAATCTTATTACATGTGTATAATACTGTGACCACCACCACAATACAGAAGAGTTTCATCACAAGGATTCCTTGTATTCCCTTTTAAAATCACACTAGCATCTCTCCTACCCCACCTAACCTCAAGCCCTGGTAACAACTAATCTGCTCTCTATCTTTATAATTTTGTAGTTTCAAAAACTGTTACATAAATGAAATCATATAGGATATAACAGTTTTTGATTGCCTTCTCCCCTGTCCCCCAGATAATTTCCTTGAGATCCATTCAACTTACTGCAAATATTACTTTTTTTCTTTTTATAGTATTTCATGATCTGGGTGTACCACATTTTGTTTATCCATTAATCAGTTGATGGACATTGGGTTGTTTCTAGTTTGGGGCTATTATGAATAAAGATGCTTTGGATATTTGAGTACAAATTTTATGTAGACATGCATTTTTATTTCTCAGGGTAGATGCCCAAGAATGTAGTATCTAGGTTGTAGAGTAAATACACGTTTAGTTTTTAAAGAAACCACCATACTCTTTTCTACAATGGCTGTATCATTTTACATTCTCATCAGCAATGTATGAGTGATTCAACTTCTCTTGCATCATTACCAACATTTCATGTTATCACTATTTTAAATTTTAACCATTCTGATAAATGTGTAGTGATATACTGCATAATCCTGCTCACAGCAACAACTGTTTTGTTGTTTCCCTATTGAGAGTGGGATTAATCCTCCATCCAAAATTGGTTCAGATGTTGAGATTGATGACACCACAGATAGTAAGAAGATATGAAAAGAGATGTTATTCACATAATGGGATTTTTGGCGGGAAGAGCAGGGCAGGTAGGCAAGCCAGTTTGGAATGGCTTGAATGAAGGGAGGGATAGGGTCTTTAGATTTTATTATGATTAGGGAGTGAGTCTGGGGTCAGAATTCCCATGTGTGCACAGGGGTTTTTATAGTTTGACTTTCCCTGGAGGTGCCAAGGGAGGGAGTGCCCAGGCTTTTTAATTAGCTTGCCCAGATATAGGGGGAAAATAGAAAGGGAGAAGTGAAAACTGAAAGCTGTCAGCAGCCAAACATCAAAAATGGATTCAAACACTTCATTACAAATTGCTTTTTAATCTTTGTCAAAGCTCAGTTGTAAATATTTATGCAGGTCTTTTTCTGGTTTCTCTATTTTGTTTTATTGACCTATGTGTCTATTTCTCTGCCAATAGTACACTGTCTTGACTACTGTAGCTATATAGTTAGGCTTAGCATGAGGTAGAGTGGTTCTACCGACTTTACTGTTCCCTTTCAAGATTTCTTTGATCTATTCTAGGTTCTGTGTCATTACATATAAACTTAGAATATGCTTTTCTATGTCTATTTAAAAAAATCTCTGCTGGAACTTTGAATGTTGCATTAATCTATAGATCAGTTTAGGAAGAATTCACATTTTTGCTATATTGAGTTTGCCAACCTATGAAAACGTATGTCACTCCTTTTATTTAGTTCTTTGATTTCTGTCATCAACATTTTGTAACTTTCAGGATACAAATGCTGTAATGTTTTGTTTGAGTTATACCTAAGTGTTTCATTTTTGTTAAAGTAATTATAAATGTTATTCTATTTTAAATTTCAGTTTCCACATGTCTGTTGCTAGTAGGCAGAATAGAAACTGATTTTCGTGTGTTGATTTTATATCCTGAGACTTTGATAAACTCACTTATTCATTTTAAGAGTTTTTATTTTGTCAAATTTTCTTTTGGGGAGAGATTATCTATGTAAACAACATGTCATCTATAAATATAGAGAGTTTATTTTTTTCTTTCAAATCTGTTTGCCTGTTATTCATTTTTCTTGCCTTATTGTGTTGGCTAAAATTTACAGCACTGTGTTAAATAAGAGTGGTAAGAGTGGATATCCTTGCCTTATTCTTAAATTATACAAAGTAAAATATCTAAAAATTCTTTAAATAAATCAATATAAAAACCTAAAAATTTTCAAGTAATCTACTGGAAGCCAATGTTTTCTTGTTCTTGTGTGTCTGTTTTCTTTATATTGGTTTGCTTTTGTGGGTTTTCCCTCTGGTTCTTCCTCTTTTATGTTATATACTTCAATTCTGAATATTTTGTGTGCTTACCATGATGAATATGTAATGGATAATTATATACATACATACATATTTATACTACATACATACATACATATATACATATGTACACACACACACACACACACACACACACACACACACACCACAGTCCATTTTCTTCTGTGCATGCCTTATCTTCTTTCCCCTTGGTGAATTTTGATGTTTGAATCCTCCCCTTTTCAGTCATTGTTGTCTCAATTTGTCTCTATATATGCTAAATGTTCATTACTTTCTTGCTATAGCAAATCTCTTTTTATTGTTTAAGCTATTAATGTTCTGTTCTTAGTAAAGATTGTACTCCTCTGCTTCTATTTGTCTGATAGTCATCTTATTCTTAATTATGTTTTTTTTTTGTCATTTTGTTCTCAGGTAAGCTGACCCCTTTCAGTATTCCTTGTAGCACAGGCTTTATAGTGGAGAATACCCTCAATTTTTTTTATGTCTGAAAAGGTCTTTATTTCTCCTTCATATGTAAAAGAGACCTTAGCTGGATACATACATTATTCTTGTCTAGTAGTTCCTTTCATTTAATAGTTTGAATATTTATAATTCCACTCCTTTCTAATTTTAAGGTTTGTGCCATAAACTCTAACAATAATCTAATGAGTTTTACTTTATAGTTTACCATCTTCTTTTACCCTGGCTGCCCTGAGAATTCTTTCTTTGTCATTGATTTTTGATAATTTTAATACAATGTGTCTTGAAGAAGGCTTTTTTGGCTTGAGATAATTAGGTGTTCTGTTGACTTCTTGAATTCAAGCTCTGGCTCATTCCTTAGATTTGGGAAATTCTTGTGAACTACTTGTCTGGAAATGCTTTCTAATCTCTGCTCCTTTTCTTCCCCTTTAAGAATGTCCATTCTTATGTTTCCTCTGGTGATGGCATCAGCTAGTTATTGTATTTCTCTTTTATTCTTTTTCATTCTTGGTTTCTCTCTTCTTCCTACTGATTTATTTCTAGATTTATGTCTTTAATGTCACTGATTCTTTCCTCTATTTGGTTGACTCTATTTCAGAAGCTTGGTATTTTATTCTTTATCTTTTGCCATGTGTTCTTCATCTCCAGAAGTTCTATTTGGTTCTTTTTGAGTGTTTCAATCTCCTTGCTAAAGAACTCATTCTGTTCATCTAGTTGTTTTTTTTTATTCCCTTAAATTGTTGATATGAATCGTTTTAGATCTCACTGAGTGTTTTTAAAAGTACCATCCTGCATTCTCTGTCTTTTAAGTTGCATATTTCTATGACTGAATGCTTATTTTCTGGAGATTTTTCTCTTTCTTTCTGAGCTGTCTTGTCACCTTGGTTGTTCATGGTTTTAATGGACTATTTCTCTGCCTGGCATTAATGAAATTAATCTGCTTTTTTCCAGAAAGATGATTCATTATATAAAGGTCTCTCTTTGGCTTGCTGCAAAGAAGGTACTTTTATTTTGGTTTCTTGTAGGTGGTGTCTAAGCCTCTTGGTTTCCTGCTTTGTATGAAGTCTTAATAATGCCTTTTTTTTCTTACTGATATTCCATCATGCTTGCTACCCTCAGTCTTAGTCCCTGTCCGTGTTAGCGACAGTTTTGGTAGCATTTGTTCAGGTTCCCCTCGGGCTCCATGGTGTTTGGTCTCAAAGTATATGGAGGGAAAGGCCCTCTAGGTTATGGCATTGGGACTGCAGCTCAGCCTAGCATTTTGCAACCATAACTGGTAATAATTCACTTTTGTTTCTCTGCCATCCCCACTTCATTGCTTTCTGCTCTGATGCTTGGGTGCTGCCACTGAACCTGTGGAGTTCACAGCTCTCCCTGGCAGGGCTGTTCAGGGAACTCACCACTACTTCTCCCCTCCCCACTTTCTCTTTCTCTTACAGGGAGCTCTGGTTGTGAGAAGCGGCTTCTTTGTATCTTCCAGTTTACCACCTGACTCCCGGGGGTTCTGACGTGTGTTAGGTATTATGCGCAAGTCCCATGCTCAGATGTGCTGGTCTGCAGGTTTGGTGATTTTTGTTGAATTTTAGACGTTCAGCTTATTGTTGTTTCAAGGGAAGAGATCTGGGGATGTCTCTCACTCCCCCATGTTTCTCTGCATAGCTCTTCTGATTTTTATAGTCAGATGTTTTTGGAAACTCCTCCCGCTTGGGTTTCAAGCCCCCATATGGGGCTAGGACCCCTCTTTCCTTCAGGATGCCTCTGCAGCTACACCCTCACTCCCGGTGCTCATCCACCACTTGCCGGTGCATGTACAGCCTTGTTTGTGACTTTGCCCTTCCTCCCGGCTTTGATATGATTCCTCTTTATATTATCAGACATATAAATTATAATCTGCTGGACTACAAGTGATCTCCAAGTTGATTAGTTTTCATAATTTGGTTTTAATTTTAATGCACACCTGAGAGGAGGCAAACTCTGCTTTTACTTAGTCCTCCATCTTCACCTCTACTTGACTATAGTATTTTTAATTGAGAAAATGTTCTCCCTACAGATCTTTAGGTATCTAGTAAGCCTAAAATAAGTTCTGCTAATTAGAGTGTATTCTCAATTTTAATTCTTTTACTGAATACTGTATAAATATTATGAAGAGTACTGTCTTTTTATTTCATTTAGGTAGGGTCCTTTAACAAGTATTTATACAAAATAAAAATCATTAAATATGTTGTCTGTGTTTATGATTCTTTTGAAATGTTCACTAATTTTAAACACCACAAAATCAAGGCCTTCTTAGGCTTATTCTATTTCAGTACATATTATAAACCTCTTTAGTTAAAAATAAAAGTTACATCAAGTCAAGATATTACAAAATGCAGTTACAGAATGTCAAAATTAAACCTTGTACACAGTTTAAGCTCTATCATATAATCTGTTAAGTGATAAATGATAAATTTCAATATCTTTCTATATATGAGCTTTGTTTTCATAATTATGATTTGCTAAGATCTTCAACAGCTGAATTTTTTGGTACTCCATTTCTTGAGTATTTTGATTAAAGGACTGAAAATGATTTTGAACAAAAGGCAACCTAAATTTGAAGGACTTCTTAACAACATTATTCAATACTCTGTAGGACACTAGAGTTAATTAACAAAGTACTTTTATAAAGGCTAAAATATTTTTAAAATTTGAGTCATGCCTGGAAACAAAAAGAGAATCATCTACTCCCATGCTAAAATGTTCTGTTCTATGTTTCAAATCAGATTTGTCACAAAAGTTTGCAATTCAGTTGTTTTAAAGATGCATGTTTTTATATAAATTCATTTGTAAAATGTTAATGACTATAGATTCTATTTCAGTTTGAAGACTATTGTAGTGTAGATGCAAAGATGAATTATGTTCCACAACCAACTTCAAGTGTATTTCAGCTCCATAGGTTTCTATTTTTTTTGATTTTTAAAAATATATATTTTTTAATTTTCAATAACAGTTGATAGAAAATATTGTTAGTATCAGGTGTACTACATAGTGATTAGACATTTATATAAATTATCAAGTGAACACCCCAATAAATTTTAAACTTTGGCATATTGATGATGATGTGTCCTGATGCGGGCCTCTTTGGGTTGACTTGTTTGGGCTCTCTGCACTTTCTGGGCTTTTCTGTCTATTTCCTTCACTAGGTTACAAAATTTTTCTGTCATTATTTCCTCAAATAGATTATCAGTCATTTTCTCTCTTCTCCTTCTGGTACCCTTACAGTGCAAATGTTGTTATGCTTGATGTCGTCCCAGAGACCCCTTAAACTATTCTCATTTAAAGTGTTTTTCTTGTTGCTGTTCTGATTGGGTGTCCTACACTACCTCATCCTCAAAATTGCTGATTCAATCCTCTGCTTTTTCTAACCTGTTAATTCCCTCTAGTATCCTCTTTATCTCAGATATTGTATTCATTTCTGAATGGTTCTCTATTATGTTTTCTATCTCTACTTTTATGTTATCTCTTCATTAAAGTTCTCACTGAGTTCATCTACTCTTTTCCTAAGTTCATTGAGCATCCTTATAAGCAGTGTGTTTGAACTCTGAATCTGGTAGATTGCTTATCTCCATTTTGTTCAGTTTTTTTTTCTGGAGCTTTGTTCTGTTCTTTTGTGTGGGACATGTTTTTATTTTCTCCACACTTTGGCTGCTTCCTTGTGTACTGTTTCTATGTATCAGGTAAGGTTCCTAAGTCTTTTGGTCTTATTAGAATGACTTTATGTTGTAGGTGTCTCATGGGGCCCAGTGACACAGTCTTCCCTGATCACGTGAGCAAAGTGCTCAAAAGTGTGTGCCTTGCATGGGTTGTGTGTGCCCTCCTGTTAAAGTTGAGCCTTGGTTGCTTGTTGCATGCTGATGGAAGGGATTGACCCTTGGGCCAATTGGTTATGAGGATCAGCCAGTGATGGACTGACCCTACAAAACAGGATTAACTTCAGCAGGGCTCTTGTGCCTGCTCTGTCTGCCCTTCAGGCATGTCTCTGTCAGAAACAGCCCAGGGCCCTGCTCTCACTCTGGTGCCAGTCAAAGCAGGCCACTGAGAGTGGCAGCCAAAGGGCTTCCTGGGATGGATTCTATTGCAGGCAAAATTTGGCCACAGCATATGCAACTCTAGGGCCACCTTGTAAAACTCACTGAGCAATCTGCAGATGTCTGCCACTCATGCTGGACTTATATGTGCCTCAAGAAGCCAAGCCAGGAACTAAGACTGGATGCCACTAATGTGAGGCTTGGGACTACTCAGTAAGAGATATGGGGCACACCAAGGCCAGATGCTGCTTCTTTGGGTTTTGGGAGCCTTTGACAGATTTTAGGAAAGTTCACAGCAAGAGAGAGCCAAGGTAAGGCACTTGTAAGGGATGAACCATTAGAAGTGGCTTGGGTGAGCCCACAAGTTGGGAGAGGAAGAATCTCAGGGAATCAGCTGGGCAGGGCAACCTATTATCCAGGTTGATGGTGACTCAGATGTGGTGGCAACCTGCACTTGCATGCTGAGGTGGGGAGAACTCAACAAAGGAACAATGGATACTGCCAGCACTTATATTTGGAAAAAAGCTGTCCCTCCAGCCCTTGCCTTGAAGCCCATCAGCTCAGTGTTCCCCATATATCCCTGGAACTTCTCAAGCAGTTGCCCTAGCACTGAAGCTCAGAGTAAGTGAGTCTGTCAGTGCATTAGTCCAGGCGCAGCCCTTTAAGAGGAATGCCTGCAACTCCTACAGCCCTCCATCTCACTCAGCCACAATCTCTGCTGGTTTTCATAGCCAAAGGCTGTAGGGAATTGTCTTTCCAGCACTGCAACCCTGTGCTTGAAAACCCAGCATGGGGCTGGGACCCCTCTTTTTTCAAGTGGGAAAAGTGACTGTGCAGCCAAGGTAACCCTCCCAATTTTCAATCTTCATGTGCAGTTGCAGGTCCGGGCTGTTTCATGTCTCTGCCCCTCCTACCGGTTCGAAGTGACTTCTTATGTTTGTCCCTAGTTGTAGGGCTTAAGTTCAGCCAGACCTCAGGCAACTCCCAGTGATGGTTGCTCTGTAGTTTCCTTGTAATTTTGGTGTGGTCACAAGAAGAGGTGTGCACAGACTCTACCTTCTACAACACCATGACCAGTCTCCCTTATAACCAATGTTTTGAACTCTACATCTGGTAGATTGCTTGTCTCCATTTTTTTTAATTCCTTTTCTGGAGCTTTATTATGTTCTTTCATGTGGAACATGTTTCTTTGTCTCTTCATTCTGACTTCCTCCTTGTGTTTGTTTCTATGTATTAGGTAAGGCTGCTATGTCTCTCAGTCTTAGTAGGGTGGCCTTATGTAGTAGGTGTTCAATGTTGCTCACTGTTGTATTCTTCCCTGGTCATCAGTGCTCCAGGTGTGTCCCTTGTGTGGGTTGTTTGTGCCATCCTGTTTAGTTAAGACTTGTTTGCTGTTTACATGTCAATGGGAGGGATTGACCCTTGGGCTGATTGGTTGTGAGGACTGGCTGGTGAGGGGTTGAACCTATGGAGGATTCAATATAGCAGGGCTTTGGTGCCTGTTGATTCTGCCCTATGAGTCTGTCATCCTCAGATGCAGTCCAAGGTAGTGCTGCAGTTTGATGTGTAGCTGGCCCCCAGGTGTGCCAGGCCCAGGGCCTCCTGCGAGGGTCCCCAGCTCCAGCCCGTGCCCTGACAAGGGCCACCTGGCAAGAGTCATCATGCAATTTACAAATGACCACCATTTCACTGGGCTTGGAGGTTCCTTGAAAGGCCAATCTGCAAAGCAAGGATGGCTGCTGCTAGTGCCAGGCTTGGGACAGCTTATCAAGAGGTACAGAGAACAGTGAAGCCAGAGGCTTCTTGTTTGGGTTGTGCATAACTTTGAAAGATTTTAGGAAAGTCCACAAAACTATCCAAGAAAGACCATTTGTATGGAAAAGTCACTGGAAGTGGCTTGAGTGGGTCTGCAAATTTGGTTGAGAGGGGTCTTATGGAATCCACAGGTCAGAGTGATCAGTGTTAAGCAGATTTATGGAGACAAATCTGGCACTCACTGGTGTCTGGACACTGGGAGGAAGTGGGCCTCAACAAAGTAATAATGGATTCTGCCAGCACTTCTTTCTTGGAGAAAGCTGCCCCTCCAGCCCTCACCCTGAATCATGATAACTCAGTGTGTCCCTGTATGTCCTTGGCACCCCTTGAGCAGCTGTCCCAGCACTGGTGCTCAGAGTGAGTGAGTCTGTCACCAAGTAAAGCCAGGCATGGGTCCTTTAAGAGGAAGATCACCACTTTCTGCAGGCTTCTGTCTCACTCAGAGTGAGTGACTCTGTCAGTAAGTGTATGCATAGGCCCTTTAAAAGGATCCCCTGATATTCTAGCAGCCCTCCATCTCACTCAACCACAATCTTCTCTGGTTTTCACAGCCAGAAGTTGTGGGGACTTCTCTTCCCAGTACTGGAAGCCTGGGCTGGGGAGCCCAGTGTAGGACTGGGACCCCTTGCTCCTCTGGGGGGACTTACATAACCAAGCTATACCTCCCAATTTTTAATTACCACATGCAAGTGTAGGAAGATATTCTGGTTGTCAGGATGAGACAGAAGGTGACTGAAATTCCAGAGTCCCTTTAAAAGGCCTAGGCATAGGCTTTCTCACCTGTGGACAGTTAACTGGGGCAGTGATAGTGAGACAGAAGGATGAGGTACGGGCAAGATTCATATGCAGAAAGACTGTATTACCTGTGCAAACCATGGGCTGGACAGGCAGCCACTATTTTGTCTTAATTGGCCCCCATCAACAGGGCAGTCTACAGACTGGCCACACCAACTTGCCTGTGCAGATTCCTCACCCTACACAGCCAATTATGAAGCTGAATTGGCCTAATGATATCAGCCTGCTACACCCAATCCACATATGTGTTGGGGCTGGCTATTGCCAGGCAGCTATCCTGCACTATCTCTCCACAGGGTTGAACATTCTATGCAGACAGCAGATCTCAGCCATTGCTGTGAGGACATTCAGGCAGATCACTAATGCCAGCACGAGCCTGGGCAGATTGTGGAATCTAAGGAACAAAAAGAACAAACAAATAAGACAGACTCACAAATATAGAAGACAATTTGGTGATGGCCAGAGAGGAGGTATATTGGGGACCTGGGGGAAAGGGGTGAAGAGTTAAAGAAGTACAAGTTAACAGTTGATAGATGCTCACAGGGATGGGGAGCACGGCATAGGAAATGCAATTAGCGTTAATGCAATGGCTAGGTGGAGAGTCAAAGGAGAGAAAAGGCAATTAGAGGATCACTTTATAAACTATATAAATATGTAACTTATGTACTGTATACTTGAAACTAATAAAAGAATCTTAACAAAAATTTTTTTTCCCACATCACAAAGATGCAGTAACATACACGACTCAGTCATTTACATCAGTATGTGTCCAGGCACAAAATGATAAACCAATATCTTATAGAGTTGTTACTCAGCAGATAAGAGTGATGATGTAAAATGTATGTATAGGACAACCTATTTTCATTGCACTTTACGGTACATTGCAGATAAGACATTTTTTGTTTAACAAATTAAAAGTTTGTGACAACCCCCCCAAAAAAATGAATAAAGCATAATATTTCGTTTATAAATCTTTCATTTCTATTTATTTATTTATTTATCTATGTATGTATGTATTTATTTATATTAAGTTTATTGGGGGTAACATTCGTTAATACAATTATATAATTTTCAGGTGTACAATATAATTTAACATCTATATTGTGTGTTTATCACCCAAAGTCCAGTTTCCTTCAGCCTACTTCATCTTCCCCTTACACTCCTATATTTTACACCCTTTACTCCATCTACCTCCTACCACATCTCCTCAACCCTACCCTCTGGCAAGCACTAGCCTAGTCCATGTCCATGAATCTCTGTTTGTCCTGCTCATTTGTTGTGTTTAGGTTTATATCCTGCATATAAGTGATATCATGTGATTTTCAATTTTTTTCTGTCTGGCTTATTTCACAAAGTATGATTATCTTGAGTTTCATCCATGTTGTTGCAAATGGCAGTATTTCATCTCTTTTGATGGCTGAGTAATATTCCATTGTATATAAATATATACCACTGCTTCTTTAGCCAGTTGTCTATCATAGGACACTTCGGTTGCTTCCATGTCCTGGCTACTGTGAATAAAGCTGCTATGAACATCGGTGTGCAAATATCTTTTTGCATATGTGTTTTCAAGTCTTTCAGGTAAATATACAGTAGAAGGATTGCTGGATCATATGGTAGATCACTCTTAGATTTTTGAGGAACCTCCCTACTGTTTTCCATAGTGGCTGTACCAATTTGCAGTCCCACAGCAGTGTATGAGGGTACCTTTTTCTCTGAATCCTCTCCAGCATTTGTTATTACTTGTTCTGTTGTTTATAGCTATTCTAACAGGTGTGAGATGGTATTTCATTGTGGTTTTGATATGTATTTTCCTAATAGCTAGCAATGTTGAGAATCTTGTCATATATGTGTTGGCCATTTGTATATCCTCTAGAGAGATGTGTCTTTTCAGCTCTTTCCCCCATTTTTTTATTAGATCATTTGTTTTTTTGTTGTTATGCAGTTTGTATGAGTTCTTTGTATATTTTGGATATTAGACCCTTATTGGTGATGTTGTTTACAAATACATTTTTCCATTCAGATGGTTGTCTCTTTACCTTGTTGATGATTTCTTTTGCCGAGCAGAGTTTTATTAGTTTGATGTAGTCCCATTCATTTATATTTAGGTCCTCGATCCATTTTGAGTTAACTTTGGTTTGTGTTGACAGACAACAATCTAGTTTCATTCTTTTGCAGGAGACTTTCCAGTTTTCCCAGCACAATTTATTGAAGAGGCTTTCCTTTCTTTGCCATATGTTTTTGGCTTCTTTGTCCACAATTATTTGCCCATATAAATATGGGTTTACTTCTGGACTCTCAAATCTGCTCCACTGGTCTATGTGTCTGTTTTGCCAATACCATGCTGTTTTGATTACTATTGCTTTGTACTATAATTTGAGGTTGGGCAGAGTGATGCCTCCAGCTTCATTCTTTTTTCTCAGAATGGCTTTGGCAATTCGGGGTCTTCTGTGCATCTATACAAATCTGATGATTTTTTGTTCTATTTCTTTAAAAAGTGCTGATGGGATTTTGATGGGAATTGCATTAAATTTGTATAATGCTTAGGTAATATGGTCATTTTAACTATGTTGGTTCTTCAAATCCAATAACATAAAATATCTTTCCATACTTTGTATCCTATTTGGTTTCTTTGAATAAGGTCGTATAGTTTTCATCACATAGGTTCTTCACTTGTTTCGTTAAATTTATTCCCAGGTATTTTATTATTTTTGGTACAATTGCAAAAGAAATTATTTTTTCCACTTCATTTTCTGATACCTCACTATTAGAGTATAGGAATGTTATGGATTTTTGAACGTTGATTTTGTATTCAGTGATTTAACTGTATTTGCTTATTGTTTCTAGTAGTGTTCTTGTGGAGTCTTTAGGGTTTTCTATATAGAGAATCATGTCATCCACAAATAGTGACAGTTTGAATTCTTCGTTTCCTATTTGGATACTTTTTGTATCTTTCTCTTGTCTGATTGCACTCACTAGGACCTCCAATGTTATATTGAATAACAGTGGCAATAGTGGACAGCCTTGCTTTGTTCCTGGTCTTAGAGAAAAGGTGTTTTTTTTCACCATTAAGTATAATGTTGGCTGAGAGTTTGTCATACATGACCTTTGTTATATTAAGGCACTTTCCTTATACACAGATTTTGTTAAGTGTTTTGATCATAGATGGATGCTATATCTTGTTGAAGTCTTTTTCTACATCTATTGATATGATCATATGATACTTATTTTTAATTTGTTTATGTGCTATATTACATTAATTGATTTGCATATGTTGAACCATGCCTGTCCCTATGAGATAAAGCCCACCTGATCGTGGTGTATAATCTTTTTAATATATTGCTGTATTTCGTTTGCTAGTATCTCATTTAGGATTTTTGCATGTGTGTTCATGAGAGATATTGGTCTGTAGTTTTTTGGTGTTATCTTCCAGGTTTTTGTATCAGAGTAATATTGGCCTCATAAAATGGATTATTTTGTTGTGGATTATTACTTCCTCTTTGATTTTGTTGGAAGAGTTTAAGGAGAATAGGTATTAAATCTTTGAATATTTGGTAGAATTCACTGGTAAAGCTATTTGGTCCTGGACATTTACTTGTTGAAAGGTTTTTGATGAATTTTTCTATTTCCATACTGCTGACTAGTCCATTTAGATTTTCCATTTCTTTTAAATTCCGTTTAGAAAGATTGTATTTTTCTATGTACTGGTCCATTTCTTCTAGGTTATTAAATTTGGTGTTATATACTTTAATAGTATTCTTGAATGATCCTTTGTACTTCTGTGATGTCAGTCATAATTTCCACTCTTTTATCCCTGATTTTGTTTATTTGTGTCCTTTTTCTTTTTTCTTCAGTGAGTCTAGCTAGAAGTTTGTCAATTTTATTGACCTTCTCAAACCACCAGCTCCTTGTTGCATTTATTTTTTCTATTTTTTTTCAAATTCATTTATTTCTTCTCTAATTTTGGTCATTTTTTTTTCTTCTGCTGACTTTAGGCTTCATTCATTCTTCCTTTTCTAGTTTTTTAAGATGAAGAGTTAGGTTATTTATTTGGTCTTATTCTTATTTTTGGAGATAGGACTGAAATGTTATGAGCTTTCCTTTTATTACTGTTTTTGCCATGTCCCGAAAGTTTCAATATGTTTTACTATCATTATCATTTCTTTCTATGTACCTCTTGATCTCTCTTTTTATTTCTTCTCTCATCCAGTTATTCCTCAGTAGCAAGTAATTTAATCTCCATGTATATTTATTTCTTCCTGATACTTTTTTTTGTAGTTGATCTCTAATTTCAAAGCATTATTACCAGAGATTATGGTTGGTATGACTTTAACCCTCTTATATTTGTTGAGACTATCTCTGTGTCCTAGTATGTGATTAATTTTGAGAATGTTCCATGTGCACTGGAGAAGAATGTATAAGCAGCTGTTTTGGGATGGAAGGCTCTGTAAATGTCAGTTATGTCCAGTTGATCCAATGTGTCATTTAAGGATGTTATTTCCTTATTGATTTTTTGTTTGAATGATCTGTTCATATCCAACATTGGGTTATTTAGGTACCCTACTATGATAGTGTTTTGGTCTGTTTCTCCCTTTAGTTCTGTTAGTAATCGTTTTACATATTTCAGGGATCCTTGATTGGGAGCATAGGTACTAATAAGTGTTATGTCTTCTTAGTGCATGATTTCCTTTATCATTATCATTTATCATTATGAAGTGTCCCTCAGTATCATTCTTTGCCTTTTTTATTTTGAAGTCTTTTTCATCTGATATTAATACTGGTACTCCCACTTTTCTCTGAATGTCATTTGCTTGAAATATCATTTTCCATCTTTTCACTATGAATTTATATTTGCCTTTGGAGCTGAGATGTATCTCTTGGAGGCAGCATATGATTGGGTTTTATTTTTTGATCCAATCTGAAGCTCTGTGCCTTATAACTGGTGAGTTCAGTCCATTTACATTTAGGGCGATTATTGAAATATAAGATCTTCTTATAGCCATTTTATTTTTTGCTTTCTGGTAGCTTAGTGATTCCAATGTTTTCTTGTCCTTGTGTGTCTGTTTTCTTTATATTGGTTTGTTTTTGTTGGTTTTCCCTCTGGTTCTTCTTGTTTTATGTTATATACTTCAGTTCTGAATCTTTTGTGTGTGGTTACCATTACGAATATGTAAAGGATAATTATATATATACAGTTGTCCATTTTTTTCTGTGCATGCCTTATCTCCATTTCCCTTTGTAAATTTGGATGTTTGAATTCTCCCCTTTGCAGTCATTATCATCTCAATTTGTCCCTATGTATGCTGAACATTCATTACTGTCTTGCTATAGCACTTTTCTTCATATTAAAGCTTATAATGCCTTTTTCTTGGTAAGGGTTGCACTCTTCTGTTTCTATCTGCCTGCCAGTCACCTTATTCCTTGTTACATATTTCTTTTTTGTCATTTTGTTTTAGGTGAACTGACCTCTTTTGGTATTTCCTATAGTGAAGAATTCCCTCAATTTTTGTATATCTGGAATGGTCTTTATTTCTCCAGCATATCTAAAGGAGAGCTTGGCTGGATATATTGTTCTAGGTTGCTAATTTCTTTCACTTAATAGTTTAAATATTTGATTCCATTCCTTTCTGGTTTCTCAAGTTTGCTCTGAGAATTCCAAGGATAATCTAATGGGTTTTCCTTTATAAGTTTCCATTTTCTTCTCCCTCGCTGCCCTAAGAATTCTGTCTTTTTTGTTTACTTTTGATAATTTTAATACAATGTTCCTTGGTTAAGGCCTTTTTGGGTTGAGATAATTGGGTGTTCTGTTGACTTCTTGAATTCCAAGTTCCATCTCATTCTCTAGATTTGAGAAATTCTCATCAACTATTTGTCTGAATATGCTTTCTAATCCCTGCTCCTTTTCCTAGCCTTTGATTATGCTCATTATTATGTTTTCTCTGGCAATGGTATCAGCGAGTTCTTAAATTTCTCTTTCATCATTTTTCATTCTTTATTTTCTCTTTTCTTCCTTCTGACTTCTTTCTAGATTTCTGTCTTCGATATCAGTGATCCTTTTCTCCATTTGGTCGACTCTATTCCTACGCTTGCTATTTCATTTTTCAACTCTTGCAGTGTTTTTTTTTTTAATCTCCAGAAGATCTATTCTGTTCTTTTTGAGGGTTTCAATCAGCTTTCTCTGCTCATCCTGTTGTTTTTTCAGTTTCTGAAATTGTTGTGTCTTTGTAGAGTTGCTGTCAGTGTCCCATATTTTGTCAGCTCCATGAGAGAGCTTGACATCCTATAATAAAGCAGCTTTGCTGCTTCACTTAAGCCTATTATTCTGAAATAATCTACTTCTGAAAACATTGTTCCAGAGCTTCCCCCAGGTGACCAGGTTGAAGCTAGTCTCCAGGTGAGACCACATTCTTCCTTAACTGCCCCTATTTTTCAATCTATTCTATTTCCTTTAGTCCCTTCCTCCTAAGAGAATTCCTCCAACAATTCACTTACACAAAATTCCTGTTTCAAACTTTACTTCTCAAGATAGGAACTTTAAGATATTTAAGTACATAAATTAACATATATTCTTGGACTAGTAAATATATCTTCAGATTACAGGCTTATTCCTTTAGATTTTTTTGAGTTATTACTGGTTGTTAGTTGTTCCTTGCACAGAGTGGAGGTGTCCAAGGCTTATGATTTTAAGAGCTAGAGATTACAGGTGGCTGATTTTCCCCAAATGAAGAGTTGTGAACATTCTTTTCCACTTTAGGTTTTCTGCCTCTATCTCTGCTGTTCTTCCTTTCTGTGGCTACTGTCACCATAGCATTATTTTCCAGAGCTTCTTTCATCTTCTATCCCATCATCTCATCCTTTTCCTGTTGCTCATCCTCCAAAACCAGTAATCATTGGTGGAGAGTAAAGGGATATGGTGAGAATTACTGTGTGGAAATACTTCAGTTCCAGCACTCCAAGGTTTTCACTCAGATGTGATGTGTCCTATTAGCCATTTGTCCAATTGGTTTCAAATTATCAGTGCCTTATCAATGTCAGAACCTTGGAACACACTCTGGATATTTCTATGGAATGAACAGATGGAGAGGGGTCTATTGGCCACCCTAACACAGAAAACACTAATTTTGTTCCTAAGAATTTTTTAATTCTTACAATTCTTTGCTCTCTCTGACATCAGCTGACTAAGGCTACAACAAGGTGATGCAAATTGCAACAGGGCCATTACTTGGCCATAAATGCAGGGTAAGCCTATATCTCGGGGATATGTCACTTTGATTCCTTGGTACATCTTATGCTTTGGTTATTGAACTCTCAGGTGCAGGTGGAGCAGGGCTGACAGCTGCTCAGTTAGTGTGATATTTTGGTTCTGGGCCTGTGGCAATACTCCTAAGCACATTCCAGTGGATCTCCTTACCTGTCTGTCACAGGGCAGGATTTCTCAATTTCTTGATGGATATAGTTGGAGTATAAATAGGAGGCAATTTTTTCTGGTTCAAGTCCTCAAGCTCTGAGATTCTTGGTTTGTACCATCTCTAGAGAGAGTCATTCAAGTCTCAGCATGGCCATGCACTGAGAATAAGCAGGGATACCCTCCTGGGGTGGGTTGGGTAGTGCCTAGCTCTAAGGGTCCTAGTGTTTAAAAATACATTTAGATAAACAGAAACAGTGTATTTTCCTCATTGTGATATCAAGGGATTCATTTAATAAAACTTTTAGGGAGAATTGTTGATCGAGGACAGTTTTCTAATTCCTTTTTATATTTTCACTGAGCAAAGTTCCAGTTGCTGCAGCAGTTTCTGTCATCTGTACATGGGCTTGGGAGGAGTAATTGTCAGGAAACACTGGATTTCCATTCTCCCCAACTCCCCAAATTTTGATTACTGAGATTTTGTGCTTTGCCTTTATATCATGCTCCCACATTTAAGACTAAGATAGAAGTCTTTCCGTTAGAAGGAACTGATGTACAGTTGCAGCTTTAGGAAAAGAATAAGAATATATGGGGTGCAGAAAATGAGAGGGGATGCAAAAGAGACTCTGGAAATCTTTGAAAGACAGGAGGAAGAGTGGAAAGTTGGTAGCAAATATATCTGTAAGTAAAGCTTTCTGTCATAAAGGTAAAATTACAGCATGGGTATGCATGTCAAAATTTACGTCCTTGGCTGGAGGACTAGAGCACAACACCCATGGGCTTTGGAACCAGACAGAAGTGGTCTGAAGCCCATCTTATCTACCACTGATGCCAGGACCCAACACTTAGACTCTCTCAGACTGGGTGACTTTCTCTATAAACCAAAAACAATAATACCTCATATCATATTTTGAAGTCTCTCAGAGAGAGTGTGTAAAACCTTCCTGGCCAACAAGAGGCTCTAGGTAAGTACTTGTTACTTTCCTTTCCCTTAGCCTATAATGTTTGTCAAAGCAATAAATGTGCAGGTTCCTCAATGGGCAACTGAAGGAAGCAAAAGCCTGACTACAGCAGATTTGAATTGAAACCTTGAATTTTCCCTCTGAGTTCTTAGCAACTTCCCACCTGTCTTTCACATATTTTTTTCAGTTTCATAACTTCTAGTAGTTTCTACATGCCATTTGATTTTATGAGATTCGACATTATATTTTATGATTATGTGTAATCGTTAACATTTTATATATTCTTGTTGTATGTATTGCTGTATGTTCAATATTTTGATTTTTCAGCAGTATTTATTTTTCCAGGTTTATTGATATATAACCGACATATAACATTGTGCAAGTTTAAGGTAACAATATGATTTTGATATATATGTACATATATTGCAAAATGATTACCACAATAAATTTGATTAATATTCACCAATCACGTTTACAGTTTACCTTTTTGTGATGAGAACTTTTAAGACTTACTCTCTTAACAACTTTCAAATATATCATACAGTATTTTTAACTAAAATCATGATGCTGTACATTAGATCCCCAGAATTTATTCATCTTATAACTAGAAGTTTGTACCTTTTGGTCATGTTTACTCATTTACCTGACCCCTGGTAACCAACAATCTGTTCTCTGTTTCTATGAGTTTATTTTTTTAGATTCCATGTATAAGTGATACCATATACTTTTTAACTCTTATCTCAGTGTTCATCTATTCAGAAATGGCAGGGTTTCATACTTATTTATGTCTGAATAATATTCTATTTTATATAGAATAAATCTCACAACTTCTTTATCCATCCATCTGTTGGCAGACACTTAGGGTTGTTTCCATATCTTGGCTACTGTGAATAATGCTGCAATAAATATCAGAGTGTAGATATCTTTTTTAGTTAATTAACTTCTTTTTTATGGTGATATTGGTTAATGAAATCCATAAGTTTCAGTTGTACACTTTAACAGTAAAGCATATATATATTTACACTGTGTGTTCACCTCCCATAGTTAGATTTCTTTCTGTCACCACATATTTGACCCTCTTTATCCCGTCTACTGCCCTGTTTCCCCCTCCATCTTACCCTCTGGTGACCACTAGTCTATTGTCCATGTCCATGAGTCTCTGTTTGTTTATCCTGTTCATTTATTGTTATTAGGTTTGTATCCCACATATAAGTGATATCATGTGATTTTCAACTTTTTCTGTCTGGGTCATTTCGCTTAGCATGATTATCTTGAGAATAACCATGTTGTTGCAAATGGCAGTATTTCATCTCTACTTATGGCTAAGTAATATTTTATTGTATATATGTACCACAGCTTCTTTAACCAGTTATCAATCATGGGCCACTTCGGTTGCTTCCATGTCCTTCTTCAGTAGTGTGTTGTTTAATCACCATGTATTTGTGGTTCTTCCTGCTTTCTTTTTGCTGTTGTTCTCTATTTTCAAAGTATTATGATCAGAGAAAATGGTTGGTATGATTTCAACCTTCTTATCTTTGTTGGTTATCTCTGTGTCTTAGTATGTGGTCAGTCCTTGAGAATGTTCCATGAGCACTAGAGAAGAATGCATAAGTAGCTATTTTTGGATGGAAGGCTCTGTAAACATCAATTATGGTCAGTTGGTCTAATTTGATATTTAAGGATGTTATTTCTTTATTGATTTTCTGTTTGAATGATCTATTCATATCAGACAGTGGGCTATTTAGGTCTCTTACTACAATACTGTTTTGGTCTGTTTCTCTCTTTGAATATGTTAGTAAGTGCTTTACATATTTTGGGGCTCCCTAATTGGGAATATAGATATTAATAAGTGTTATGTCATCTTGGTGCATGGTTCCCTTTATCAATATGAAGTGCTCCTCAGTATCGTTCTTTTTTTTAATTTTAATTTTTAAATTTTTATTCATTTTTTATTTTCATTTACTTATTTTGTTAATTAACTTTATTGGGATAACTTTGGTTAATACAATTATATAATTTTTAGATGTACATTATAATTTGACATCTCTATATTCTACTGTGTGTTTACCACCCAAAGTCCAGTTTCCTTCAGCTACCATATATTTGATTCCCTTTACCAACTTTACCCTCTCCCTACCTCCCTATCTTTGACCCCCTTTACCCTGTCCACCTGTCCCCTCCTACCCTATACCTTACCCTCTGGTAACCACTAATCAATTGTCCATGTCCATGAGACTCTGTTTGTTTATCCTGTTCATTTGTTGCTTTTAGGTTTATATCCCACATATAAGTGATATCATGTGATTTGCGACTTTTTCTGCCTGGCTTATTTTGCTTGGCATGATTATCTCGAGTTCCATCCGTGTTGTCGCAAATGGCAATATTTCATCTCTTCTTATGGCTGAATAATATTCTATTGTATATATGTGCTACAGCTTCTTTAGCCAGTCATCTATCATAGGACACATCGGTTGCTTCCATGTCCTGACCACTGTGAATAATATATTATAAAATTTGGGGTGCAAATATCTTTTTCAGATATGGGTTTTCAAGTCTTTGAGAGAAATACCCAGTAGAGGGATTGCTGGATCATATGGTAGATCAATTCTTAGTTTTTTGAGGAACCTCCACACTGTTTTTCATAGTGGTGGTACCAATTTACAGTCCCACCAACATTGTATGAGATTACTTGTCCTATTGATTATAGCTATTCTAACAAGTGTGAGATGGTATCTCATTGTGGTTTTGATTTGCATTTCCCTACTAGCTAGTGATGTTGAGCATCTTTTCAAATATTCGTTGGCCATTTGTTCTCTAGGGAGAAGTGTCTGTTCATGTCCTATGCCCATTTTTTGATAGATTGTTTGCTTTTTTGTTGTTGTTATTGTTGTTGTCATTGAGTTATATGAGTTCTTTGTACATTTTGGATTATGCCCTTATAAGAGTTGTTGCTCGCAAATATACTTTCCCATTGAGATGGTTGTCTCTTTACCTTGTCGACAGTTTCTTTTGCAAAGCAGAAGCTTTTCAGTTTGATGTAGTCTCATTCATTTATTTAGCTTTTACTTCCCTTGCTTTTAAGGTCAAATACATAAAATCCTCTTTAAATTTAAGGTTCTTGAGTTTCATTCCTATATTTTCTTCTATGCATTTTATTGTTTCAGGTCTTATATTTATGTCCTTCATCCATTTTAAGTTAATTTTGGTGTGTGATGATAGACAACAGTCTAGTTTCATTCTTTTGCAGGCTTTTCAGTTTTCCCAGCACCATTTATTGAAGAGGCTTTCCCTTCACCACTGATTGTTTTTTACTTCTTTAAACAAAATTATTTGCTCATATAAAGATAGATTAACTTCTGGACTCTTGATTCTGATCCACTGGTCTGTGTCTATTTTGCTGCCAATACCATACTGTTTTGATTACCGTCACTTTATAACATAATTTGAAGTTGGGCAGAGTGATGTCTCCAACCTCGTTCTTTTTTCTTACTTTGGCATTTCGGGGTCTTCTGTGCTTCCATACAAATCTGATTATTTTTTTTGTCCTATTTCTTTAAAAACTGCTAATAAGATTTTGATGGGGATTGCATTAAATATGTATAATGCTGTAAATAATATGGTCATTTTAACTATGTTGATTCTTCCAATCCAAGAACATGAAATATCTTTCCATTTCTTTATATCTTCTTCAATTTCTTTTAATAGAATCTTTAATAGTTTTTATTATATAGGTCCTTCACTTGTTTCTTTAAATTTATTTCTAGGTATTTTATTATTTTTGGTATAATTGAAAAAGAAATTATTTTTTTCTACTTTTTTTTCTGACACTTTATTATTAGAGTATAGGGATGCTATGGATTTTTGAATATTGATTTTTTTTTTGGTCCAGAGATTTATTGTAGTTGCTTATTATTTCCGGTAGTGTTCTTATGGATTCTTTAGAATCTTCTGTATAGATAATCATGTCATCTGCAAATAGTGAGAGTCTGACTTCTTTGTTTTTTATTTGGATGCCTTTGATATGTTTCTCTTGGCTGACTGCACTTGCTAGGACTTCCATTTTTATATTGAATAACAGTGGTGATATGTACAGCCTTGCATTGTTCCTGATCTTGGAGAGAAGATTTTTAGTTTTTCACCATTAAGGATAATGTTGGCTGATGGTTTGTCATAAATGGCCTTTATTATTTTAAGGTACTTTACTTTTATACCGACTTTGTAAGTGTTTCAAACATAAATGAATGCTGTATTTTGTCGAAGATTTTTTTCTGAATTTATTGATATGATCATATGATTTTTATTTTTTAATTTGTTCATGTAGTGTATCACATTAATGATCTGCATTTCTCAAACCATCCCTGTGCCTTTGAGATGAAGCCCACTTGATCGTGGTGTATAATGTTTTTAATATGTTGCTGTATTCGGTTTGCTAGTATCTTATTTAGGATTTTTGCATCAGTGTTCATGAGAGATATTGGTGGTAGGTTTTTTTTCCAGGTTTTGGTATCAGAGTAATATTGGCCTCATAAAATGAGTTGGAAAGTATTGCCTTCTCTTTGATTTTTTCAAAAAGATTGAGGAGAATTGGTATTAAATATTGTTTGATAGAATTCACTGGTGAAGCCATCTGGTCCTGGAATTTTACTTTTTTGGTAGATTTTTGATGATTGTTTCAATTTTCATACTGCTGATGAGTCTATTTAGATTTTTAAATTCTTCTTGATTCAGTCAAGCAAAGTTGTATTTTTTTAAATACTGCTCCATTTCTTCTAGGTTATTAAATTTGGTGCTATATACTTTTTCATTATATTCCTGTATGATCCTTTGTACTTATGCATGTCAGTTGTAATTTTCCCTCTTTCATTTCTAATTTTGTTTATTTGCGTCCTTTCTCTTTTTTCTTTAGTGAGTCTAACCAGGGGTTTGTCAATTTTATTAAACTTCTCAAAAAAACAGCTTTGTGTTGCATTTATTTTTTTCTATTTTTTCCAATTTTATTTATTTCTGTTCTAATTTTGATGATTTCTTTTCTTCTGCTGACTTTAGGCTTCATTTGTTCTTCCTTTTCTAGTTTTTTTAGGATGAAGCATTAGGTTGTTTATTTGGGTTTATTCTTGTTTTTGGAGATAGGCCTGTGATGATATGAACTTTCCTCTTATGACCACTTTTCCCTGTCCCAAAAGTTTGATATGTTTACTATCATTATCATTCGTTTCTATGTATCACTTCACTCTCTTCTTATTTCTTCTCTAACTTAGTTATTCTTCTACTGAAGAATGTTGTTTACTCTCCATGTTGTTTAATATCCATGTATTTGTGGTTCTTCTTGACTTTTTCTGCATTTGATGTCTAGTTTCAAAGCATTATGATCAGAGAATATGGTTGGTATAATTTCAACCCTCTTATCTTTGTTGAGGCTATCTCTGTGTCCCACTATGTGGTCGATCCTAGAGAATGTTCCATGTTCACTAGAGAAGAATGTATAAGCAGCTGTTTTGGGATAGTAGGCTCTGAAAATGTCAATTATGTCCAGTTGGTCTAAGGTGTCATTTCAGGATGTTATTTCTGTATTGATTTTCTGTTTGGATGATCTGTCTATATCCGACAGTGGGGTATTTAAGTCCCCTACTACGACAGTATTTTCGTCTGTATCTCCCTTTAGTTCTGTTAGTAATTGTTTTACATATTTTGGGGCTCCCTGATTGGGTGCATAGATATTGCTAAGTGTTATGTCTTCTTGGTACATGATACACTTTATTGTTATGAAGTGTCCCTCAGTATCTTTCTTTAGTGTTTTTATTTTAAAGTCTATTTTATCTGATATTAGTACCACTACTCCTGCTTTCCTCAGAATGCCAATTGCTTAAAATATCATTTTTCTCTCTTTCACTTTGAATCTATATTTGTGTTTGGATCTAAAAACTGTCTCCTGAAGGCAATGTATGGTTGAGTTTTGTTTTTTGATCCATTCTGCAACTTCATGCCTTTTTATTGGTGTGTTCAGTCCATTTACATTTAGAGTGATTATTGAAATAAGAAGTCTTCTTATAGCCATTTTATTTTTTGCTTTCTGGTAGCTCATTGTTTCCAATGTTTCCTTGTCCTTGTGTATCTGTTTTCTTTATTTTGCTTGGCTTTGTGGTTTTTCTCCATGGTCATTCTTGTTTTATGTTACCTACTTTGATTCTGAATCTTTGGTGTGTGGTTACCATTATGAACATGAAAAAGATAGTTGTATATATACAGTCGTATATTTATCTGTGTGTGCCTGATCTCCATTCTCCCTTTGAGAATTTGGATCTTTGGATCCTCCCCTTTTCAGTCATTGTTATCTCAGTTTGTCCCTATGTATGCTGAACATTCATTACTATCTTCCTACCTCAATTCATTTTTTATTATTTAAGCTTATATGTCCTGTTCTTAGTAAGGGTTACACTCCTCTCCTTCCATTTTCTTGATAGTCACTTTACTCCTAATTATGTATTTTTTTTAATTATTTTGTTTTTAGGTGAGCTGACCCCTTTCAGATTTCCTGTAATGTAGGCCTCATGGTGGAAACTTCCCTCAAGTTTTGTATGTCTGGAAAGGTTTTGATTTCTCCTTCATATCTAAAGGAGAATTTTGCTAGATACATGATTCTTGGCTTGTAGTTCCTTTCATTTAATAGTTTGAATAATTACTTCACTCTTTTCTGGTTTGCATGGCTTATGCTGAGAAGTCAGACAATAATCTAATGGATTTTCCTTTATAGGTTACCATCTTCTTTTCCCTGGCTTCCCTGGGAGTTCTTTCTTTGTCGTTGTTTTGATAATTTTAATACAATGTGTCTTGATGAAGGTCTTTTGGGGTTGAGATAATTGGGTGTTCTGTTGACTTCTTGAATTCCAAGCTTCAGCTCATTCCTGAGATCTGGGAAATTCTCATCCACTATTTGTCTGAAAATGTTTTTTAGTCCCTGCTCCTTTTCCTAGCTTCCAATTATGCTCATTATTCTTATGTTTCCTCAGGTGATGGTATCAGCTAGTTCTTGTATTTCTCTTTCATTCTTTTTCATTCTTCAGTTTCTGTCTTTTTCCTTCTGTTTTTTTTTTAAGATTCCTTTTTTTTATATAACTAATTCTTTCTTCCATTTGGTCGACTCTATTTCCTGAGCTTGCTATTTTATTTTTCATCTCTTGCAGTGTGTTCTTCATCTCCAGAAGTTCTATTCAATTCCTTTTGAGAGTTTCAATCTCTTTGCTAAAGAACTTATTCTTATCTAGTTGTTTTTGTTATTCCTGAAATTGTTATATGAATTGTTTCGAAACTCAATGAGTTTTTTCAGAAGTATCATCCTGAATTCTGTGCCCTTGAAGTTACATATTTTTATATCTGTAAGCTTATTTTCTGGAGATTTTTCTCTTTCTTTCTGAGATGCCTTGTCCCCTGGGTTGTTCATGATGTTTAATGGACTATTCCTCCACCTGGGCATTAATGGAAATGTATTCTACTTTTTTTTTCAGAAAGAAAAATTTAGTATATAAATGTCTCTCTTTAGATTGTTGAAAAGAATATGCTTTTCTTTTGGTTTCCAGTAGGTGACATCTAAGTCTCTTGGATCCCTTCTTTATATAAAGCTTTAAAAATGTCTTTTTATTTTCTAAGAAATATTTAATCACATTCACTACTCTCAGTTTCAGTCCCTGTCAATGTTAGTTACAGTTTTGGTAGCATCTGCTCAGATTCCCCTGGGGCTCTGTGGTCCATCTTGGAGTGTCATGGGTTAGGACACAGGGACTGTGGTTCAGCCTAGTATGTTGCAACCATGGATAGTAGTAATTCCTTGTTGTTTCTTTACCATCCCTGATTCTCTGCCATCCCATCTTCTCTGCTTTCTGCTCTGATGCTTGGACGCTGCCGTCAGCCCTGTGGAGCTCACAGCTCTCCCTGGAAGTGCTGTTCAGGGTACTTGCCACAACTCTCCACTCATCTTACTGTGAGAATCAACTTCTTTGTTTCTCTCAGTCTACCACCGCACTCCAATAGTTTTTACGTGTGGTAGCAGGTCCCCTGCTCAGACATGCTGGTCTGCAAGTTGGTTGTTTTTTGTTGAGTTTTAGATGTTTGGCTTATTGTTGTTTCAAGGGGAGAGTTCTGGTGATGTCTCTCAGTCTCCCATGTTTCTCTTCATAGCTCTCCTGATTTTTATATTTAGATTTTTTTAAAACTCCTCTTCCTGTGGCTGGCAAACCCCCATATGGGGCTATGACTACTCTTTCATTCAGGGTTTTCCCAAACTCTAGATATCTTTTTGATATCTTGTTTTCATTTCCTTTGGATATATATTCAGAAGCAGAATTTCTGGATTATATAGAAGTTCTATTTTTAATTTTTGAGGAACCTCCATACTATTCTCCATGCTGACTATACCTGTTTATATTTTCTCCAGTAGTGCACAACTGTTTCTTTTCTCCACATACTTGTTATCTCTTGATTTCTTGATGATAGCCATTTAACAGGCATGAGATGATATCTTACTGTTGTTTTAATTTAAATTTTCCTGACAATTAGAGGTGTTGACTATTTTTAACGTATCTGTTGGCCTTTGGCTGTCTTCTTTGGGAAAATGTCTATTTGGTTACTCTGCTTAGTTTTTAATAAATTTGTTTAGATTTTCTTGTTATTAACTTTTATGAATTTTTATATATTTTGTATATTAACCCCTCATCTGATATATGATTTGCAAATATTTTTTTCTCATTCTGTAAGTTGACTTCTCATTTTGTTGTTTCTTTTGTTGTGAAGTAATTTTTAGTTTGATGTAGTCTCACTTATTGATTTTTACTTTTCTTCCTTGTGCTTTTGATGTCATATCCAAAAAATCATTGCAAAGACCAACATCAAGTTTCTTCTCTATGTTTTCTTCTAGTAGTATTATAGCATCAGGTTTTATGTTTAAGTATTTAAACAATTTCAAATTAACTTTTGTGAGTGGTATGGACATTTAACAATGATAATTCTTTTGATCCATGAACATGGGATGCTTTGCAATTTGTTTGTGTCTTATTTGATTTTATTTAACAAAGCCTTGTGGTTTTCCTTGTACTGATCTTCCTTGGTTAAATTATTCTTTTTATTGTTTTTGATATTATTGTCAACAGGGTTATTTTTCAGACATTTAGCTGTTAGTTGTATGGAAATGCAACTGGTTTCTGTATATTAATTTGATATTTTACAACTTTACTGAATTCTTGTATTAGTTCCAACAGTTTCTTTGGTGGAGGCTTTAACATTTTCTATAAATGATTTGTCATCAACAAATCATGACAATTTTACTTATTCCTTTACAATTTGGAAGTCTTTATTTCTTTGTCTTATGTAGTTGCTCTAGCTAGGGCTTCCAGTACTATGCTGAATAAATGTGGTGAGAGTGGGCATCCTTCTATTGTCCCTGATGTTAGAAGAAAAACTTTCAGTCTTTCAATGTTAAGTGTGATGTTAGCTGGGGGTTTGTTGTATATGGCCTTTTATTATGTTGAGGTATGTTTCTTCTATATCCAATTTGTTGAGGGTTATAACTTTTATTATCAAAGCTTTCCATTCTATATATATTTTTTTGCCTTTAAGCAAACTAAAGTGTGTCTGTTTGAATGAGGCAGAATTGGGGGCAGCCACAGGTTGTTGGAATTCCATTCAACAGAACTATTAAGGGTTCTCTCATTGTGAAGGGGTCATTTCTTTAGGTCTTGGGTTGGGTGGAGAAATTTCAATCTTCAGGTTTATATAGTTGCATCTCCACTTAGGGAAGGCCTGGATTAAAGTGGTTTCTATAATTTTCATTTCTATACATTTCTATACATTCATCCTTATGTATGACTGCTAGACCATCCTGTCAATGGAGCTGGATGCAGAGATGAGCTGTGGTCTGAATTCTAAAAGCAGCAGCCAGTACCTCTTGCATGAAACCAAAAGCTGTAGCCTCATTTCCTGAAACAGATTAGTGTTCTAGCTTTCCCATCTGCCAATTATAACACCCAATTTATAGTAAAAGTTAGAATTTCTCAGCAACTATGCCTAAGGGCTTTTGGGGCTCTTCTAAAATTAGTGAGAAAAAAGTGACAGTTCAAGAGCAGCTTGCTCAGGTGTGTCACCTTTATTTAATGTCAGCTCATTTTCGAACTATAATAAATTAGAGTACTGGGGCAGGATAATGTTCCTTTTAGGGAGTTTGTTTTCATTTCAGATAGGGTGGTTCCATAAGTGCTGGAATTGGAAGGGACAAGAAACAAAATATACTAGTTTTCTTCATTGTTTTATCTTGGCTCAAATTTGACTTCACGTTTTGATTCAAAATAAGACTGTCACAAGAGATTGTACTCTTCAACTTCTTCATGTCGGTGACTCTGAAATCACAGAAATAAGAAGAAAATCTTAACCTAATCCATTGCACTGGGGCTGAAAAATGAAGATACAATGATATGGTTGCTTATTTCTAGTGAGTACTGCTGACAGAAGCCCCAGGTTTCTTCTTCAAAAGACTGCAATATAAGATTATTAGAAGGTCTTCTGGTGGTGGTGATAGAGCCTCTGGTTAGGTAGCTGTCCTGGTATGCTTAAGTTTGCTTTTTCTGGGTATTCTACTATGAAGGGTCTCTTAAATTATTTATTGCTATTTTCAGGTGCTGGGGAACTTACCCAAACTTCTCCACAGTGATAGGGAATGTCTGAATATGAAACATGATGGGCTCATGGTCTGATGATTTTGGCACAGCTCTTTTATGTAATGGTTAAGAGCATGGATTGTACAGTCAGATAATCTGCATTCGAATACTGATGTTGCATCTGTGTGCATCTGTGTGAACTTGGGAGCATTAATCTCTCTTAGTCTTGGATTTCTCATTTGCCAAATAGGGTACATTATTTAGGGTACTCTAGAGAAATAGAACTATGAGAATCAACAGGAGATTATATATATAGATATGAACAAACTATCATTTGTTTTTGTAGTTGGCATCTTTGGGTGTTGGGAGTTTGTGGCATCGAGCAGGAAATAATAGAATAAAATCTCTTGCAACTATACAGGTTGACTATTTGCTATGGCCTTATTAAATTACTTCTAGAGTGATTATTTTATTTTATAAGTTCAGGAAATAGATATCATATATTAGGATAAAAATAGCTATAAAAGTTAAGAATCTAAGCAAGGCTGTAAAGGTTAACTGCAACCTCAGTGAAGATTATAGATTCCTCTGAGCAGATGGAAGAAGTCAGAAATAATATCTCTTCAACTGAGAAAAGCTCAACATTATAAAGAGCACAGACTTGGAATCCTGCTACAATAATTTTAAGGAAGGCTTATTATTCGATCATTTCAAAATTAAAGATTCTAGTAATGTAGGGAGGAGGCAAGATAAAAATGTTAAGCTACAATCAGACACTGCAATATGCTGATCAGCCCTGCAGCAAGGCCAAAAGGACGCCTTCAGAACAAAGATTTCTCCTGGGATTGCTAACAATCCATTTCCCACACCTGTGAAGGGGAAACAGGAACTAACAGTCATTCCTTATGGCTAAAGCCATGGGAGAACCTATGGATTAAAGGCTGGGAACTGCCAGCAGGCCTTTCACTTTACATATTCTTACCTTTTCATATTACATACTCTTCCCCTTCCTTGCTGTATGTTCATATCAAAGGAAATAGGTTAACAGTCTTTTAAACTATAACTCACAAGGACTAAAGAATGATATATAAACTGGATTCCCTGAACGTGCAGAGTTCCTCTCAGTGCCTTTATTCTGTCTCTCTCACTGTCCCTTTCACTCTCTTCCTCTGAGCATTATCCCTTTTTTAGGAAACTTTCCTTTTGACTCTAACTTTGGCATGTGTGTTGAATTCTTTATACACTCTACACCAAAGGGCCCTCTTCTTCAGGGCTTCATCTCCCCACTGTCCTGCATCACTAGTATGTTTCAACTTAATGCATATGCCTAAATCCATTGAACAATAATTATTGTTTTAGATGGGAATTATAAGGCCAACTTGTTAGTCCAATTAGACAATTTTTTGAACATTGCAAGTACATAAATACAAAAGATACAGACTCCTTAATGCAAAAAAAATCAAAACACATAACTCTTAAGGATTTATGTTCTAGTTCTAAATCTTCCTGGGATTAAAAGAATCTTACTCCTGTGGTAAGCAGAATTCTAAGATGACTCCTAAATGACCCACAATGCATGTATTATTCCCTCCCCTTGAGTGTGGGTGGATTACTAATCAATTGACTTTGAGCTAATCAGAACAGATTCCTAGATGGACCTGTCTTAACCAAGTGAACTTTTAAAAGAAGGTGAAGCATCAGAGTAATGTACTCCTGCTGACTTTGAAGATGTAGCTGATCCTTGGCAAATAGAAAGCAAAAGAACTGGAACCTCAGTCCTAGGAATTCCACAAGGAATTCAAATATGCCAACAACTAGTGAACTTGGAAGAGGGCCCTAACTTTAGATGAGAACCATAGCCCTAGATTTCAGCCTGGTGAGACCCTGAGCTAACTTGTGCCTGAACTGTGTAATAGAAAATGAATATTTCCTCTGTAGTGGGCTAATTTAAAAATTTTGTTTTCCTTTTGTTATTTAAGTATATAAGTATAGTGGCTATAAAATCTTATATTGGTTATATTAGTTTCAGGTGTATAATACAGTAATTTGATTTTTTAAATTAATTTTTTATGGTGACATTTTAACAAAATCCAGGAAGTTTTAGGAGTACAATTCAACAGTAATACACACACACACACACACACACACACACACACACACACACACATATATATATATATATAGCTAGCACTGGTTGTTCATTTCCCATAGTTAGATCTCTTTTTGTCACCACATATTTTATACCTTTTACCCATTTATCACCTTCCTACTCCCTCCCCATCTTACCTTCTGATAACCACTAGTTTAATTTTCATGTCCATGAGTCTCTGTTTGTTTGTTCTATTCATTTGTTGCTTTTAGGTTTATATCACACATACAAGTGATGTTATGTGATTTTCAACTTTTTCTGTCTGGTTTACTTTGCTTAGTATGATTATCTCGAGTTCTATCTATGTTGTCACAAATGGCAGTACTTCATCTCTTCTTATGGCTGAGTAATATTTTATTGGATATATGTACCAAAGCTTCATTATCCAATCATCTATCATAGGATATTTTATTTTCTTCCATGTCCTGGCCACAGTAAATAAAGCTGCTATGAACATCAGTGTGCAAATACCTTTTTGCATATGAGTTTTCAAGTCTTTGAGGTAAACATCCAGTAGAGGGATTGCTGGATCATATGGTAGATCAATTCTTAGTTTTTTGAGGAACCTGTACACTGTTTTCCGTAGTGGCTGTACCAATTTGCAGTCCCACAGCAGTGAATGAGGGTTCCTTTTTCTCTACAGTTGTTATTACTTGTCCTGTAGATTGTAGCTATTCTAACAAGTATGAGATGGTATCTCACTGTGGTTTTGATTTGTATTTCTGTAATAGCTAGTGATGTTCAGCATCTTTTTATATATTTGTTGGCCATTTGTATGTCCTCTAGGGAGAAGTGTCTGTTCAGACCCTCTGCCTATTTTTTGATTGGGTTATTTGCTTTGTTGCTGTTATTGAGTTGTATGAGTTCTTTGTATATTTTGGATATTAGGCCTTTATTGGAGGTATTGCTTGCAAATATATTTTCCCATTCAGATTGTTGTCTCTTTGCCTTGTTAATGATTTCTTTTGCTGAGCAGAAGCTTTTTAGTTTGATGTAATCTCATTCATTTATTTTAGCTTTTACTTCTCTTGCCCTTGAGGTCAAATTCACAAAATCCTCTTTAAGTCTAAGATCCTCGAGTTTAGTTCCTATGTTTTCTTCTATGTGCTTTATTGCTTCAGGTCTTCTATTCAGGTTCTTAATCCATTTTGACTTAATTTTGGTGTGTGGTGATATACGGCAGTCTAGTTTCATTCTTTTACAGGTGGCTTCCCAGTTTTCTCAGCAACAATTAATAAAGGGGCTTTTTTTTTCTCCACTGTATGTTTTTGGCTTTTTTGTTGAAAATTATTTGCCCACTTGAACATGGGTTCATTTCTGGAATCTCGATTCTATTCCACTGGTCTATGTCTGTTTTTCTGCCAATACCATGCCATTTTGATTACTGTCGCATCATAGTATAATTTGAAGTTAGGCAGAGTGATAACTCCAGCCTCGTTCTTTTTACTCAGGATAACTTTGGCAGTTCAGGGTCTTTTGTGCTTCCATACAAATCTGATGATTTTTTTGTTCTATTTCTTTAAAAAATGCTGATGGGATTTTAATGGGAATTGTATTAAAACTGTATAATGCTTTAGGTCATATTAACTGTGCTTATTCTTTCAACCCAAGAACACAGAATATCTTTCATTTCTTTGTATCCTTTTTGATTTCTTTTAATAGGGTCTTATAGTTTTCACAAACTAGGTCCTTCACATGTTTAGTTAAATTTATTCCTAAGTATTTTATACTTTTTGCTACAATTGCAAAATAAATTATTTTTTTACCTCTTTTTGTGACACTATTATTAGAGTATAAGAACGCTATGAATTTTTGAAAAATTGATTTTGTATCCAGAAGTTTTACTGTATTTGCTTATTGTTTCTAGTAGTGTTCTTGTGGTTTTTAGGGTTTTCTATATAGACTATCATGTCATCCACAAATACTGACAGTTTGACTTCTTCATTTTCTATTTTGATACTTTTTATATCATCCTCATGCCTGATTGCAATCATTAGAATCTCCAATGTTATATTGAATAACAGTTGGTATAGTGGACAGCCTTGTCTTGTTCTGATCTTAGAGGAAAGAGTTTTAGTTTTTCACCATTAAGTAAAATGTTGACTGAGGTTTCGTCATGTATGGCCTTTATTATGTTGAGGTTCTTTCCATCTATACTGATTTTGTTAAGTATTTTGATCATAAATGGATGCTGTATCTTGTCAAAAGCTTTTCTTCATCTATTGATATAATCATATGATTCTTATTTTTTAATTTGTTCATGTGGTGTCTCATGTTAATTGATTTACATATGTTGAACCATCCCTGTGCCTCTGGGATAAAGCCCACTTTATTGTGGTGTATAATCTTTTTAATATATTGCTGTATTTGGTTTGCTAGTATCTTACTTAAGTTTTTTGTATATTGGTCTATAATTTTCTTTTTTTGCATTATCTTTACTAGGTTTTGGTATCAAGGTAATGTTGGCCTCATAAAATGAGTTAGGAAGTATTGCCTACTCTTCGATTTTTTGGAAATAGTTTGAGGAGAATAGGTATTAAATCTTTGAATGTTTGGTAGAATTCACTGGTGAAGCCATTTGTTCCTGGACTTTTACTTTTTGGTAGGATTTTTACGTTATTTCAATTTCCATACTGCTGATCAGTCTATTTAGATTTCCCATTTCTTCTTGATTCAGTCTAGGAGGGTTGTATTTTTCTAAGTACTGGTTCATTTTTAGGTTATTAAATTTGGTGTTATATGTTATATACTTTTCCTTAGTGTTCGTATATGATCCTTTATATTTCTAGAGTAGCTGTCGTTATTTCTCTTCTTTCACCCCTATTTTGTTTATTTGTGCACTTTCTCTTTTTTCCTTTAGTGAGTTTAGCCAGGATTTTATAAATTTTATTAATCTTCTCAGAGAACCAGTTCTGTTGTATTTATTCTTTCTACTGCTTTTTTAAAAATTTCATTTATTTCTGCTCTAATTTTGATTATTTCTTTCCTTCTACTGATATAGGCTTAATTTGTTCTTTCCTTTCTAGTTTTTAAAGATGAAGTGTTAGGTGGCTTATTTGGGCTTGTTCTTGTTTTTTTTGAGATAGGCCTTTAATAGTATGAACTTTTCTTTTATGACTGCTTTTTCCATGTCCCAATAGTTTTGATATGTTGTACTCTCATTTTCATTTGTTTCTATATATCTTTTGATCTTTTTATTTCTTCTCTGACCCAGTTATTCTTCAGTAGCATGTTGTTTAATCTCCATATATTTGTGTTTCTTCCCGATTTCTTTCTGCAGTTGAGCTCTGGTTTCAAATCATTATGATCAAAGAATATGGTTGGTATGATTTTAACCTTTCTTATATTTGTTGAGGCTATCCCTGTGTCACAGTATGTGGTCGATTCTTGAGAAAGCTCCATGTGCACTAGAAAAGAATGTATAAGCAGCTATTTGGGGATAAAAGTCTCTGTAAATGTCAATTATGTCCAGGTGATCTAGTATGTTCTTTAAGGATATTATTTCCTTATTAATTTTCTGTTTGGATGATCTGTCCACATCCAACAGTGGGATATTTAGGTCTCTTACTATGATAATGTTTTGGTTTGTTTCTCCCTTTAGTTCTGTTAGTAATTGTTTTATATATTTTGGGGCTCCCTGATTGGGAACATAATATTAATATGTGTTATATCTTCTTGGTGCAAGATTCTCCTTATCATTATGAACTAACCCTAGGTTTCTTTCTTTACCTTTTTTCTTTTGAAATCTATTTCATTTGATATTAGTACTGCTACTTCCGCTTTTCTTAGAATGTCATTTGCTTGGAATATCATTTTCCACCCTTTCACTTTGAGTCTATATTTGTCTTTGGAGCTGAGATGTGTCTCCTGGAGGCAGCTTATGGTTGGGTTTTGTTTAATGATCTAATCTGCAACTTTGTGCCTTTTTATTGGTGAATTCAGTCCATTTACATTTAGGGTAAGTATTAAAATATGAGGTTTTTCTATAACCATTTTATGTTTTACTTTCTGATAGCTTAATGTTTACAATGCTTCCTTCTTCATGAGTTTCTGTTGTTGTTGTTGTTGTTGTTGTTGTTGTTGTTGTTGTTATTATTATTAGGTTCAGTTTTGTGGATTTTCCCTCTGGTCCTTCTTGATTTATGCTATATACTTCAGTTCTGAATCTTTGGCATGTGGTTAACATTACATTAGAGGATAGTTATATATACATAATTAGCCCATTTTTCTGTGTATGCCTTATCTCCATTCTCATTTGCAAATTTGAATCTTTTAGTCATATCCTTTTCTGTTATTTTTCTCTCAGTTTATCCCTATGTATGCTGAATGTTCATTACTGTCTTTCTATAGCAAATCTCTTCTTATTGTTTTACCCTATAGTGCTCTGTTCTTAATAAGGGTACACTCCTCTGCTTCTATCTGCCTTCTAGTCACCTTACTCCTCGTTATATTTTCTTATCATTTTGTTTTGGGTCAGTGGACTCCTTTCAGTATTTCCTGTAATGTAGGCCTCATAGTGGAGAATTCCCTCAATTTTTGTATGTCTGGAAAGGTCTTTATTTCTCCTTAATATGTAAAGAAGACCTTAGCTGGGTACATTATTCTTGGCTGGTTGTTCCTTTCATTTAATAGTTTGAATATTTGATTCCACTCCTTTCTGGCTTGTAAGGTTTGTGCTGAGAAGTCTGACAATAATCTCATGGGCTTTCATTTATAAGTTACTGTCTTCTTTTCCCTGGCTGCCCTGATTATTTTTTCTTTGTTGTTGATTTTTGATCATTTTACTACAATGTGTCTTGGTGAAGGCCTTTTTGGATTGAGATAATTGGGTGTTCTGTTGACTTCTTGAATACCAAGCCCCAGCTCATTCTTTAGGTTTGGGAAATTCTCATCTATTATTTGTCTGAAAATGCTTTCTAGTCCCTGCTTTTTTTCTTTGCCTTCATGAATGCCCATTATTCTTATGTTTTCTCTCCTGATGGTATCAGCTAGTTCTTGTATTTCTCTTTCATTATTTTTCATTCTTTGGATTCTTTCTTCTTCCTTCTGATTTATTTTAGGATTTCTGTCTTTGATATCACTGATCCTTTCCTTCATTTGGTCGACTCTATTTCCCAAGCTTGCTATTTCATTTTTCATCTCTTGCAATGTGTTCTTAATCTCCAGAAGTTCTATTTGGTTCTTTTTAAGGGTTTCAATTTCCTTGCTAAATATCTCATTCTGCTCATCTAGTTCTTTTTTTCAATTCCAGAAATTGATTATTTGAGTTATTTTGGATCTCATTGAGGTTTTTTTTGGAAGGACCATACTGAATTCTTTGTCCTTTAAGTCGCATATTTCTATGTCTGTAAGCTTATTTTCTGGAGATTTTTCTTTTTCTTTCTGAGATGCCTTGTCTCCTTGGTTGTTCAGGTATTTAATGGATTACTTCTCCACCTGAGCATTAATGGAAACATATTCTACTTTTTTTTTTCCAGAAAGGTTTGCTATATAAAGGTCTCTCTATCCTGCTGCAAAGAAGGTGATTTTCTTTTGGTTTCCAGTAGGTGGCGTCTAAGCCTCTTGGATCCCTGCTTTATATAAAGCCTTAATAATCTATTTTTTTTTTCTTATAGGTGTTTAATCATACTCAGTCTCAATCCTTGTCAATGTTAGCAACTGTTTTGGTAGCATTTGCTCAGATTCCCCTGGGTCCCCGCGGGTTTGTTCTTTCAGTATGCATGGGAAAGGGCTCTCTGGGTTTGGTGGATGGGGGCTGCTGCCCAGCCTCGGATTTGCAACAGCGGCTGGTAAAAAATCAACTGTTGTTTCTCTGCCATCCTCACTTCTCTGCCATCCCCTCTTCTCTATTTTCTGCCCTGATGACTTGTCCCTGCTGCTGACTGTGTGGAGCTCATAGCTCTCCCAGGCAGAGCTTTTCATGGAATTCGTTGCAACTTCTCTCCTCCCCCTCCTCCTACAGGGAATTCTGGCTATGAGAGGCAACTTCTGTGTTTTTCCCAGTCCACCACCTGACACCCAGGGTTCTGACCTGTGATAGCTCTTATGCACAGTTCCCATGCTCAGATGTGCCGATGTGCAGTTTGCATGTTTTTTTTTTGTTGAGTTCTAGATGTTCAGTTTATTGTTTCAAGGTGAGAGATCTGGGGATGTCTCTCACTCTGCCATGTTTCTGCATCACAAATTAGAATTGTTTTTAAGGACACCACTACTATTGTCTATTTTCATAGCCTCACACAATGTAGTCCTGGCCTTGAGTCTTCCAGGCAAATGTGGTTGAAAGTACTTTTAACTCACTGAGGAATTTCCCTATAGGTGGCGTGAAATCTTTTAAATTCTTTAGCTTAAAACTTAATGGTCTTGGGTGTCATTTCTGTCTGTCGGTAATGTTATGAAAAAACTTGGTTAGTGTTCAGAGTAGAAACTTAGGAGCTGCAACCTCCATGGGAACCAGTGATGAGGCCTGTTTTAACATTTTTATACCCTACAGTGTGATCACCCATTAATTACTATTTTACCCGCGAGTTCAAATGTTGATTCAATTTCAATTTGGAAAACACTCAGTTTTGTTTAGAAACCTTAGTTCAGTTATAATTTGAGGTCATTTACTATTCAGATGTCTGGAAGAATGAATGACTGTCAGAGTATGCCTATTGCTGATTATATTTTCTAATGCTCTTTCTGTGAAAGGTGTCTGGGAACTAGAAAATTGAAGATTCCATTATCTTGGATCTTGTGTGGGCCATCCCAAACCTCTGGGGTACTTTGGGGCTGATGTGATCCAGCGCTACCTCCCAGATTACTTAGGGGCTGACATGTTCTGTCTCAACCTCCCAGGGTACCTTAAAAATTCTGTGGTCTATCACTACTTTCAAGGGTATTTTGTAGCATGTCAAATAATCAATGATCTTCCAGAGGCCTGCCCAATTCAATGATCAATAAGGTACTAGAGTTGTTGCTACTTAGAACCATTTCTCTTTTTTTGAAAGCAAAGACTCTTTTGGGAGAGTTTCAGAGTTTCCTGTACATTTCACATCCTAGTTTTGTCTCACCACTTGCCTGCCATGATCAGGAATGTGTGCTATAACTTGACATGAAATAAAAACTGTTTGTCTCTTTAGGAGTGTCTTAAGAAAAACACTTGATGAAAGCAGGGAAAGGGCTCAGTGGTCTCTCAGAAACTCTTCAGTTGTAGTGACCACAGCAGATGCTATTAGTGCCCCATTCACATTTTTTCCACACATGATAAAGGCTGGGTACTGTGAACACCTGTGACCCTGCCAGAAGGCTTTTTAACTCCTTTTCCAAGGGAGCATGCTCAGCCCTCATACAAAGTAAACATAAAGTGCCAGAGAATTAATGCTTCCAGAAGCAGTCTTCAACCAATGACAATAAGAAGCTAGTGAAAACATACCCCAGCTTTCTCACCCTTAGTTGGGATTAGCTTTGAAGTATGTTCTTTATAGTCTCCTGCAGTTCCCCACTGGAACTGACCTCAAGTTGCCACAATGATAACTAGCTTAAAAACATACACTTCATTGGTTTCATTCACTTCCATTCCCATTTTCCCACTGCCCTACTAATATTTCCTGATATTGCCTCTCCACAAAAAAAAACCCACTTATATTTAAATCCTTCTCTAAAGTCTCCTTATTGGAGAAACCTAAACCAAGCCAGTGATTTTAATATACTTAGTCTTTAAGTTTGTTAATGGAAGCTAGAGTCATTTTCCTGAATTGTAACTATCACGTGGCACCAATTGTTTGAAAAATGGTGTAGTCCATTTTAATTTATTAAAAATGTATATTTAGTAGTAAAAATTATAAATTGAGAAAAAGAAATATGTATTGCTATTAGAAGTTGAAAAATAGAAACTCTTGGTCTAAAGCTCTATCTGCCAATCTTCTTTTGACCTGAATCTGGCTAAATTCACTAGCACATTATTTCTTGTAAGCAAAAGAGATTTTTTTTATTGTGTACATGTCCTGTGTTATTAAGACATGTGAAAGTTGAAAGTGGCCATAATAAAAGGGTGGAGAGATCTTGTGTTTCAGTGTTGTAACTGACTTCTAAGATAATCCCCATGTATTCCTGTTTCTTCATATCCACAGCCTGTGTAATCTCTTTCCCATGAGTAACTTGCTTCAATAAACTATCAACTATAAGGAGATGTCACTAGCATGATTAGATTATAAAAGATTGTAATATCCATCTTGCTATCCAGACTCTCTCCTTTGTTTGCTTTGATGAAGCAAGCTGCCTTATTTAGGAGACCTATGTGGCACTGAACTGAGAGCAACCTTTGGCTAACAGCCAATGAAGAACTGAGCTCCTCAGTCCAATAATCTGTCAGGAGCTGAATCTTGACCACAATCATATAGTGAGTTTAGAAGTAGATTGTCCCTAGTTGAGACTTCAAATGAGATTCTAGTCCTGGCTAACACCTTGAGTGCAGCTTCATAGGACACCCTGAAGCAGAGTACCTAGCTAAGCTCTGCTAAGATTCCTGTAATACATGAACTATGAGATAATAAATGTGTGTTTTTTAAGCTACAAACTTATTTGGTAATTTATTATGCAAAAATAGATAACTAATATACTCAGTATGTGTAAATGTGTGCAATAGTTAAGAATTTGCACTTATTCATTCTGTATTAGGGAAAATATTTAGAAGGACAATTCAGGCACTAACAGGGTCATTGTCACCCTGAATACTGAATTAAATTGACCATGATAGTGATAGATGATGATTAAATTTCAAGCTTGAGCTCCTAATATTTTCAAAAGAAAAGGAAAATATTTTTTCTTTGAAAGTCTACCTAACCAAGATTCTTTGTATAAAAATGGCCACTCAAAGATTAGATTCTGAATATACTTTCTATCAATGATCTTAAGTCATATCTAAGCATATGCAAGCTTCTTAGCAACAGAAGATGATCCTGAACATGAAAGCATCAAGAGCCAATTCCCCTGAAGGTACCTGAGCCAATAGTGATGGGATTTTAAACTTCATTAAAAAAAATTTAAGATTAAGTCATATTGAGAAAATGGAGCCACATGTATAAATCTATTAAATGTCTGGATAAGTTCAGTCATTTCAAGGTTACATCTTCTGTGTCTAGGATAAACATATTTTAAAAATCCATACGGCAAAAGTTAAATATAGTTTTCTTGGAATCAACATGTCTTCTACCAGAGAAATCAAATTTCTTGTAAAACAATGCAGCATAATGGATGATAGTGGAGTGAGGCCAGCTGGTTTAAAATATCAAGCTGACAGTGGAATGTGGTATTTAGAAGATAGTCACAACACCAAATACCAGGAGACATAGAAACCTACTGGTTGACAATTTAACAAAATACAGTATGTTCTCTGAAGGATTAGTTCAGCCTCAAAAATAGCTACCTTTTACATAGTTTCAGTTTAGGCTCAGTATATTCTGTCAATTGTGGGTGAATTCCATGGGAGTATCTCAGCAATGAAACTGCTTCACCACTAGATACTTTTGCCACTTTATTCTGTAGACTGGAAGTTTCTGAGTTTGTGTGATGACGTGCTACTGAAAGGGTCACAAAGATGTAGTAATGGGTTAAGGTTAAGAGCCTACGTGCTAATCGCCATGTCTCGCTTCTGGACACCTGCTTGCTTGAAAAGTTATTGTTTGACTATTACCCCTGGGAACCTAACAGTTACCCATGGGAACATAACATTCTAGCATAAGCTTTCTGCTTCTGTACCCCCGC
>PVKZ01002713.1:0-195286 GCA_004027375.1 Macroglossus sobrinus | reverse complement strand
CTCTCCTCTCTCTCTCTCTCTCTCTCTCTCTCTCTCTCTCTCTCTCTCACACACACACACACACACACACACACACACACACACGCCAAATACCACCTAGTTGAGAAGACAAGAAGATAAAGAATGATGAAGGATAAATTGAGTGAACCTAAATCCTTTTCAGTTCTAGCATTCCTTATGTGATTCTGTGTTGTTGAGATAATATTATTAGAAGCTTTTCCTCCTTTTGATCATTTGCATGAACAGCATGGTATATTTTCTGTCAGGTCTTTGCTTAAAGTAGTACTTTAATAGCTTTCAGTTAAAAGTTAGCCATAAGATAGTTCTGGTTCCAGCGAAGATGGGGAAAACACACTCTAGTCTTCCTTTTCCAGTGAATGGAACTAAAATGCCAGACAGAATACACAGATCAGATTTCTTAAGATTGTGAAAAGTTAACAGTAGTAGGCATATTGGGGATGTGAACAAGATGGATCTAAGTATGGCTGATCTGGTGTGAGTTTCCTGTTTGTTTTTTTGTTGTTGTTGTTTATGTATGTATATACGTATGTATCTACCAACCTGGACCTCAAAACAATGTGAATCCTGGAATGATGCACTGGACAAAAACCTCCAAGGAAAAGCTGTCATTCTGGTCTGAAGAGTGGGGAGAAACAGAGAGACAAAGAAGCCCCCTGCTCCCCAACAGGCCCTGTGCCTGCCGCAGCAGCCCTGTGACAGTGGTAGGGAGGGTGATGGGAAGGCTCTGAAACCTCGAGGAAGGGACTTTTCTCTCTCACCAGAGGAATGCATCTGAAGTGTTGGGCTAGATCATCACCATGATCTTCCTTTTCCTACTCTCAGATAGACAGATACTCTTGCAGCAAGTGCATGGTAGAGCAAGACGACGAGTGCTCTGCCTGCCTGTGCCCACCTGGTTAAGGAAGGTGAGCTTGGATGCTGCCTCACTGACACCAGCGGGTCTCCTGGGTGTGTGTGCGGGCAGGTGCTCACATGGCTTCTGCAGGAGCTTTTGCTCTAGTGCCAGGTCACAGACATGCCCACTTTGACCACAGCCAGTCATGTGGGCACAGGTCTGCTCTGGCATGTGAGGACCGCAGACTCCAGATTTCTGCGATGTGGAGAAAAAGAAAACCCTGGAAAGGTTGGGCAGCTAAGGCCAGTGTCTGGCAAATCCCAAATCAGGGCCACCAGCCTCCTAAGAATGCTTTCCCTAAGGGGGCATTTCCTTGGTGGGTATGTTGGGGAGATATGGGTTTATCCCTCTGTTGTTTTGGGGGCTGCAAACTCCTCACAGGGAGCCAAGCCCGGCTTTTCTCTTTGGGAATCTTCATGTTCTTTAGGACAGGGGTCCCCAAACTCTGAGCCATGGACTGGTATCGGTCCATGGCCTGTTAAGAACCAGCCGTACAATAGGTGGTGAATGGCAGGCGGGTGAGCAAAGCTCCATTTGTATTTGCAGCCACTCCCCAGCATTAGCATCACCACCTCAAATAATCAGGTATTAGATTCTCACAGGAGCACCAGTCCCTGGTGCCAAAAAGATTGGGGACTGCTGCCTTAGGATCATATGCAGGCTTATTTCATGTCGGGGTATTGCTCACCAGACTTTTTTCATGTAGGGGTATTGCTCACCAGGCTGAGATCAAGTCCAAGAGCACACACCTCCAAATATACTTCGCTTCTGCTCCCTAAACGCACTGTGTAATTTTTAAGAGAGAAACATCGTTTAGCCTGAGGAGGTGGACTGGAAGTTGAATAAGCGAAGGGTCAAGGAAAGCAACCTGTCAGTATAATGTGGCTCTGAGGCTGTAGTAAGAAGGGATCTGAGAAGCTGGGAACTTGGTACCTGGCCCTAGGAAGGACTCTGGAGCTTCTCCAGCCCAAGGCCCTAGACAAGTCCTGCTGGCTTCTTCTCTGCTCAGCATAGGCTGAAAGCAGGGTGGGGCCTCCAGGAAACCCCAGAACTCTCACTATCCTTCGTCACCCTGATCAGGCCTGAGCAAACTGTAGTCCTTCTTGGGGCATCTTGAAATTAGGGGGTGATGCCAGGGGGTTAGGCTGGTGCTTCTCTAAGTGTGGGCCCTGGACCAGCTGCATCACCCTGCAGCACCCCCACACCTCCCATGCCCAGAACTGGTTAGAAGTGCAGGCCCTGGGGCACCACTCTGACCTACTGGTGTGCAAGCTTTCTGGACCAGCTCTGGGGCAGCTGCAGTTTGAGTATCACTTGGTTCAACTTTCAGGGGTCAGTTTGGGCTGGGATTCCTCACCCCGACTGAGAAGCTAGGCAATGCAGGACACTCCAGTCTCTCAGCAATTCTTAGCCTGTCTGTCTGCCTCTGCTCCCCACCAGTGCCTGCTGGCATGGCTGTGGGCTGGCCTGAGGCCACACTGCCAGACACTCCCACTGCAAGAGCACTTTTATCTTCCTCTGGCCTCCCTGCCTGCCCTACTCAGACTGCCCACCAAAGGAGACACAAGTTACAGTCTGGGATTTGGTGCAAACTCCCAAGAGGCCAGCCACAGCAGAAAACTTTTTTCTTTTTTGAGGTTTTGTTCACCCTCAAGTGTGGGCACATTTCCAATACTCTATTCCATATATAGGCTTGCATGTTTTGATATAGAAGTAACTCTCTCCTTGATTTATGGTCTTGGGATGGCACTCAGGCCCTGTACTGTTCTCTTGATGTAAGGGTGGCCTTGGGAGGGGTGTCCCTTAAGCCAAGCTGACGTCTCCCCAATCCTTACAGAGCTACTTCTGCCTCGGGGGTGTCAGCACCAGCTGCTTCCACCAGGCTGTGGAATGAGTACCTCTGAGGAGTAGATTCCTTCCAAAGATTCTTATTTTGGTCAATTCTTAAACTCCCGTGTTTTTTTTTCCTAGTTTACAAGCAGGTACCATGCAGAGCTTGCGTGAAACCCTATCTGAGATCCTAGCAAAGAATTCACACTTTACGGGGGACTCAACTCAGAGTCACAGTTGCCATGCTGAGGGTCCTCCAGTTGACCTTAACCTGGTTCTGAGGGGGAGGTGCTGGAAAGAGCATGGCACCCTTATAGGGTGTGTTACAAATCCACATCCTTAGTCTCTTCCCCTAATGAGTCATAAAATCAGGGGTGGACTGTTAGGGAATTCCCCTGCATGCTCAAGGTTGAGAACCGTAGGCTCACACAAACCGTTCATGTTTACTTTCTCCTGATGTCAACTGTGCAGATGTGTGGCCCTTCTCTCCTTCGAGGGAACAGCCCTGCAGGGTTATACCTGGGCCTCCTGATCCACTTAGAAATGGTCTCTTGAACAACCAAGACCCCTTCCCATCCAGGGGCTTGTGGTCATGGCTGCCTTTCTAAGAAACTGAGAAAGAAAGACAATATAGAAATAAGTGTAAGTGATAGAGGAAGAGAAAACAGAACCCCTAAAGCAAGTGAACCTGGAAAAGCATCTTGGGGAAAGTTTTCCAGTCACAGTGGATTGAAAACATGCATCCTGATGAGCTGTCTTCAGCGGTGCTCCCTGAAGCCCAACGGCCCCAGAAAGAGGCTGAGAGCCACACATAGCACTGAAACTTCAGCTGCAGTTGTCCTCCAGGAAGAGTCTCGCCACATCTGTCTGTGCTCCCTGAACTGACATGGCGGCTTCCAACCTGGTGACTGGGCGTGCGCACCACACACACATGGACACACAGACACATACACACAGATACCCATAGATACACAGGGATGCATATGGACCCACACAGAGACACACATATAGACCTGTACATGCGAGAGTGTGCACACTGTAGGTACACTAACAGGTGGGTGAAGACTGGCTTTGGGAGCCTTTCTGACTCAGCTGAGCTGCCTTTTTCAGAGCAAGTACTCTGTCCCTCTTGTCCTTCAGTATCTACCCAGGTTCCCCACCATACAAAGGCAATGTGGGTTTAGGGTTCATAAGAGAAAACAAGAGCCGCCATTGTGTCTGATGTCTCTTGGGGGCTTGGTGGCCACACACTGCACAAGTATGATGATGGTGGCCAGCTACTGCTGGGACATAGGAGGTGGTAGGAAAGGTGACTGGTATGGGATAAAGCAATTAAGTCCTTCGGGGAGTGCAAAATCCAACCCTGGAAACTCTGGGCTTCCAAATGGATCCCCAGTGAGAAAAAAGCCACCTGACTTGAGTTATTAAAACGAATGGGTTTAAAATTAATAGGTAAAACTTAAAATCCCATAATATTTCTGTTGGGTACAGTTGTTTGAAGCAAGTGACTGTGACAAAACTGTGTCGTAGGATCTGTGTGTAAGAACGCGTATTCATTTCTGAGAGTTTGACTCCTCACGTCTTTGGGGTGAGCATCTTGCAGGGGGAGGGAAGGCCCCTGAGCATCACTGTGACCCTGTTGGCATGGTTAGGACTGGTGAGGACCCAGATGCGAAGGCTGAGTGTTGGTGCACACAGCAAGGCCAAGATTTTGAGTCCAAGGGGTGTTGCTTTTGACTGAAGTGCAGTCTTGGGAGGTGTTCCTGGAATGGACAAGAAACTTTTTAGCTTCTCCGTAAGCTAGAGAAGGCAGTGGAAGAGTAAAGTCACTCAGCTAAGGAGGGCTTGGTTCTCAGAAACCTGGGATCTCAGCGCAGCCATGACTGTGCTGCTCCACGTCTGAGACAGCTTCCAGTGTCTTCCGTGCTCCCACTTCGTGCTCCTACAAACAGCGGTGCTCCCTGAAGCCCGACGGCCCCAGCACTTTCTGATGGCTGAGCGTGTGCAACACACACACACACACACACACACACACACACACACAAACACACACACACACAGAATCACAGAAACATAGAAACAGACAGACGTACACAGACAGATAGACATGCACTGACCAACAGGGACACATGCAGTGTTGGACTGCATGACAGCAGACCTTGGGCTGTCTGGTAGACAGCGATCTTATTCTGGTCTTTTTCTAAAACTTCTTTTCAGACAACTGTCTGAGGAGTTAGGAGTAAGAATGATGACCCTGGATTGCTCTGGAGTGCCCTGAATTTCAGTTTTTCATGGGCTCGGGATGACGGTCCCTGAATCATTCTGTGGTTGAAACATAAACAGTGGATTGTATGACTTTTGGCTGGAGTCATCCAGGGTCCACATGGTGGGTAGCAGGAGGAGGAAGCAGGCTGACTTCAGAGTGCAGGAATAGAAATTCTTTAAGATAAGGTGATGCTTGACAGCTGATGACCCATCCGGGTGGGTGTCTTGCTGGATGGAAGGGAGGACCTCAGGCCCTTTACAGAAGAGGAAGTCCACATGGGGCAGTAGGCCTGGTCTGGTGGTCTCAGGGCTGACCCTCCCTTCAAAGTCAAAGGCAGAATTTGGTGTCTGTAATCTGTGCCGAGGGGTAGGCCTGCCAGACTCTGTGGGTCTCATTGAGTGCTGGGCAGAGTGTGGGCATCACTAAGTGGGCATTAGGGAAGAGTGGAGATGGGGAGGTGTGCCCAGAAGTCCGATGGAAACACTGATGGGCATCCCTAGGCTGGGGTCTGTGGACTGAGAAGCTCGTTGCATCCTCTCTTTGGGAGTGGGTTTTTCTCCTGCTGCCAGGCCCAGACTGTCACCCCAGAGACCTCCCTGTGCTGGGCTGGGAAGTTGAGTATACAAGTCCACTTGGATTGCTGTGACAAAGTACCACAGACAATGCCTTCAACAACAGAAATGTATTTCCTCAGTCCTGAAGGCTAGAAGCCTGAGATCAAGGTGTCCACAGGGCTGGTTTCTCCTGAGGCCGCTTTCCTTGGCTTGCCAATGGTCATCTTCTCCCTGTGTCCTCACATGGGCTTTCCTCTGTGCATATCTGTGTCCTAATCTCTTCTTATAATCAGATTGGATTAAGACCCACCACAATCCAATTTTACAATAATTTTACATTAATTTCCTCTTTAAAGGTCTTATCTCTAAAAACAATCCCATTCTGGGGTACTGGAGGTTAGTACTGAAACATATGAATTCGGAAGGGGGACACCATTCAGCCCTTGAAAGCGAGTAGGGCTGTCTGAGAGGGCTCTTGTCCCCTATCTCCTCCAGCACCCAGCTCTGTCTTCCCTTGTATCCACCAGCATTCAGTCCTGCTCTCAGAAAGTGCTTGACCTCCATTTTCCCAGATAGAGACAGAGACAGAGAGAGAGATGGAGAGAGAGACAAAGAGAGACCTCTACTTTCCACTGCTGTGTGCTCAAGCAGGGAGCCTTTTTAAAAGAAACAGACGCTCCCTGACATCCAGAGCCAATTCAGTCTATTTAATGTGGTTGACCTTGGTTGGGTTTGCCTGGGCCAGTGCTGTGCACGCCCACCCTGAGTCACCTGGCTGTGGTAGAGATTCCTCCCACTTTGACAGTCCCTCGGAGGGTCCCCATTGTGGTGGCTCTAACCTGCTCCTTTACGTCCCCTTCATTGCCTTTTGCCATCCCCTCTTACTTTCTTCACTTCTCCACTTTTCCTCCCAGTTAATCTACCAGCATCCAGGCTCATGTCTCAGAAGATCTGGGAAACTCAAACCTAGGTGAGAACTAAACCAGACAGGAAGTGTATAACATGCTTGCAGCATTTTTATGTTTATGAACCCAAAACAAATCAACAAATTAATAGCAAACAAACTTTAAAACCAATTAAACGGAAATTGACAGCTTTAATCTTTGTGACAGATCAGTTGCTACTTGGGGTGCGCAGCAGGGAGGCCTTGGTGCTGATTGGATTGCTGTATAGTCCCACGCTGACGGGGCTGGACTGCAGGTGACTTTCAACCATGGAGAAGTGCTATGCTCGCCTCTCAGAGATACCATCGCTTGACCTTTGCTTAGTCTTGCCGTGTCACTCCCTGCTAGAGTGGGGCTTCCTGGTACTAACTGGAACGTCAACTCAAATGTGATTCTCAGGGGAGCTGTCCAGAAAGGCCCGCTCACAACAGATGATCCAGAGTGTATTGTTTCTTTGTTTTCTAATCTAGTTTGTTTGTTTGTTTTTAAACAGTGATAAAATACACACAGCATAAAATTTACCGTCTTAACCACTTCAAGGGCACAGTTCAGGGGCATTAAGCACATTCACGTTGTTGTGCAGCTATCCTCATTGTCCATCTTCAGAACTCTTTTTTATTCTGCAAAACTGAAACTCCATTCCCATTAAACACTAACCTCCCAGTGTACCTCCCTGCCAGATCCTGGCACCCACCACTCTCTGTGTCTCTGAGTTTGACTGCTCTAGGGACCTTGTCTAGGTAAAGTCCTACAGTATTTATCTTTTTGTGACTGGCTCATTTCACTTAACATAGTATCCTCAAGATTCATCCATGTTGTAGCGTGTGTCCAGATTTCTTTCCTTTTGAAGGCTGAATAATATTCCTTTGTTACATATATAACACATTTTGTTTATCTATCTGTATATCGGTGAACATTTAGCTGTTTCTATCTTTTGGCTGTTGGGAGTAATGTGACCTTGAATCTGGTCATACAAATATCTCTTTGAGCCTCTGCTTTTAATTCTTTTGGACAAATATCCAGAAATGGAATTAAAGGGTCATATAGCAGAATGTGTTTTTAATTATATTATAAAGATGATCCCAGAGAAGCAAATATTAATGTGAATAATCCCTGTTGGTCTCCATGATACATCTTTAGACCAAAGGACCTGTGTACATCAGCTTGAGAAAAGCCATTGACCCAGTTTGAGTTTCCCAAAGAAGCATACCCGAGACCATGATTTGGGCGCAGGGGATTATTTGGGATGTGACACTGAAAAGGACTTTTAGACATCTCCCATTGTTCTTCGAGGTGCTTTGGGTGGAAGCAGCTTTGTGCTGGCTGTCACTGACACGCCTTCTATGGCCCCTGAGGTGTAGCTGACCTATGGGATCACAGGCCCTTCCCCTAGTGTGGAGGGCTGATCCTCCCTTGCTCCCCTGCAGGTTTCCCTTGGCTTACCAGACCTGGGCCACAACGTTCTGACTGTAGGGAACACTGTTCACGCTGTTGGAGGGGACCCTTTTGCCTGGGGTCCAGCAGCATCTCAACCCGCTACCACGCACACCTATATACCCTCCCACAGGCCAAGGCCTTCCGGAGAGAGGGCTCCCTGTTCGGAGAGACTGAGACCGTGTGATGGCTGTGCATCAGTTTTATTGCTGTACACTTGAGTATCTGGCGTAGGCGGTGGTGTCTTCTAGCCCGGCTGTTTCATATCTGTTGTATCTTGATGTTTGGGTTGAATACTTAGGTTTTAATAACCTCTCGATTTTGGAGGGACACATGGCTATATGTGAACGATCCAGGGTGGATGATGGCCGCTGCCCTGAAGGCGTGAGGACAGAGGCGGGAACATCTGGCTGGCCTTGGAGGTGGGGGGCCCTGGACACCCAGCTGCACAAGGCGGGGCTGGCAGACAGGTGTGGGAACTGAGAACATTGGAAGCACAAGCACCAGGCCTCTGAGTCTGAGGCTGAGGCGGGTGGCTGCAGAGGGTCGACGGTGATTCAAAGATGACGGCCGCAGATGGAAAAGGATAACTGGCCTGCCTGTCTCCTCCACATCAATGTTTGGCCGCACATTTTCTCATGGAATGATGCCCGTGACCTTAGCTTTCAATTTTTGAAAATTCTCCAAATAGTTGGAGCTCTTTGGAGTAAAGAGGTTACATAAGCCATGCCTATAAAATATTTGGTTTTTATTACATGAGTAAAATAGGTTGGAGACATCCATGTGTAGACACTGAAAGGCACATTGGATCTGACTTCCACTATTTTAAATAAGGTGAAGCATTTTGGAAAACAAACAAACAAAAAACTTTAACCTTGATCTCCCCTACCTCACTACATTTTATTCATTTAACGTTTCTTTTTTTGAAATGGCTTTGAAGTGCCCTAGAGCCTGGAGGTGGGAAGGGGGTGGAATTCCTCTGACTGGGAGCAGCAAGCTTCTCTGAAGAGTGCAGATGGGTTCGGGCACCGGCAACAATAGCAACAAATGTAGCGAGTCCTTTCCTTTGATGTAGGAAGATTAAACATCATGTCAAGTGAGAGCCAGGAGCTTGACTGAAATGTGATAATATGGAAGCCTGATACTTTCAAGGCCAAAGCCCTATAAAGATAAAGATCAGATTATTAATGACAGTTTCCAGTTTTTTTTTTTTAAGAGAATTTAAGATGTGTTTGATCAGCAGGTCCCTTGCAGACACTCCTGCTTGCAAACACATGCAGACCACATGCTTGCAAATGGAAAGACTCCATTTGGAAAGCAAATGTGTCGGGAGCCCCAGATCCTCATAGTCTCAGCAGGAGGCTCTGTATGAAACCAGCCCCACCCCTCTGGGCTTCTCTCTTTCCGATGCCCTGCTTGGTTTCCAGCTGCTGAGGAACCCCACATGCTGAGGTCCCAGTCTGGTTGCCGTCCTTTGCCCCTGGAAGCTGTGGGGGTGGGAAGACTCTCTCAATTGGTGGGAAAGGAGCTGCAGAACCAGCCGCTCCTCTTGTATTGGGGAGGGAGGCCAGTGAAAGGGATGCCAGTGCTCTGGCAGACTTATGTGGAGATGGAAGGAAAGATGGAGATTTGAGGGGCCCCCAAAGGTGTTCCGCTGCCTACCCTGGACCCAGAGCTCCTGTCCAAGATGCATTGTTGCGAGGGCATGGTCCTTTCTTCATACGAGATGGTTTAAGCCAGGTAATATATTAGGCATATAGGAAAACGTCACTCTAACTATTTTGTGTGGAGTGAATCTTAGGCTAGGCGAGGCTCCAGCTGGGCATATGACTAGGGCCTCAGTTCTCTCAGCTGCAGTTGTAGAGGAAGGACTCATGTGATGACCGTGAACCCCTAGCAGCTCTAATTTCTGCTATGTGTCATTAATACCTCGGCATAAAGTAGTCCATTGATCACCTTTGGTGGGGGTCACACTGAGTGCAAACACTCAGATTAAAGAAAGGGATGGAAAAGGAAGTTTTCCAAAGCAAGGAACTGCCTGGGCTAGGGCTTTTGGACAATCCCGGTCAGGTAGCAAGAGGAAATTGGCATAGGGGCAGAGAGGTGCTAGAAGGAAAGTACAGGTGTGGGGAGTGGCAGAGGTGGGCTCTAGGTGGTAGAGTCCCCACCAGCCTCTGTGGGGTGTTTCCTCATTGTAGACACCCCAGATTCTCAGGGATGTGCAGGCCCATCTCATTGTCTTGAATGAGGCTCACCGAGGATGTATACACTGAATTGGGTTTTAAATCCCAGCTTCTTGACTCCAAGCCAGGTCTTCTGACCACTGAACATTTAATTTGTCAGTTGGGTTAATCCAACTGCAAAGCCCACCTCTGGTATTGACCACTGGCTGCCTTTCTCACCCGTGGTGATATGCAAAGACAGTCTGGCCAGTTGAGCGATTTACCAGATTCCTGACCAATCCACTCAGTCAGATGAGATGGTACACACCTGTGAAGGCCATCTGCTGGATGTCAGGGCCCATGATGCCAGCTGAGAATAGAATAGAATGCTAGTGTAGGTGTCAGTGAACCAAACTTAGAGCCCCATCCCCGGGGCTCAAGCAGGCCTCCACTCCCCTGTCCCTTCACTGCTGACCTGTGGAGGTTGGGGCCACACCTCCTCTGGAGTTACTGGAAGGCTCAAGCCAATATTTGAGCACTGTATCATGTCCCTGCACTCAGAATGTGTTCAATTGAATAGTGGCAGTTTATGTGTGAGCTTCCTGAAAAGCACAGAGCAGAACTGTGGGTATTTGATTAAATGCTTCCTGAGCATGAGGGCAGAGCCAAGCCCTTAAATGTGCTTTGTATAGCATTCTATTATTCTCAGGTGAGTCTGATGATGATGGGTGGTGGGTGATGGGTGTACCCACATAGGCTCACCCTTAGGGGCAGAGCAGAGCAGGCTTGTGTAGAAGTGATCTCCAGCCATCGCCTACGCCTATGTGTCACAGGAGGATGGCCCTCTGAGGATGTGGGAGGGCAAGTAGGGAATAGAGTGCCACTAGGCAATGATGACTCATCCGAAGAGTAAAAGTACTGGAGGTTTGAGGGCCAGACATGTTGGTCATCTGCTTCCTCTGGGTTTGAAAGTAAGTGATGAGAGTTTAGCTTGCTCATGCATTTACAAGTTGTCCTCTTCTGTAGGTGAGAAGAGCAGAACTCCGTGCTCCACAGGGCGATCCTGGTGTGAACAAGCTTGAGAACTTCTGCTTCAAATCTTGATATTCCAAGTTATGAAGAAATAAATATTGACTCATTTCTTCCAGTCACCTATCACACTGAGTCCCCTCATGCCCCTCTGTACCTATAGCCCTCAAGGGCTTCAATCCACTTGCAAACTTGAACCTGGAGTCTTGAAAAGCCCATCCTTTTCAAAAGGCTGGGGCTCCTACACTGGTTCCTGGCTTGCCCCCACCCCATCCTGCTTCCTTAGGCAGTGTTGCCTATTTCTGGCCAGCAGTGAGATCATATCTTTCTGCCCTACATTTCATGTTAAAGTGAGATTCTGGCTCTGGGTAGGCCAGGCTTAGTTACTGCTCTCACTGTGTGATGCTGACTTGTTGGGAGAAAACTTCCTGTATCTTTCTCCAAAGTGTGCTAAGATTGTTCCCACACACATACAAACACACACACACACACAGACACACACACACACACACACACACACACACACACACACACACCACAAACACAGAGCATGGCTAGGCATCGGCTTTGCAAGACCCACATCATCCCCTCTACCACACTGATCATTGATGCTTTCAAGGAGGTGGAGTCACAGCCCAGACCCTGGATCATCTTTGAGTAGACAGGATGGGAGGCATCGGACTCTCAGCTCTGCCTGCCTCTGGTTCTTCATGTTTAATCTGCAGCCAAGCCTCTCTGTGTGTCAAAAAGGACTGCAAAATGACAGCTACATTGTCACAACGTATGTCTTCCATAGATGCAGGCCATGCCATGGGGACAGGTGAGCAGGACCACAAACCAGAGTCACCTTGCCCACACTGGTGCAACAACTGGCCCTGGTTGATGGTCACATGCCAAGATTGAAGTCACCTCCCACCTCACCTCCCCAGGGTTATTTATTTATCCCTTAGGACACCTCCTCCCATTGAGTTGCTTCCTACCGGTTACGTTTTTGCCTTGGGAAAATTGTGCCTCATCTAAAAAAGTGAATTCCAAAGTGCGGTTCTGGTTGGGGCCATTCTGGACTCAGACATAGTCTAAAAATGTGTTTAAGAAACGCTATGTTCCTTGACTAAATCTCCTATCCAAGCCACCCATAGGATGTCCTAAAATCAGAAGGTGCTTCCTGAGCCAGATCCACACTGAGTCCTCTGCAGATGTTTTGCTCCCAGGGTGGTTGTCTCTTCTTCTCTGACATGAACCTGGTGGGTTAGCCTCATGATCAGTATTGGTCCCCACTTGGTCCTAAACTGAAATAACACACCTGCCTCCAACCGTAAGAAGTCAAGTGGAGTGTCACTTAATTACTGCCACTGTTATTCTGGTTTAAAATTTTCTGATTTCGACATTGAATGGTATTTGATATCAGCCATGGAACATACAGAAATAGTAGCATTTATTCTTTCAACCCATGTTTCCAGCTAAATATGGAAGGAGAGGTCTACTTTGCCAAAGCTGGTTTGGACCCTTGAATAAGGCAATTTCCTGTAGTGAGCCCTTGGTAAGAACACGTTCTTCTGTTTGACTGTGTGCCCTGTTTCACATCTGCACAGGTCTTTCATCTCTGAGGTCATAGAAGCACTTGGCAAACATCCTCTACACTGTGATTGCAGCGGGATTTCCCAGGTGAATGAGAGTCGAGAGAGGGGCTGTTTTGTAGCCAGAGATATCAGACATGGAGGAAGGGGAAAGAAGTGGAACCAGAGTCAGTTCTCTTCCCACCGACACCATTCTCCCTCTGCCTCAGCTCTTCGGGGTGTCAGGAGGCAGCCTAACTCTGGTGAAGTAGTGTGACACTGGGTGGAGGTAGAGGTTAACATCTGGGCTTGAGTGCAGAGTATTGTCTGTAAAGCCTGGGGGGGGGGTCACTGTGTATCTCTCTCCACCGGGCAAAGCTTCCTGTCAAAGCTCGTGGAAGACACCGCTCCCTCTGAAAGGCACAGAGACATTTCATGTGCTGTTTTCAGTTTGCCCACAATGTGACATCAAAGGGCTTGTAACTACCAGAGGGTGTGCTTATGAGACAGGAGGTGTCTTCTGGACTGTGCTTCTGGGGACAGCATCTCACTGAGTTTGGGATGCAGAAGTTGGGCCGGAGCAGATGACAGGGCACTGTTTTCAGTTCTCAGCTTGGCTCTGCATCTGAATGAGTGTGGCATACACCTTATTCCAGGAGGAGTAGGAAGGTCTGTTTCAATATTTCGGTGTTGCTTTTAAAAATGGGGGAAATCAAATACAGCCTTCTGAAGTTTTAGCAATCTTGGGTTTTCATTGCATTGTTTTTGAGTTTTGGAAAGATGATGCGAGAAGACCTGGGACATGTCTCTCTCTCCCTGTGAGATGATTAACATCTCTATTCTCCCTCTTCTCCAGACAGCTGGGCAGGTGTCTCTGCTGCCCTGTGGCTGGGAAGTCCTGGGAGGTGCCACAGCTGTGGCTGTGAGTTTGACTGAGCACTGTGATTAATGGAGGCCCCCAGCCTCTCCTCCCCTGAGGCCTTGATTGAAGAGAGATCTGGGTACTTGTGTGAGCGATGGGGGAGCTTCAGGTGTGTCTGCTTACCTTGGCATCCACACACTCCAGCCTCACCTTGCCTGTGTGAGAACACAAGCTCCTGCCTGTTTTCACTCTCAGTGTTTGCTCCCATCTGCTCACCTCTTTTGGGGAAGCAAGTTCCCCTGTTCATATTGACCTCATACAGACACCTTTGTGTTGGCTAAGTAGCACAGGGTCCTTCCCGTCACTGGCATGTAACTTGGTTTTCTATAGATTGCATCATGATTTGGAGGCACAAGGTGAGCCTGGAACCGAAAGGGGTCATGTCCTGAAAAAAGGTTCATAGCAGTGGCTTCTGCATTAAGATTCTTTTAAGTTCACTCCATGTTTGCACCAGAAAAAGGCTGTGCCCTAAAGGGGTGGCAGGTGAACTTGTTGAGTGTTATCACCTGTTAGGAAGGTTGCAACCTCCAAGGTGATCACAAAGACTTTGGGTCTTAGGGAACACCAGCTAGGGAGGGTGACTCCAATTACTGGACTCAGGATGCCTATAGGTTGTCGAGTGGACAAGGCAATCAGAATCAGAACACAGGAGCCCGGCACAGAGAAGACCACGGAGCCAGCTACGCAGAAGCACACGCAGCATATGGGTTGGACAGATGAACAGACAGACGCCAGGCTCAGCCAAGATGGTGCTCACAGCTGAGCAATGTCACATAGCTGTGCTCTGGGCAGAAAAAAAACAGTTTTAACTAAGATAGCTACATCTATTTCAGAAGGACCACCATTTTTACAGCCCCCGTCTCCACATCTGGGCCCTCACCAGAGACCCAGCATCAGTGAGAAAAGGCTGTCTCACTCTCGGCTCTTTTGGCATTAGGACAGCTCCTGAGGATCCCTAGACTAGAGACCTGGCATCCTCACCTCGTCCACACCTGAGCCCATGTGTTTCAGTGCTCCACTCAACTATCTCATCTATTTCAATGTCTGTGTGGAGTGTGAGACCAGCTGCCCAAGTCATGTGAACAGAGAAGACAGGCTATTTTCATGGAGAAATATGCATTGAAGAATAAATGTTGACTTTATCAATGGTTATTGTTTCTTTATCTTTACACTGAGTTATGCATTTTGTATTTGTTTCCTTTGATTGTACAGCTGACATGTGCGTGCAGTAGGCATTTTTATTAAACCTATTTAACTGATAAGGAAACAGGCACAGAGAGGTGGGCCTCATCTATGGTCTGTCTCATTACTAGTTCCTGGAGGAATCTGCATTCTAATTCAGTGCCCTTTCCACATATCACAGGCTGAGAGGCAAAAAGAGATACAACTCTAAAGTTCTGAATGTCCTTTCAAATGTGCCCTGTAACCGAAAACAAATTTCAAAGTTTCTCCCTATGTATGTGGTACTTTAATTATAGAGTGATATCTCAAGGCCCCGAATCTTAATTTGCAGCAACACAGAGAGTGTACGAAGTCTATCAGCAAAAATCCCAGTGAATTGAGATGACCCATGCTTGTCCCATCATTTTTGGAAAGACAATGAAGAGTAAAGAAGGAAAATGATCCAAGGGACTTATTAAACACGAAGAAGAGAGTTTCCAGGGATGTCCCAGTCTGGTTACCTACCCTGTGTCTTTTGGTGCTTCTAGGGTTACAAATTGGGGATTTTTTTTTTTTTTTTTTTTTTTTTATCCAGAGAGGACTTCCTAGGTCATTGATGCCTCAGAAAATGCATTTAGGCTCAGAACATTTCATTCTGGCATATCGTAGGGTTACTTTCGACAACAAAGGTTGAAACAGCAGAGGTTTTTGGATTATTTTTAATTAAAAAGATAGTTCATTGCCCAAGTCAGTAATGGTTTGTAATTCTAACCAGATCAGTATCAGTTCTTGGAGCACAGCTTTCTGGAGTGAAATACAGAAAATGCACATATTCTGAGTGTTACCTCTTCCAGAGAATGTCCTGACTGTTGTGCTACTGTTCTATTCCCTGGGAGCCTAGACTACCTGGGACATGAAGAATTCCCCAGGCTGGGTCTGGTCACTGAAACCTGCTTATGGTAGGTGCCCTGGAAGCAGAGTTGGCTGTGATGCCAAGATTTGCTGGAGAATTAGAAAGCAATATCTCATTTCTGATTGATGATGACAGACTTGAGATGTTGGCACATCTTTTCTATTTCACGTCAAAGACTCATGGTACAAAATATGTTGAAAAGATCTCTCTAGAGGATGAGTCAAGTATCAAAAAAAAAAAAAAAAAAAGAAACTGAAACACCCACCAAAATAACTATTAATAGAACTCAAGGATCTCATTATTTGACCATCCTATTACCTGGTTCTGGGTAATGAGGCGTGGGGGTCACCTGGTGGGCTGCTTAATTAATGCTAATAGAAGAAAGTGCTGAGTGAGCTTATAATCACACCCTCAGTTTAAATCCTCAGAAGATTCAGTTAGACCCTCTGGTTGTTTCAGTAATGGAATGAGGTTCTGCTCTCTTGTCTGATGGAGATGCTCAACTGTGTCATATGGCAAGACTGTAGCCAACTGAGAATAGATTAATCAATACCTCCACAAATGAATATATAGAAAAGACACATAACTCAAACCTTCTGTCAAATCTTTTAGGTGAAATCAAGCTTTTATTTTATTTTTTGAAAGTGACCATAAATTTGATTACTTCGCATTTATTTTTAGGGAGAAATATTCACGGGGTACCAAAGAGACCAGGAGTTTTGTGAGAATAAAAAGATGAGATTGTCAATAATGCAAAACCAGCTGCAAATTCAGCACCATCAATATAGAAAGTACTTTTAGTACTTTTCTAAGAAGGGAGGTTGCAGTACATGCAGAAAGTCACGTTTCTGCTCCTATGTAGACAGAGTTATACATGGGGCTCAGCCTTCTGTGGAGAGTCCAGGTTGTGAATGAAGACTGCCAAGCGAGTAAAGAAGACCTGTCCCTTAGTGGCTGGAATGGCTGGGGTCCAGAAATTCACCCTGAGGAGAAAGGCACTTGAGAAAGCCTTGGAGAGTGGGTGGATACAGAGGACCAGAGACAACCCTTTCCAGGAAAACAGACTACGGGGTGGGGGCGGGGGAGACAAAGAGAGGGAGAAAAAGTGACAAATGCATGAGTAGCTGGATTGTGACTGATTATGAGACTCTCAAAGTGACTAAGACTGAGGTCATGAATCCCAAATTGGCATTCAGGTAGTAGCAGGCCTGATTTGGGGGTTCATAGATGATCTCAAGGGTGGCTGTAGGAGTAGGAAGTAAGGAACAGGGAGACATGGGTGACATTAAAGACAGGTGTCAGGATTGCTGGAACAGCTTAAAAGGCGGCTGGCACCAAGGAAGCGGGGCAATCCAGGTCAAGGTCTTTCTTCTTAGTGGTCATGGATGGGTCATAAGCGAAGGAGAAGAGTTTAAAATCAGAGATACTGAGTGGAGATTTAAACTTTGTTGTATAACATCCTTTGAAAAGGATGACCTTTGTCCTTGATTACTGGAAGTACCCTCCAAATCTCTGAAATTCCCCAAGTGTCGGGTGTCTTTGTTTTGCCGAGGTGGGCCTTGTGACCACATCTAAGTTTACGCTAATGAGAGGACTTAGGAGGGGAACTAGTTACCCCTGAAAGACCAAAGGTGGGATTAGGGGTTGGGGCATTGAGCCTCATGATAGCAGCCTGACCTCTGGGAGGGGAGGTGAATGGAGACTGGGTTTGACCTTGTGGCAAAGGACTCAATCGATCACGCCTGTGTAAGGAGACTCCAGTAGTAACTGCATATCTGAAACTCGGTCATACTCCGCGTGCCAGGAGGATGTGGCAATGTCTGAATTCTGACGAGGTACTGGTTGCCAAATCAGATTGCACAGGAAGCCTGAGCGAGGGAACACACATTTGTGCTGGGGCCTCTTGGGGTCAAGCAGCCATGGCCTTCATCAGGTTATTAAGTCTATAGGTTAAATTGATGGAGACAGTGAGTACTTACATTAAGAGAAACACAGAGCTGATAGTGTCTATAAGTTGCTGGCGAGCCTCCCATTCTAAGATAAGGGCTGTGGGCCCCTGGCACAGAATTTAGTGTGTACTCAGCTCTCTGAATTGGATTTTGTTATCTTCCTTCCAGACCTCCTTCTGCACTTCGTTTAGTTCTGTGTTAGAACACTTGTCACAAATTATGTACACATCTTTCTTCTCTCCTAGACCACGCCATAGAGGGTGGAGGGAGCTCTTGTTAATTTTGCAACCCCTGTAACACCTAGTGCATTGCATTCAGGAAGGTTTGGTTCTGTGAAGACCCCAACAACAGCGCAGTTTGCCTGGAGAAAAGAAATAAATCCCACCTGGTACTGAAACTAGACACAGTGTCGAGCAGTTTGCTGGGACCCGTCAAGGATCTCAGTACCGACATCCAGGAGCTCAGTGAACCCAAGGCAGGTGGGGTCAGGTCCCTGGATGGCATTTCTCTGCAATTAAGCTGCTTGGTCACTTCCTGACAGAGGAATCACGGGGAGCTTTTTGTTGCTCTGGGTCATTGTTCAAAGTCTTTTAAAGAACAGAGTGGTTCAGCCTCATCTTTGACTCCCACATTCCTGTCCTCTTTATTTCTGTTCCTAGTAAGTATCCTGCAGAAGCTGACAATTAAGGAAAAGTGGTGATTATGTAGAAGTGTGTGTGTGTGTGTGTTTTTTTTCTGCTAATGCCTCCTGGGAAACGTGCACACATATCCTCTGCAAGATGACCTCGCTTCTCTTGCTTATGACTGTTTTCCACTATCAAATGTTCCCCCAGCTGTGGCAGCTGGAGTTCAAAGCTATTCCCCTGTAGCAGAATGTGTCCTTGGTGGGTTTTCTGTAGAGCTGATGTAAGTCTGGCAGCATTTGGTTTCCTTAGGCAGCAGCCCTATGCTGGGTTGGTTCTTCAAGGCAAACAAGAATCTGCCAGAAAGAGTGAGACATCCTTCCCAGCACTGGGTCTTGGAGACTTGTGAATGTTTGTGCACCCAGAATCATGCCTCTGTGATAACCTGACCAAGTGCCACGTGTGGTCTGTACTGTTCCAGACAGAGACAGAAAGCCTACAGTCCAAGGCTCCAACCTTGTATTAGAGCATGGGGACACCATGTAGCTGTCAGAATGGAATTTTGGAATTGTGGCCAGACTCAGCCATCCAGAAAAACTGCAATTAGTGGGAGAACAGAAGAGCCTTGTCACTTGGAAATGGGCTCTTCCAGGATCAGCCGGGGTGTGCCCAGTATCATGGGAGATGGGCCTGGTACTTTCCATCACGCCATCCCACCCTCCTGATCCATGCTGGCAGGGATGGTGGGTGGCCATCTGAGTCTCTGGCTGATAGTGGGGTAGCTGGACAGAGCAGCTCAACCCAGAACCAGTTTCTGCCCTGCAACAGAGGCCACTCTGGCTGGTCATCGCTGACCTCTCTGGCTCCGAGCTCTTGATGACCATCTCCTCTGAACAGTCCTGAGTGTGGTAAAGCAACATACCGGCAGTCACTCACGATGGCTCCTGCTGAGATCTTGCAGGAATTTCGATTTACGATCAGCAGTCATGGGCCCAGAGATTATTGGTAATGATTCAGAGGGTCCACCCAGAAGTCTTGATTATTTTTCTTTAAATTTTTTTTTTTTTTATTCTGGATCTGAATCTTAGTGAACACACAAAAGCAGTCCCAGAAGAGCCCAGGAGAAGTGTTCTTAATTAGGTAGATGAGCTATGGGATGTTTTTATAACTCAGAGCTGGGCTCCCTAACCGGACTCTGGGGAAAAATTGAGAAGGGTTGACAGCACTGGGGCCACATGGCATTGACTGCAGGAGATGACATCCTTGTTAGGTGTCTGCTTGGCCATCACTGTGGTAGATTATAGTTTCCAGAGATGCTCACATCTGTCTCCCTCACATCCTCCACACCACACCCTTCTTTCAGTAGGACACGGGGCTCTGCCACTGAAGGGGGCTCTGTGCTCGCTCTCTCTGGATGTAGCTGCCTCCCAGTAGAGCATGGCGACAGTGGTGCTGAAACCCGAACATAAAGGTCATGGCAATCTTGGTCCTGGTCTCTTGGCTCTCATGTTCTCCGACACTGACTTTAGAAATCCAACCACGTGTGAGAGGAGGCAGGGGGTACACGCAGAGGCCATATGTGGGTGTTCCAGCTGAAAGCCCAGATGAGTCTGTGGCTGATAGCCTGCATGGACCCCTGGACTTATGATGGAACTGCCTTCTGGTGGTCCTGCTCTACATCAAGTTCCCAGCAGAGACCTCAGACACCATAGGAAGAAACCAGCCCCCCCGATGCTCCCTGTCAGAAATCCAATCCACAAAAATGAGGCATATAATAAAGGATTCCTATTGTTGTGTTGGATAATTTGTTAGACTAATTTCACTGTCTTATCTAAAGTAGACTGGCCATGGATCCTAGTGTGACCTCTTCTCATCTGATTTTAAAGGCCAGTGATTGAAACCCAGGGTGTGGTGGGAACTCCCAGAGCAGAAATTGCTTGATCATCACCGAGGCCAGCAGGGAGACTTTCCCGGGCACTGCTTCTCTCTTCTTGTTTTAGCTCCACAGTGACTTGTCAAAACTGTGTAAGGCAGCTGTTCGGCTGCTTCTAGAAATAACAAAGGAAAAGCAAAGAGCAGAGAGTGGGAAATCTTTGGGAAAACACAGATGTGTGAGTTGGTAACTATTCAAAGAAATAAAGAGATCAACAAAACCCCCGTCTCTCAATCAACTTTTCTAGGCCCCAAGTGTTTCTTGGCTTATTACATCCATTACCGCATTTCCAGGCATTTTTGTTGTTGTTTTTGCTTCCCCAAGATAAAGATTGGAATGCTTCAGCTTTCCAAAGCAGGGCTTGGCTGTCTGTTCTCGGTGCAGCACGTGGCATGAGCACGCCAGGGGTTTCCTTGGAGTGCGTCCTGGAAATGTGAGGAAGCATGCAAGGCATCTGACACCCCATTACCTAGAACTGAACATTCTGATGACATTTGCCCAGCTGTACCTTTATATAGTCATAGGGTATAGATATTATGTGGGTTCAAAGAGACTAAGCTTTCTTCCCCAACCAGCTGCTGGGGAATGATGTCTGGCATATGGATGGTGGATAGAGTTACCAACTCTAAAGTATGCTGGAAACCTGTCTTTATTTTAGTTTTTTTTTTTAGTAAGTAGCTCAGATCATCGGCCTCGCATTGGGATGGGATGGCAGGCGTCTGGAAGCAATGCCCCACATGTGGCGCCGTCCAGGCTGATCTGGGAGAAGGGAGTCCATCTAGTTAGCCTCTTTAGCATCTCCAGCCAGGTGAGGGGCCCCCTGTTCCCCAGAATTGGAGACATAGTTTGAATCCCTATCAGAGACCCATTGCTTTGCTGGAGAGTAGCGGAGGGAGCAAAACTGAGGAACCGGAGCAGGAAGCCCTATGCCTCCTGTGTGTGGAGCCTTGGGCGTACAGTGACCTTGCCTGGCCCTAGGTACCCTCCTCTGGGTTGCTCAGTGAAAAGTGGAACTCAGGTGTGTTTTCAGATGGAACTGCCACCGGAAAATATCTCAAGTAGCTCCTATCTACCAGGGTGGGGAAATTGGGGGGTAGCCTGTGGGCCTGGCTTCTAGGGAAGGAGGGTTCTGTGGGCACATGGCCTTGCCCTAGAAAAGTGGCCAGGAGCTGCACAGAAGCTGGACCAGGACGGATTTCCAGGTTTGGCTTGGGATGTCAGCATCAATTTCAGGCTTTGCGGGAGCGGCCGACGGGGCAAGAGGCCTTTCTTCTGAAGGCAACCAGTGGTGGCTGCCACAGAGGTCGGGTGTCCTTCTCACCAGAGTCCTTGACCACAGAGTGCGGATGCGTCCTGGCTGCTGGTGACAAGTATCTGAGATGTGGGCATGAGCAGCCTTTATTCTTGTTCTGCCTTGTGGCTGGTGGGGAACTGAATAGTATGGGGTGGAGTGGAGAAGATGGGAGGTGGGGGAGATGGGGGTGTGGGGAAAATGAATGGGGGAGGGGAGATGAATAGAAGTGGCAGAGGGGTTGAGATGAAGGAGGGAGAGTAGGAGGTAAGATGAGACTCAGTGGGGTCTCAGGGCACATGGCTAAATGCATTCAGTATTCTCCATCACTGAGATCCACGGCCTTTGTGCCTCCTTCCTGCTGGGACTGGGGATGAAGATGCAAAGCTGCCCCTGAGCTCAAACATTAGGATGGGACAGGACTAGTTACTCCCTAACAGGCAGCAGCTTTACATGGACACGGAGGGAAGCCGAAATCTGCTCCATATCCAGCTGGATCAAGATGAAAGCCCTGTGCATTTTTTGTGCTCCAGACCTGTGGCTTTGCCACCAGTACTCAGAGCAGAGGCCTCGTCCTCAGAGTGCCCTCCCATCCTCCCGTGGGGGCCCTTTGTTCACTCTCACTGACCAAGAGCTAAAATATCTCCCTTCCTTGAAACATAATGAGAGGGAAGCACGACTTTGGCCTTGATTATGCCCTTCCGGCTGCTTCCTCTAATCACCAAAAAAGCTTCTATTTCGTGTGGCTGATGGTTCCTGCTGCCAGCTGAGTCCCACTAAATAGTTTATGAGAAATGGCTATTTTTATGCGAAGAGAAAAGGCCAGTTCTTGGAAAGCTGGGGTAGCCCTGAATGCCCAGGTGGATGAAACAATCACTCTGGGAGGCCGATGTTCTCCTAGGGCCAGTCCTCACAACATGTCCTCTTGTGTCCACTGGAGCCACTGGACTTATCGTCGTTTGTATTCATTTTATATGTTAACTTCATTGATTCTCCCCTAGAAGCTCATCAGCTTCCAAGGCAGCGGGGCTCTGTCTCTCAGCTGCCAGTGTTTATCTAGCACCCCATATCATTCCAGGCACAGATTGAGGGCTTATATTTTTGAACATGAATGCACATGTGAACTTTCTTTGTTCCTCATTCAATTTTTGGACATAGAGTCTGCTTCAGAGAGCTGTGGATAAGTTGATGAAAGGCAGTGCCTATATAAGTCACCTAGCTACTGTCACTATTAGAGATGTCTAAGAGCTGGTGGCCCTCTGTTTTATCACACAGGCAGAAACAAAAGCAGTGTGAAAAAGAGCAGACTGTATCCCTCAGGGCCCTGTAGTCTTCATCCCACCCTTAGGAAATTGCAGGCACAAACCTCGGATTACCATAAAGCACTGGACTTGCAAGCTCAGAGAAGGAAGTTCTGATCCTTAACCCAGTGCTTCCAAGGTTGCCCCTAGGGTGATTCCCTGAACTACTATAACCTTCTGTTTTCTCTTCCATAAAACAGGGTAATAAAAATGTCTTCCTCTCTTAATCATGAAACACAAGCAAAATGTTATGTCAAAGCCAAGTACATGTTGGCAGTAAAGGAACGTTGGCTCCAAATTATATGCTACAAAGTGAAACCGTCAGGATTCCAAAAGGGAGTAGACCTATAAGCTGACATCCAAGACAGAGCTTGAAGGCCAAAGAGAGTTTGGATAAGGGGGACAGTGAAGAAGAAAAAGGCACAAAACTTACAGGAGGAGCAACTTGCACAAACCCAGAATTTGGGTGGAAGTATGCTGCAGGCAGAAACTGGACAATAGGAGCGCCAGCCTTCTGGAGGTCTGGGCATGTGTCAGAGAAGTTGGAAAGACACAGCAGGTCTCCGAGGAACACTGGGGCCATGCTTAGTGCTCTACTTGATGGGGACGGCAGAGATCTGCAGAAGGTAGGCCAAGTGTGATGTGGGCCTGCTGTAGAGAGGGGAGGCATGCCAAGGAGAACTATGGGGGATTCAGTCTGGCAGATGCAGTCTCAGTGAAGCAGTGGGAACCCCGAAGGAGAGTCATTGGAGAGTCCTTTCAGAGAAATAATAGACAGACCTCAGCGTCTGTGGAAGCAGGAGGAGGACGGCCAGCTTCAGAGATGTCGGGGACTGCTCAGAATGAAGACCCCAGAGGCTGACCTCAGGCCCTTGGGACGCTGGTGGTCAGAGCAATTTGGGACTTGTGCTGAGGTCAGGGGTGGCTGCGTCATTGTCAAGCTTCCTGCAGATAGTTGAAAATTTGTGTTTGAATCACAAGAAGAAATCACGGTTAATGATGGAGAATTCTGGAATCTTTTGCATTGAATACACACTTTAGTTTGGGGAGAATTGTCGTAGTAACAACATTCGAATCTTCTGTCCTGAGAATCTTGTATGTCTCTCCATTTATTTAGTTTTTAAAATTTTTTTCTCAATATTTTATAGTTTCAATGTTAATTTTAAAATACACATGTATTAATTTGATAAAGTAAAAATTTTAAAAAGTGTTTGGATAAATTAACTTTCTGGAAAAGCTTGCCAGGCTTTGTAGGAGAAGCTACCCAAGATATCTAGCTCTGATGAAAAGAAATGTGTCTTCCTCATGGCACAGTCTGATTTACGTCCCCCTTCCCCACTCTAGAGCACACCGACCCTTTGTTAGAGCCTCTGTCTGCCTTGGGCATGCAACCTGTGACCAGGCCCAGGCACGGTGGAGTTAAGTGGATTGTCTGACAACGTAGCTCTTTCTGTGGACCCTCAGTGTTGCTTTGAAATGTGAGATATTATAATTCATTAATTCTAAAAGTACTTGTGGAACATGCATTGCTCTGGGCTTCAGGGATAGAAAGCAGTGAAAAACAAGTTAACTAAGTCAACACGGGAGGGTTTCAGTTTGTGATGAGGTCTCTGGAGAAAATACCAGAGAGCTGTGATAGAGAAAGGTGGGGAGGTCAGGACAGACCTCTGGGAGTGACCTCTGCCATGGGCAAGGGGCACTACTGGCACAACATGGTCTGGGTGGGATGTAACCGAAAGGGCAAGAGTGTCTGGGTTAGAAAGAGTCAGTAAGAAGGAGTGTGTTGTGAGAGATGGGAGAGGCAGGCAGGTCTCCAGAAATGACCATGGGAACAGGCAGATGGCATCAATGCCAGGAGCTTCTTAAGGAAAACACCTTGTCTGGCTGTACATGCTTTGAAAAGCAGTTGAGAGCAGATTAGGGCAGAGGACCCCCAACCTATGAAAGTGAGTGGATGGTGCTCCAGAGAACTTCTCACCATCTCAGCGTCCAAGGCTTGTTCCAAATGGGTTGCAATGGTAGAGTGATATGCTCTGACTCTAACATTCATTCTTGTAGAGAGTAAAGCATGAGAGTCCAAGCAGGGGTGCTGGGAAGGAGGGCTCAGGCCTCCAGACCATGGTGTTGGGCTCCTCTTGCACAAGAAGTGGAGAATATCAAGGAGGTTATGATATTCAGAGAGAGGCATTTCTAATTTCCACTCTTTGGGCTCACTCTTAAAAGTCATGGAGAACCTCACAAGGCTTTTGTTTGTGTGTGTATCTGTATCAGTATTTGTTGCATTAGTCTTAATTTTAATCCCTCCTGAAAGGGTTTCTCAGTCCGTGGGGGCTACCAGGCCACACATAAAGAACTGCTGTCTTAGGCCAGTGCTCCTCTCCTTTAGGAGATGTCTCATTGGGGGTAGAACGAATGCCTCTTCCTCCATGGCTGGGGCAAGCCTCCTGGTCAGTTCACCGCATTCTGGGCACAGTAGGACTAGATGGCCCTGCCTATTTTGGGAGGTTGTGAAGGTGAAATGTCTGAGTCTCTGAGGGGTCCACCCTCCCCTCTATCTAGGTTCTGAGCAAACTGAGAACTCAAACAAAGATGTGGCTGATAGGAAGCTCACTGCCATCATCATGACAAGGCTACTATGGGGACATGGCTTGGGATGACAGCCAGTGAGCCTTCTAATGAAACCCCAGAATTAGGTGGGCCTGCCTCTCTAATGCAGGTTGGGCTACGTCCCACCTGGAACAGTACGAGATGTAGAGGGCCTGGCCTGCACATGCCCAGGTGCTCTTCCTCTCATACAAACTCACAGAGCTTCCTCTCTAGGCCCAGGCCCAGAGGACATGGGTGTGAGCAGGAGGTATCCTCTTCTTGGAAAACAGGAGTGGGACCAGCCTTCTCCCAACATGACCTTGTTTGTAACTGGGGTTCATAGTCCTCTGTGGGGTGCATAATATTTCTTCAGGGAGTCCAGCACTCTCCAAGTTGTTTGCAAAATTGGGTGCCTGTGTGTTTTCTGACTGAGAACAAGACCATAGTTTGCAGTGGACACCCCAGGCTTTCAGGCAAGAGGGGCTGTGGGTTCAGCTCTGGGTGTTCAGGACCCCAAGGGGGAGTCCACTTTTGTCTACTGTGTCTCTCTGAAGAGCAGTGGTTCTTTAGGCACCAGCTTCATTTTCTTCACTGTGAAGGTCTGGGGTTTAGCCCTAGTCAAACACCCATGCTGCCTGTGACTCAGCAGAGGAGGTGCCTTTGTCGTTGTGATGCTGGGGCTGGGGGGTTGGGGGTGTGATTTTAGATTAGTGACTCTGGTAGGTAGCCTGTGGCCCGATGCTGCTTCTGTCTCATCCGTCCTAGAAGCAGCTATGTCATGTCTGTGCTCCAGTGGTGGTAGTGGTAGAGGAATTCCTCGGTGTGTCACACTGGACCCCCTCTGCTTCTGCCTCCTAGGACTTTCTCCCAATTCAAGTTTACCTAGAGGACACACTGTTCTCCAAGGGATGCGTGTGTGTGTGTGTGTGTGTGTGTGTGTGTGTGTATGTGTTTGTACATGTGTGCATATGTGTACATATTGTGTGTGCATGCATGTGTGCACATATGCTCATTCTACCATCTTATGTAATTTCTGAGTTGAGTTTTTAAAGTAAAATACATTTCTTGGAAGAGTGTAGTCTCTCATTTTTGCAAGGCTGAAAATGACTCTAATGAAAGGATTAGTTGTTTCTCTTGGACAGTCTTCATACAGGATCACACGGCTTAGGAGAGGAGGATGGAGAATCTGGGGGATCCTGCATAGAGATGTGGCATCCTTTAAGAGGAAAAAGGTCTCCTTTTGGCAAGGATCTGGGTAAGCCTGCTCTAGGTCATCTCCTGCCCTTGAGCCTTTTGTCCTTACGATTAATATGATTTTTGTTTTCTTTCATTATTGATCTTACTGTTCCATCCTTCTGATCGCATGGCTGTCCTGGGATGAGAAGTCCAAGAGATAGGTTATTTCTTTCTTCTGGCTACAGCTCTGAATGGCCCTTCATGAGCTCAGTACTTCTGTGGAAATGTGGTCTCCCTCTCACCTCTGATAATGTCTGCCTTTCAGGATACGGCTGCATGTGTATCTGTCTACCAGGTTAAAAAAGATATGTAAAGGAATTCCATGCACTCTGTATACCCTCAGACAAGAACAATTTCCATGAAGGATACCTAAGCATCTTTGTCACTCCTTAAACTTGAATGTGCCACTGCCAGAGAGTCACTTAATAGTCTGATGTATAATACTTAAAGGGTGTCCAATGCATGCAATGTGTTATGATATTTGTACAGATGGAAGCAATAGTGCATATTGTTTTTTACTCTGCATTTTTTTTTACATCACAACATATTCTAGACTCGATTCCACATCAGCACATGCCGATTTGCCTAGTTTTTAAAGTGACCACAGTGTATCCCACAACACAGATTTTGATTTAATTACTGTCTTCTGTGGCTAGAGGGCTACTTGCCTCCAGCAGAAATGTTATATATTTGACGATAAGAGCACAAAGCTACACTGAAGTAAGGAAATGTCATTAGATGGTAACTCAAATTCACAAACACAAATAAAGAAACCAGAAACGGGAAATAGGAGGTTAGTCAAACAAACTCCATTAATATATACTTGTTCTCTAGCCTTCTCATAGTTTCTTGAAAAAAACAAAACAAAACATTGAACAACCAATTAACAAATGAGGAAAGGGCCTAACTAAATATTTCTCTAATGAAGATATAAAAATGGTCAATAAACATGAAAAGATGCTCAACCTCATTAGCCAATAGGAACAGGCAAATCAAAAACATGAGATATCACTTCACGCTAACTAGAATGGCTATCAAGAAAAACACAGATAATAACAAATGTAAGTGAGAGTGGAGAGAAATCAGACTCCACACACATACCCTGCTGGTGGGAATGTGAAATCATGCAGCTGCTTTGAAAACAGTTCAAGAGTTCCTTCAGAGGTTAAACATAGAGTTTACTTCTAGGTTATACCCAAGAGAACTAAAAACATATGTCCACATGAAAATGTACACTCATGTTCATAGCAGCATTATTCAAAATAACCAAAAAATGGAAATAACCCAAATGTCTACCAATGATGAATAAATAAAATATGGTATAACCATATGATGGAATATTATTCAACAATAAAAATTAATGAATTACTGACACATGCTACAGCATGGATGGACCTTGAAATCATCATGCTAAGTGAAAAAAGTCAGTTCAAAAAGGTCACATATTGGATAATGCAGCTTATGCAAAATATCGAGAATAGGAGAATCTAAAGAGACAGAAAACAGAGCAATGATTGTTCAGGGCTGGGATAAGAGAGTTTGGGGGCAAAATGGGGAGCAGATGCTGCTCATGATTATGGGATTTCTCTTTGGGGGTGATGAAAGTGTTCTAAAAGAGAATGTAATAATATTTGCACAAGTCTATGAATGCTAGAAACCATCGAATTGTTTAATTAATACGTGTGAATTATTTGATATTTATTGAATATCTCAACAAGCCATTATGCATATGCATATATTAATAATTAATAACCATAAACTGATCTTTCTATCATCTATCATCTATCATCTACCTAGCTATCTATCCCAAGTCAATATTGGCCTCATGACTAGTTGCTGAAATTAAGACTGTTTCTCATACATATTTGCTCACCATTTGGTTGGTTTATAGTATGAATGTTTACCAGTTTTTCTCCTGTTTTTGTCATTTTATTGAAGGTTCGCTCTTGGTAGTTAACACTATGATAGAGCCCTCGAATTATTACAGGTTACTGAGCCTGAATTTCTATGGAATGTGATGAGGAGTGAACATCACTCCGTGATAGATTTGGGGACAGATAGGGCTGTGGGTCTTCGCTTCTGGGGAGATATCGATAGGAAGGGTTGCACTCAGTAGGAAGAGCAGATCAGTGCTGTTGTTTGGAGCATGATTGCTTGTGGGAATGGCTCATAAGGATGTTGAGAAGCCATGGGTGGCGGGGGTGGAGATAATTACTTGATGCTCCCTACCCATGCACCCCTCCTACTAGATTGTCCTCCTCCTCAGCAGAGACAGGAGAGCTCAAATGCACACCTCTGAGACTCCTTTCCCTTCTGGCTTCTGCATTCAATTTAGCTTTAAACGTCAGCTACCTTGGCGTGAAATTTGCAAGGCAGAGTGTGGTGAAGGCTGCGTGTCTGCTGTATAGGCTGTTTCTGCTGACAAACAAGCTAGGGAGACACTGATGTGCTGGGAACAGATGAGAAGAGCAGGGTCCTGTTTCTGGGATTGTGAAAACTGACAGCAAGGACTTAGAGCACACATTAGACTGGTGACAGCAGGGTAATGTGATCCTAGAGCTGGTCGCAGAAAGTCTTTTGAGTCAGACCATTTTCCAGTTGTAGTGGCATTCTGATGGAGGCACTTCATGGCCACGTTGTTCTCCATTTTGGCAGCGCTAGTGTGGTGCTGAAGACTTTCTGATCTCAGAGGGGTCAGCAGCTCCTCCTCGGCTGAGTCAGTGATACTGCTTTGGGAGCTCTTCCCAAAAGCACACCCTTGTGTCTACTTCTTTAGTTCTCACTGAGCTTCTGTGAGCCACTTTATACCTTGCAATTAATTGATCCCTTTCTGCTTTAGATCAGCTAGAGAGGATTCTGGTTTTTGAAACAGGACCCTGATCGATACATTAAATCACCTGAGAGATTTTAACACTGAACCATTTTTGCATTTCTGGAGAGAACTCAACTTGGTTAGAGTGTTTTCTCCTTCTAAAATACCACTGAATTATATTTGCTAGTACTTTACTAAGGTTTTGACATTGTCTTCTTATGTAAGATTGTTCTATTTCTACTTCAGATTAGTTAAATTTAAGTATCATTGTTTTGCTGGCCTTGAAAAAAAAAGAATCTGAAAACTTTCTTGCTATATTATAGAAAAGGTTAAGTGTTAGTGAAATTATTTCTTGAAAATGTTTAAGATTTTGCACATTAAACTATCTAAATAAAGCTTTTTTTTTTTTTTTTGCATCAGGGTAGCTTTTAGATAGCTTCTTTGATTTCTTCCATAGGTAAAAAAAAAACTTAATTTATTAAGTTTTTAATATTTTTTAAATTTTGCAAATATATGCTTACCTAACTAATGTTCTATTCTAGAATAGAATGGTCTATCTCATAAAAATTATTTCTTGTTTAGTAATATACATGTGAATGACCATCAAAGTTTTCTCTGAACATTCTTTTTGTAGCACATAGTTGGTTTTATTATTCTATTCTGAGCTTTTTATTTTAAGCAAATGAGTTTATCTTATATTTACTGACATAGTTAAATTTGGCCTTAATTTTATCTTATGTCCACTGTTTATTTCAAAAGTTAGTAGTAAGTTCCTTTGCTTTTTGTCTTTTGTTATTTAAACTTTTTGTTTTTCTTTTTGCTTACTTTGGTAATTTAAAGTACTTTAAAATTTTTGACTATCTTTAAATATTTAATTGTTGGAATGTCTAAATATTGAATTTTCATTGTTAGCAGCAACAATAAAAACCACAATCGTAACTGATGCCTCACTAGAAAAAAATGAGCAAATTTGTTCAGTTTTGCTTCCTCTCGTCTTCATTCCTTTGTCTTCATGTATTGCCTTTTGTCCCTATCCAATGTGGATGTATAAAATGTGGGTAAGTGATTGATTTTTGTGCATTAGCCTTATATCCTACAACTTTGTTGTTTTCACTTTTGTTTCAAGAGTTTTTTGTTGTTGTTGATTTGTTGTGATTTTCTACGTAGTCAATCATTTTATCTGTGAATAAAGACATTTTTATTTATTTCCTTCCAATTTGTATACCTTTTCTTCTTCTTTTTTTTTTTTTATCCTATTGCACTAGCTAGGACTTCCAATACAATATCGTGGTAAGAGGGGACACCTTTGCCTTCTCTAAAATCTTAGGGGGGAAGTACTCAGTTTCTCATCATTAAGTATAATGTTAACAGTAAGGTTATTATTTTTATTTTTGTAGATGTTCTTTACCAAGTTGAGAAAGTTCCATTCTCTGCCCAGTTGGCTGAGTTTTATAATAAATGGATTTTTTCGAAAGTTCTTTTCCTGCATTGGTATGATTATATGATTTTTCTTCTTTTTCTTATTGGTTTGGTGTATTAACATTAATTGATTTTCAAATGTTAAACTAATCTTGCATACTTTGTAATCTCACTTGTTCATGGTATATAATTTTTAAATTTTTATCAATTGCTTGAATGATTATTCAAATAAGATACTTGTATCAGAAAAGATTGCCATGTCTCATAATTCTCTTTCGATCTACAGCTTCCTTTTTTACCTTTCTCTCTTGCTTTCTTGAATTTAATTATTTAACTTATAGAACTCCCAACAGTTTGAATTTGTTGACTTCTTTCTCATATTTTTATTTAACTTATTCTTCTGCCTTCTGTATTTCCTGTAGACTGGTGATTGGATTCAGAGGCTAATTTTGCATTTAGATTTAATTGATTGATTAATTAGTTTGGGGGCAAGACTACTTTACAGAGGGTGTTGTGTACTTCCATCAGGCGGTACATAATACCTGCTTGTCTTTCTTTGCAATGTTAGAAGACATTGGTGTTTATCACCCCAATACACTAATTCACTGAAGGTTCAAAACTGTGATGTTTTATTTTTAGAATTCTTTCATCATTCATTAGCTATATTATTTCTATAAAAATGAAATTTCCTCTCATCAGTTATTTGATACCCAGTGAAAGAATTTTTATAGGAATGGCAGGATATTCTATTCTTTCCCTTTATTTACTAGTCTTCAACATAATTAGTTAATTCCTGTAATAAGATTTTAAAAATACCATTATATATTTAAGAATTTAAACATCTTGTTGTGTTTTAATCTATTGTCCTTATGATCTTTGTTGCTCCTCCTATTGTCCTTTCTATGGCCAATGGGAGCCCATCCTAAGTAGCTCTTTTTCCTTTTGACATGACCCTTGCTGTCAGGCATGAGCCATTGTTTACAATGCTTCTAGTACACTTGTTGCCTCAGACCTGGAATCAGCCATTCCTCAAGGAGACCTGGTCCCTTTGGTGGGAAACACAGAGATTTCAATCTATGTGCTTAGTAGAGTTTTAGCAAGAAAATGGAGGTGGCATGCAGAGACCAAGCCTGAGTAGTCCTGGAGACCGGTGCCACCTGTGGGAGGCCTGCGTCATGTGTGTCCTGGGCTGCAAAAATGTTCCCACAGAGTGGTTTTGTTTTCCTTTTGTTGGGGGCCCAGGGTTTCACCCACCAGGACAAGTTTTTACATTCCTTTCTTGGCTCAAGATTCCCTGAACTACATTAATAGTGCAAGTTTGGAATCCTTACATGCATGTGGTATACAGTTTGAGGTTTTGATTTCTCATGGGAAAACTCTTCCCTCCTATTCAGAGCCCCAGGCGAATGGCAATCTTTCTTGACACATTCCTGGACAGGCAGCTGGAGTTCTTATTCACAGAGTGGGATGGTGTTCTCTGGATAGCCCTTTCATTTTCTCAGTTAGATGATGGGGTCTTGGTTTTCTCTGTGGGTCCATGTTCCATTTACTATCCAGAATGGGGGTAAATGCCAGTGCTGTCACTGGATCTATATCCAGAAAGTGGAGCAATGGGGAGCATGGTTTTTGCTCCTGTTTGGGTCTCTGCTTCATTTCTGGCACCGAAGAATCTTCCCTTTTGTCTTCTGAGCTTGCTAGATGTTTTAAAGACATAGTCAAATTCAGTGTTTTTTAGTCTGTTCCCTTTTCTGCCTTCTTATCAACTAAGGAACCATAAAATTATATGTTCTCTGAAACTTTTCTGTTTCTGATGAGGTCGCAAGTTGTCCATGAACGTGGGAATTGGGGAGCATGTCTTTCTCCTGGATGCTTTTTCCCAACCTGATTTTCTCCAAACTATGTGTTTGGAAGACACCCACAAATATAGCTTTTAGTTTCTGTGACATTTTAATGCATCAGGTGCATGTAGTCTTCTGCCTCCAGAAAGCTGAGTGGGTGCCATGTGTCTGTTCTGTTCCTCAGATGCCTAACTCCGAGGGTGACTTGGGCTCCTATTGTGTTGCATCACTTCAAAGATGAGAGCTGTGCCTTCACCCAGCACTTGTAAGGTGTCGTAGTCTGTGTCTCCTCTGCTATCTCCCCATGCTTTACCAAATAACTTTTTTTAAAAAGGTGTTTTTAGGAACATTACTGCTAAATACCTGCTTCCTTTCTGTGTTTTCTTCCAAAGAAACACACTGTCTTCAGAGAAATCAGTGCCAATCGCTGCCTAGGGCACTTGGGGTAACACTTGACCTACCTGGGAGCCTGGGTGAATGAAGCAATGATGCTCCCTGGCACTCTTCCCAAGACATGAACACAAAGGTTTATATTCTTTTTCTTTCAATGTGTATTGTTTCTTCTGACTTGTTTTCGTACTGACTGGGGACTGATGGGTCTCTTTGTTCTTAATTCAAAGTTGCTGTTTGTAAATGTTCCACCTCTAATTTTTTTTTCCAGAACCAAAAAAAAAGCAGAGACCATAGAGGACTACCTCAAGATCTCATACCAGGTTTATACTTCCTCCTGGGAGCAAGGCCTACTGAAGTAGGACGTTGGTTCATCACATTTTCCTCTAATTTTAATAGTACAGAGGATATCTCACAAGTAGATGTAATAGAGCAATGGCACATGCACACCTAGAGAGGATGTTGGTGTTTCCTGTGGCCTCACACAGTGTATGGTTTCTAAGGAGTCAGCTGGTGATGTGCTCGTCACAAGTGTGCTTAGAAGGTGCCTATGCAAGAAAACTTTTGACATAGTAACTGTTGCTTAGAGACTGTTCATAAGACCTAGAATTTAGAAAAGGACATTAGTGAAATGTAACAAGTACTCGATCTGGTTACAAAAGTTCTGAGTGAAAGTCGGAGTCCCATTATTGGGGTGTGGTCTCTGTAAATTTGTTTTAATTTCCCCAAACCTGGCATCCTCAGCAGGCCAAATCAGGATACAGTGATGCGTACTTCCTGGGAATGCACTAAGGATCATGTGATGCCCCTGGGAGGAGAGGTGGGAATGTGCTTAGCATACAACTCTGGGAGCCTTTGATGAACATGACAACAGGCAGACCTCCAGGTATAGCTATGGAGAAGACATGCTCTGTGGCCCCCTGCACTGTGGTCCTTGGACCACCAGCCCCTCTCTGCTGGCTCTTTCAGAGACTCATCTTGGCATCCCCTCTGCCAGCACCCCATGCGGCCCCTGCTGGGTTCTCAATAAAAGCTTGCTCATGGGCCAGCACAAGGTTTGATGTGCAGTAAGACTGTGTGACTGGTCTGATTTGACCACTTTCTGTTTTATGTAAGAATCATGCTGTATTGGAGCTAAAGATATATTAATCAATTAAATCAAGCAAGCAGACATCACTGGATTAAACCCTCTTTTCTTCCTTAGCATCCATATTTGTGCTTTTCATTCAATACAGACAGCTATTTCCCTAGGGGCCAACCATCGACACTTAGTTCCTGCTTCGATGCTGACATCTCACTGCTGAGGGACATCCTGTACTGACTGCTTACTACTTGCTGGACATTTATCTTGGTGCTGGGAATAGGGAGGAGAACACACAAGAGAGGTCTCGAGTCTCCTGGAGCTGGAGCTTAAAACTTCCTAGCAATACTCTGAGGGACCTGCAGGAATATGGTGTGGCAGTCTCCCTTGGAAAGGGACACACACAACAAATTTATTTTGTGGCAAGCTGGGTTTTTGACCACAATGGAAAGAATATTGAATTTGGACTCCAAGTGACCAAATGACAATTCATATTAACTGTGTGGCCCAGACAAGCCCCTTAAGTTGTACAAACTTCAGTTTCCTCATCTGTGAGCTGGGAATACAAATGTATCCCTGAAAAGACTGCTTGCTGGGTTTACTGAAATGATGGAACATATAGCGAGAATAACCCATCTCAGCCCTTCTTTCTCCCCACTTCTGTGGTCAGGTTGACACCATATGGATTTATTTTACCACAGTTGTCCAGCTTCATCGAAATGCCATTTCTATAGAACAGAAAGCTTGGGTCATCTTTCTTATTTTCCTTTGCAGTTCATGTCTAGGACACTTAGAATAATTTTATTCAATTTCCATTGCACGGGCTCCAAGTTTTACGTTAGTGGAGACTTCATTTATCGTACTTGACCAGAAATCTCCCAATTCCCAAATCAAGGATTTGTCGTGAAAACTGTCAAGAGATTTGAGCTTCAGATCCAGAAACAGTTAAATCAATAAATGTAATACTGGCTGCACTTTATTTCAGAAGTCTGAATGTCACAGGCTTCAGAGTTTATATGCGTATAGCATGTAATTAAGTCAGCAGAGAAGGAATGTAAGTGCCAATTAATTGCTTGAGTCTTTTTCTCTTTCCTTCTTCTAGATGTGCTTCAGTGGGATTTTACCAGGAATTTATCCTCTCCCTCAGAGCACCGGCTGTCTCAGATGTTGCTGAAGAGGTCTGTGCATCGGTGGGGTATGCAAAGCCCCAGAGCATGCTTGCCCTCCTCACCCTTTCCTCTCACCCAGGCTGGAGTATTTGTCCTACAACAGGGATTGACATATGTGTGGGTTTAACTGCCTGTGAATACAAGGAATTTGTTCCTCATGGCTTCCTTGGAAACATGTCCTTCCTGGAAAGGCTATGGAGCTGCTGTGTCTGTTTACAGCTCTCTCTCCTTTACTAGTTCCTCAGAAATCACCTAGGCAACGCTGACATCTACCAAACAGGGTTGGTGATTTATTTAGCACTGCTTTATACGTGTAGTCTGAATTTAAATCCCAGTTACATGCTTTAAGTGCGAGTTTGTTGTTTTATATACCAGTACATATCATAAACACCTTTTAATTTCTTAAAATTCTAGATGAGGCACCCTAATTCATTGAATGTGTGCCTTGCCCATGGTAGGTACCCGAGGCTGAGCCTGCCGGTTCCCTACCCACTGCCCACTTTCTTCTCCTCCTCCTTAACACCAGGAGCCCAAGTTTTAGCTGGGTTCATGAGGGCAGGCAGCGAAAGGCCACATTTTCCTACATGGCAGCAGGTGTGGCTGTGCACTTGTGTCCCTTCCATGAGAGGTAGTCCAGAGCTTTGCGTGAACTCTAGAGGCACACCGGCTTAGCCCCAGTTTCCCTAGGAAACAGCTGGCAAAGCAGAATTACCGAGGCTTTATTGGTGAAGTACCCAGGGCAGCTATGTGAAGGAAGGGGAACTCTGTGGCAGGGCACAGATTGTAAACATGGGAGATGCCTCACTGAGCTGGGAGACCCTGCAATCACTGGGTCACATGGGACTTCTCTCCAACAGCACAGTCTATTGAGGGAAGGAGGGAGAGCAGCGCTATCTACCAGTCCTGTGTCAAACCTCTTTCTGGCTAAATTTTGACCCCTGGTTTACTAATTCCCCACCCACCTCAGTTGTACCATTCAGCCCTGAGGTAGCCTTGAGGAAAGCCAAGACCCATTTTCTCTTTCTCATCAGTTTCCCTGTCTCTATGGAATCATTCCCATTAGCATATAAAGATGCCATAATAAACCTCTTATCTTAAAAAAAAAAAACCCTTCTTTGCACCCCTTTCAGCTGCTGCCTCATTTCTCTACTTCCTTTACATCAAAACTCCTTGAATGATCCTCTGCCTGCGCTTTCTTTCCCACTCTCCCTTGAGTCCATTCCAGTGAGATTCATCTTTTCCCCTCCAAGGTCACCGTTGACCTTGACATAGCAGAATCCAGGGGCCAATCTTCAGTGCTGGCACCAGTTATCTATTCCTGCATGATAAGGCATCCCACATTTAAATAACCATATAGTGCAATATATCACGATTTTAGGTTGACTACGCCTAACTGGGTGGATCTAGAAGGGTTTTTCCTATAGTTGCAGTCAGATGGCAGCTGGGGATGATGTCACCTAAAGCCTCCATTGGGTGGCACATCCAGGATGGTGCACTCAAAGGGTAGCAGTCAGTGCTTCTTGTGGGCTGGGAACTCAGTGTGGATCCTTACCCATACACATGGTCTCTCCATGGTGCTTGGGCTTCTCATCATAAGGTATTGGATCCCACAGAAGAGTATTTGCGGGTGCATGTTCCACAAGTTAAGCAGCCAGGCCACTTCTGGGACCCATCCAGAGAAGGCCTAGGATCATTCTGCAGTATTCCAGTGGTCAAAGTAGTCACAGAATCCACCTAGATTCAGGGGGTGGGTGAGAAACAAACTCCACCTTTCAGTGAGGGAACGGCCAGGTGGTTGTATGTGGCATGGTGGGTCCCTCCATCCTCTTTTTGGTGCCTTCCCAGATAGCACTTGCTGCATCTCCCTTCTCATTAGCTGCTTGTTCTCAAGAGCCATTCCTCGATCCTTCCACAGCTGCTCAGTCTCTACACATAAGAGCTTCCCAGAGTGTGATCCTGAGCTCCTTCTTTTCTGTCTATAGCTTTTCCAGGTCATCTGATCCACACCGTGGCTCAGAGTGGTGTGTGGCTGTCCAGGCCTAGACAGGTAAGGTTGGGGGCAGAACCTCCATGAGGCGTGGTTATAGTGAATGAACCTAGAAGTAACTATATGGAGTTCAGAAGAATGAGGCTCTTTCCCCAAAAGATCTCAGAGAATGCTGCACTCCAGGGTGGTGTCTCTAAAGTTAAAGAGCAATGGAATGACCAAGGCAGAAATTCTGTGGTTCACTGACATGGATCTTCGTAGTATCATTGCCTGTGAGGATGATACCTCCCGGCCCCTTGAGTTAACTATGAATAAAACAAGAACAGAAGTGATGTGCCCTTCTAACACACAACTTAAAAGTATATATTTACCAATGCTTGCCTCCCTGCCTCCTTGATTGAGAAAGTATTGTTAACCTAAAAGCCCTTTCAAAGTGAGAGGCAACAAGTATTTGATTGAGATAAAAAGAATAACTATTTAGGAAATACTGTTTATGGCAGAAGCCCAAATAATGTTCCCAGTTGGGAGACAAAGGCAAAGGGTGTTTAAGAGAAAGGGAAGGGGGAAATTATATCAGTAGAAGATAGGCATATCTATTGGTGGGAATAACATAACATAATGGTGTTACTTCTAAAGAATATTTTTAATTTGTCTCCAGTAGTCGTCAGTCATAATATCTGTTTTCTTGTCATCCTTGTAAACAGTTCTTTGAGACACATGATTGCTTTGGGCATAGCTCAAAGGTCATTTTGCCCAGTGTTAATATCCCAACTGTTGAGGAGTAAGAAGTGCAAGGCAATTCCTCTGGGGTGGCAGTGCTAGCTCAATTTTAAAGTGGCTCTGTTTATTACTTTTTTTTTTTTTTTACAGCATATATTGATATGGAAACTCTGTGCGTGGCTCTGGGTGCCAGCTTCCCATGCAGAGAAATGCCTGGGTCTCCCTGGGTCTCTGGAGGGTGTGGAATGACTGACGAACTCTGGCTGTGCTAAGCCACTGAGGTTTGAGGTGGGCTGTTTCTACAGCTTGATTAGTCTGTCATTCCCAGTATAACTCTTAAGAAAGTGTTCTGGAAAATAGGGCAAAGTATTTTCCCCCTCAATCTAAGTGATAGGATCCTCCCCACACTATCATATCCCAGCTCCCCAAGAATAGAATGATAGGAAATTAAGATTCTGAGCTCCTGAACATTCTGTATGTGCCCTGTAAAGCACTAACAATTCACTAACATTTGATTATGTCTGGAAGTGTCTAGCATGCATCCGACATGTCCGTCAGCAGGGAGGCTGATTATAGAGATCCAAGGCCCACCCCGACCCTTCTTCTAGCTAAGATAAGACAAACATACCCAAAGCAGTTATGTAAGAGTTGCACACAGTTAAATCCAAGCATTTATGGACTACTCATCCATAGGTTGACCACTTGAATATGAATGAGATAGTGCCCGATTTCTAGGAATTCATGATATGATGGCTGTGTTAATGGCTGTGTGATGTGTTTAGTCATTCATTCATCAGGTATTTATTAAGTGGTCCATTCTGGGAACCCAGGAGACCCCAGGCAACAGAATCTATAAAATAAAATCACCGTCCTGAGCTCCTACTTCCTGGATGTGACAGTACACAGGGTACACTGATGAGAGTTATGAGGAAGAGCAACAAGGGAGAGGAGAATCAGAATGTGGTTAGAGATGCCTCGTGACAGGGAGATGTTTGAGGAGAGACAAGAAGTAAAGTGAATGAGACAGCCATGTGGGCTTCTTGGGAGGGAGTTTTCTGGGTGAGGGCAGGAATTCATTTGGCACGTTGGAGAAACAGAAATGTTTCTCAGACTCTGGAAGGAGGCAGGAAGGGTCTGAGGCCATTGTATGGACTTCGGATAGCAGTTCAGCTTGTCGACATTACTCTGTGGACATCCTCTCAGGGGTGCACACACTGTCTGGTCTATACACTCAGGAGGCTGATAGCAACAGGCACTGTAATAGAAAAAGTGTTCATCAGTTCTTTGAAAGTGTTTATAATGCAGACATCAGAACACCGGATAAAAACGGAGGAAAAGCTTCCTCTCTTTGAAAGTGTCTCAAAAATTTCAGTGTTATTTCATGATCTCAAATATTTAAACAGAGGATGGAGATTTAAATGTACTTTTTCTTCTTCTTAGAGCATCCAGGATCTGCTAGTTCCTGCTTTGCAAAGGTGGAGCTGTTCTGTTGAAATATTTTTTTCTTTGACTTCTTGGAATGGGTTTGCTTAAGGGAATGGGTTTGAGGAGTTTGACCTTTAACGCTGGCCTGCTTGTGGGAACCTCGTGAGGGCAGCAGCATGTCCTATGAGTAGTAGAGCTGCCGGGCTGTTCTCCTGACCCCAGGACTGCTGGCCTGTCTGAGTGGACCTGGCTTGGGAAGCGCTACGGGCACCCGTAGCTACAACCTGACCCCGAGGGAGGACAGGGCCAGGCGTCCAAGAATTCAGAACAAAATAATGATTTGAAAAAGACACATGCACCAGAGACCAGTTCCCAATTCCCGAGGCTATGGCTGTTACTTTAAACTGCATTTTTCTCTGAGGATGTGGTATTTAAGGTCAGATCACCATCCATGTCATTTTTTGTGGGAGCTCCTGGATCCTCCCAGTGATATTTGAACAGATAAAAAAATAGAGCGGGGAGCAGATGGGCTCATTTTCTGATTTGGGTTCACATAGGTTTCTAGGAAAAGTACCAAGGACAATGTAATTACAACTTTCCTTTGTAATTACATTCTTGGGGTGAAACGGAGCTCAATTTGGGTTATGGAAAGGTCGCAAGGGCATCTCCTGTGGTGCTATGGACTGAATTGTGTCCCCCATCAATTTGTATTTTGGAGCCCTAATTTGATTATATTTGAAGATAGGGCCTGTGAAGAGGTAATATGAGGATTAAAAGAGGTCATAAGCTTGGGACCCTGATCCATTAGGACTGGTGGCCTTATTAGAAGAGACACTAGAGCTCTCTCTCTCTCCCTCTCTCTCTTTCTCCCCCTGTGCTTATGCACAGAGGAAAGGTCAGGTGAGAACACAGCGAGAAGGCAGCTGTCTGCAAGCCAGGAAGAGGGCTTTCATCAGGAACCTGCTTTTCTGCTTAACAATAACCCACAACCTTCGGACCAACTAGAAACCTGCTTTTCTGGCATCTTGATCTAGGACTTCCAGCTTCTAGAAATGTGTGAAGTACACGTTTACTGTTTAAGCCCTCAAATCCATATTATTTTGTCATGGCAGCCTAAGCTAACACCTGGAATCAAATATTGATGTCAAAGAAGAGGAGAGTGGCTCTGAGAGGATTCATGGCTGCCTCACCTCCACTCCCTTACCAGTGGCTTGACGTCTACAGGAAACAGGTGCTCCTACTCAGGCCGAGGTGGTCAGGATGCCCAGGTGTTGCCAACCTAGTGAACTAGAGCAGGACTGCCTCCCGGGCTCACAACTGCTGAAGAACTTACACAACCTGCTCCAGCGTGCAGCAGCAAGCCTGCAGCCCCGTCACACACTGCTGTTCACCCCGAGTTCTCTCTGCTGTCAGGGCTTTCCTCCTACGCAAGAAGCATTTCCACCCATTCAATTCCCATTCACGTACTTGCTTGAGAATCTGTTCAAATCATCCATTTGGCCAAGCTGACCTGTTGATGCTGCAAAGGGCCAAGACCTAGGTGGCACAAACTGAATAGAAAGGAAATTCACAGTTCGCTGTTTGTTTGGTGTGGGGACAGAGCAATGAAAAACATTTTAAGGGCTAAAATTATTAACTATTTGAGAAATTAGCCAATAGGGTAAGGCACATGGCAGTCAGGATATTGGCATTATAAATGATAAGTCTAAGTAATATCTGAGGCAAGAGAAGCTGGTCCTAAACTTCCAGGGATGGACCCACCCATATGTGACCAAACCTCACTATGCACAAATTGTCCATGAAACGCTTGTGAAAGGGTGAAATGCAGGTAATGGACCCTCTGTGGATGGAGTGGACTCCTGGCAAGAACTGTTCTTAGCTCTTCTTCTAATAAAAGTTCTTTGTTTTCCTCTGGAAGGAGTAAGTCCAGGAGAGACAGAATGTGGCCAAGAGCCTTGCACTGATGCAGCAGGGAAGGAAATGCAGAGCAGTGAGCAGGTTTGAGGTGTGGTTTGGAGGTAGAGCTAGCAGGCTTTGCTGGTCTACTTTGCATATGGAGAAGAACTGGGTAAGGGCCAGGGAAGACTAGCGGTGGAGTCTCACATATCTGGTTCTGGGAGCCATTCTCATGAACAATGGCCACCACATCTCGAAGATGATCAATGGGGCTCAGAAAAATTACGTAGGTAATGACTGCAGGAACTTCCTTTGAAATTCAGAGTCTGAAACTGAGGGTTTTTAAAATTTGTTTGAGTGAAGGATAGTGGCCAGGGAAGTGGGAAGGTCAAATTGAAGGAACCCCAAATAGTATCTCAGTTCCGATTTCATCCTTTTGGTGTCTCCATGGATTCAGAGTGTGATTAATGTCTTAGGACCATTACAAAATATTAATAGATACATTATTTTTTTGGAAAATATCATTTTATTTTTCTGGAAATATCTATTTTAAGGAGGGCTTGAGAGGTTTCCAAGTCTATGGAAATCTGGTCCTTCCTAAATCTACTGAGCAGGTGTCTTCCGAGCAGCTGCAGAGAAAGTGCTTCCATGGTGCCTTCCAGCTGGTCAGCTGTCATCCAGGAGATGAGCACTCTGAGGACCTGCTAGAGATTTTTTCCAGTCCTTTTTTGCTCTTTTCTCTCCATGTGGGACACCAAATGCCAGGAGATTCAAGTGCACATTGTTACATCTAGCAGGAGTCTCAGAAGGTTTTTAAGGAAAATAGTGACTTCTCCCAAAATGTGCAGGTTGATCCAAACCACTGTTTTTAAAATTCAATAATTTCCCCTCCCCTAAAAGATGAACACATCCTAATACCTAAAGCGTGTGAATATGTTACATTAGCAAACATTCCTGTGAAGATGAAATTAATTTAAGGATCTTGAGATGGAGAGATTATTCTGCATTACATGAGTGAGCCCCAATCACCAGGACCATTATCAGAGAGGATCAGAACGTCAAAGCTGGAGCTAGAGAGAAAAGAAGTAAGGGCAGAGGCAGAGGCTGAGTAATGTGCTTTGAAGGAGTGCGACCATGGGTCAGAATTCAGCTCTGGAAGCTGGAAAAGAAAGGAAACAAGTCTTTCTCTGGAGTCTCAGAAGGAACACAGGCCAGTTAGCATCTTGATTTTAGCTGAGTGAAATGGAGTTAGGGCTTCTGACTTCCAGAGTAATAAGATAATTTGTTACAGCAGCAAGAGCAAACTGAGATGCCTTGCACTTGGGTCTTAATGATCTCATCACACAGGATGAACATTTAACTTTGCATTCTCATAGAACTCTCTGCTCTGTGTCATCCTGTATCCCTCTTTTTGGTTCACTTGGGCTGACATTGATATTTGCTCAGATTGACGTCCTTTCCCCCAGCAGACTGAGAGGATTTTAGCTGATTTCTGTTGTTTGGAAAATCCTTGAAATTAGCTTCTATAGTTACCTTGTTACCTGGATATCTACAGGGTGATCATATGGTCTAGAAATAATGATATTATTTTATCTTGAAACATAACATGAATAAACCCTTGAGTTTAATATGAATAAACACATTTGCCTATGTTCCCAGAGGTGGTGACCACTTTGAGGAACCCGTGGTCCCAGAGGCTACTCCACTGTAGTCTATGTATACAAAGCTGAAGATTATTGATGGATTTTATCTCTCTATTGAGTCAGAAAATTATATTCATAAGGCATTAATTAGACATCAGTGATTTCTATTGCTTTTGTTAACTATTTTGATAACCTTATATAAAATTCATTTATTCCTTCCACTCATATATACTGAATGTCTGGTATGTACCAAGCAAGGTATTTAGACCATGAAGAACTGAGAATGATCAAATAGACATGGCTCTTGATCTCATGAGGCTTCTAGTCTAACGGAGGCACACACACAGAGCACACAGCAGCTAGGAGGAGTGACGTGAAGGAGAGAAGAGCCAGGTAGCCTAGAATGGGGTTCAGAGCTTCCTAGCAGAGGCAGGGGTTGAGTTAGGATCTGACATGTGGGCACTAACCAGGGAGGCAGGGTGCTGTCAGCAGAAGGAAAGCCTGTTTGGGCCCCATGCCAGTGAATACAGGGCAATCCTGGCACCCACGCAAGGCTATGTGGTGGTGGTGGTGGGGAAGATGGCACAGAGGGAGTGATGAGCTTGAGTGTGCAACTTTGGCAGGTGTCCCTGTTCATCTCCAGGGCAGGGAGTGTCCAGTAACAGGTCCAGAAGCAGCCTGAGATGGGGATCCTTGTGAAGGCCCCTTCTTGAGGGAGTCTCCTAAGGGATGAGGAGAGGACAGGGAGGCATAGAGTGAGACATGGCCCTATGGCTGTGGGCTGTGAGCAGGAATGGCACTGGAGGAGGGTGGTCCTTCTCCCCTACATCAGACAAAAATTGTTGTGCAGAGCCCCTGGGGACAGGCATATAACCTCTTGTGCTTTCCAAGGCCAGGCAACACCCTTGGCCAAGGGAATGCTGCAGATGTGGCCCTGACAGCAGGGTGATAAGAAGATGGGTTGCACCAGCAACATCAACAGCAGGAAGGGTTTCGGGGCTTGGGGGCTGGGTGGTAGGCCATCTGTAATTTGAGAGGATACCTCTGGCCAGAGTAAACTGGCTAGAGCAACCAGATTCATGATGGCAGATGTCAGAAGAGGCCTGTCAGGAGCTTGCTCTGCATGGGTGAGGTCCAGGTGGGAGGAAAGACTTCAAGAAAGTCTCATGATGGATTGGTTATGTTGGGTGAGGGCAGCAAGCCTCAGGGTGACTCCTAGTGTCCAGACTCACTAAGAGTAAACAGTGTGAATGGACCAGGGAACAAGTCTTGGAGGAAACCACATGTGTGTGATGGACAGCTTGAATTTTTAGGTATTACTTTATTGCATCGGGAAGGTGGCTCTGTTTTAGGTGGTTGTCAGCTCTGAATATAGATCCAGGCCCTGACCTTTTTCATACTTGCATGGCTACCATCCTGGACAAGCCACCTCCATGTCCTGCTTGGTTCAGGGTAATGGCCTCCTAAAGGGCTTCCAGCTTCCAACCTTGTCAATGTTTCATGCAGCACTCAAAATGAATCTTTGGTACCTAAGATAGTTATGTCACTCAGCTTGGCTCAAAATTATTCAAGGTCTTCACTTCCTTCCAAGTAAAGCCACATCCTTACAATTGTTCAGAGTACCTGACTGGGGCTTTCAAATCCTGCCCTTTTTCTTCCTGACCTCACCTCTGTCACTTTTGCCATGATCACCCAACTCCAGCTGCTCTTACCTGAAAGGTCTTTTTCCAGCATGTCAACTAAGCCTTGAACCCTTTGTACTTGCCATTCTCTCTATCTGAGACACACAGCTCCTTCCCACCTCTTCAGATAAAGTATCAGATCTCTGCTACTCAGAAATGTCTGCCCTAATCATATGATTGAAAATCATGATCCACCCCCAACCTCCCATTTTCTATCTTCCTCTCTTACATTTCCTTACGGTAGTTGTCACCGTACATAGCACTATGCATGTGTGTCTGTGAATGTATGAAAGTGTGAGTGTGAGGGTGTGTCTGGTTCACCCCACAGAGCATTCCTTCCATGACCTTCAATTTCTTATCTTTTGTCCATGTCTGGTCCACAACTCCTGGAGCCTGGCTCAGAGGATTGACTTTAGGGCTCAGCATGTTGGGATGATGGCCCAATGAATAGGAGGGAGGTCTTTGCCCAGCTGTCAGTGTGAATGATTTGTTCTTCTATTTTTCATATTGTTTTGTCCACTTTTAATTGAAAGGCTTCTGTTCACGCCTCTGGTACCCCTAGTGGACCCTGGACAGTCACATCCAAGCACTGTACACCATGACTACCTCCATCTGTTCCCTTTCTGATCCTTCTGGCATCACTTCAGGAGGTTACCCAAGACTCTGCCTGGTTCCTTAGCTCCTTGGGCACTTTTCCAGCAGATACCTTCGCCCTCCTGGAAGCTGGGCTGCTGCTTTGTGATGTCATAGGTCATTAGAATCTAAGCAATTAGGCTTTTCCACCAGACCACATGCTCCATAAGGATGGAGACAATGTGTGTCTCTCTTACTGCTGTATCTTCACAGTGCAGCCCAACTCCTGGCTGTCCTCCTTATATCCTTGATCATCATAAATTCTTGCTGGAAGCTGGGCAGAGTGCCTGGTCTGTAGAAGACACAAGCTCACAAGCAGTCTGGGCTGGGACAGAAGCTTGCACAAGGCCTAGGGTGCAAAGAGCCTGGGGTTCTGAGAAGAGGAAAGGAGGCCAGGGCCATGTGGGTGTTGGCTAAAATGTGCAGAGAACACTCGGAGATGACATAGAAATGGATAGTGGCCAGAGCAGGGGGTTGGATAGAACAAAGAAAAAAGTGAATTTTATTTGAAATTCAATGAGAGTCCTAGGTGTGCTACAGTGCAGTGGAATTTGGTTTATATGTGTGAAAGATCTCTTGGTGTGGAGTGGGTGGTGGGTTGCAAATAGCTGCTATGGGAGGCTGGAGGCTGGTGAGGAGGTGAGGCTGTGGTCCAGCAAGGGAATGGCAGAGGGGGAAGATATGGAGGGGTTGGAGTGTATTTTGGAAAAAGAGCAGATTGGACTTGCTAAGGATTAAATGAAAGGTGTAGAAGAATCAAGGGTGCTGCCGGGATTGTTGATTAAAGACCTACTAGAGAAGTGTTTCCAAGGAGAGATAAACTCAGGTGAGGGATGGGCCATCCTGAACTGGCACACAAAGCCTCAAAGTTATTAATAATCCTTGTAGCAGCATCGCTATGGGATAGGCTTTTCTTGTATTTGTTTTATTGAAATTAAAATCCATAAACATTGCATATAAAAGGAGCCTGAGGCGACAGCTTCCTGCTCTAAACTCAATATTGGCAAATTCATTTCAGCAAAATGACATCACCTGTCACATTAAGTTAATGCAGCCGATTTGTATTTTATTGGGTCTGCAGTTTTATAGTACTTGATTTGAAAATTATTTTGGTTTATAGTTATATAAGAGCTGTAAACAGAAGATTTATATCAACTTTTATGTTGTTATATACTTAAGTCACATTGCAATAATTAAGTCAAGACAGGAGATTCATGATGAATTTATTTTTCTTTTAAAGGGAATGGACATGATTTTCAGGTTAGTGCCCTGCTGAAACATGCTGTTGTAGACGTGTTGTGGGTACACAAAGAAAGCCTTGCTGGTCTCTGTGTGTGGAGAGGACTGGCTTTTGCTGAGTGACATGGATCCCCCGTCTTTATCCCTTTTGGGACCTACTGCACACATTTGCAGGGTGGTGACCATCACTGAGAAAGAGCTGCAGCTTCTGTCTTTCACTGCATACAGTGGTCACCTGGGGAGTTTATGGAATATATGCTAACTACAGATTCAGATTTAATTCATTTGGGGTGAAGCCTGTGCATTGGTGATTGGAATGTGCAGTCAGGTTGGGATACAGGTGAGTGGAGAAAAACCACCTAGGCCTATGATCTGGCTGATGGTCACATCTCATTAACAGCAGTTGGTAGCTTTGACAGAGACAGGTGTCATTAAATTCAGCAGGAGGCCACCTCCTGGAAGAAAAACTGGACACCCCTCTGGAAGTACAGAGACACAATCTCTCCATGGCATATGTTTTGACTGAGGAAAATGCTATATAAGGAGTTTTAAAACAGACAAGAAATAGAAAATTCACCTTCCTGGCTCTAAAAAATGTTTTTGTTAAAACCCCAGGTCAAGAGTGAATGAAATGTATTTCTGAGAAGATGACAAAGCAAATAGCCTGTTATCACCCCTGTAGGCCTGATTGCAGACCACCATCGACACAGAGTGACAGGGTGGCATCTGAGCTGATGGTGGGGCTGATTCAGAAGTCTTAGTGATCAACCTTACCAGCACATTCACAGCTGGTCCAAGCTGCAAGTTAGGCTGCCCCAAATGTCTTTTATTTCACCACTTATTGGAATTAAACAGTGATTCCTACTCCTGGTGTCTTACTTGCACTTTTCCCTCTGTGCTTCTCATATTTTCCTGAGCACATTTACTTACATTCTTCCTCTCTTGTAGTTAGTACCCAGCTAATGTTGGTGAATCATACACCAAACTGATCCAAAGTCTCATTTTTATCCCAGGCAATAGAGAGCTTCTGCTTTGGCCTCCTTTCTTCCATGTTGGAGTTGTTAGTATGGATGATGATTGACTCTCCTAGAGGGTAGTCATGAAAACTGGCCATCGCTGAGGCCTTTAGGAGGCTGGAAAATGCGTGCAGTTGGGTGGAGCCAGTCCTGCACAAAGAGACTCTGAGCTTTCTGGAACTGGACACAACAGATTTAGCTGAAATTGGAGGTGGTGGAAGAAAGTGGTTCAGGGATTTTAGAAGATTTGCTAATGTCCCATACCCTCTGCTTCACATCTGTCACATGGGTAGCTGAGAGTAGACCATCCTCAGAGTGGGTCTCTCTTAAGTGAGGTGGTAGGACCAGCAGGTGATGGCCCCACAGGACCTACTGAATCAGAAATCTCGCCTTTTTAACAAGCTCTCAAGGGAATTTTGATACACACTGCAGTTTGAGAACCGCTGATCTAGAATTTCTTCCATTCTTATTCTATTCTCTGCATTTAATTTTTAGGTGCATGTTTATTGAGCATCCACCATGAGTGAAACTGTGCTGTTCACAACTCACCACTTGGATGTAAGGGGCATGTCGCTGTCTCTGGAGGAGGGGTCATCTGAGAAGAGTTTTGGAACCTGAAGAGATGTTATCCTGGAGATCCAGGGCAGGGCCAGGAGTGAGGGGCATGGCGTGGTGGGGGTGTGGGCAAGACTGCCAATGTTTTGTTGAGTCACAGGAGACTGTGTGTGAATGTGAAATGAACTTCCATTGTATCCAGCCATGGTGAGTTGGACATTGTTTGTTAAAAAAGTTAGCTTATTCTGAAGGTTACAAGTATATATGAAATACTTGTTAGTGTCACTGTGCCCAAGACTGGCTCTTAGAAACTTAAGAACCCAAACTGGTTTATCTTTAGATAGAGCCAGAGATCTATCTAAAAGGAGCAGCACATAGATCCATGGCCCATTAATTCAGAAGTAAGGTCTGGGGTGAAGACCTAGGTCTGGAAGTTGTGAGCATCTAGACAGGTAAGCTGTCTAGGAAAAGAGGGTTTAGAAATAAGTCCCAAGGCACCTGTGTTTAATGAAAGGAATAAGAGAAACCAGAGAGCCACACAGTCAGAAAAAGCGGGAGCTTTCTGGAGAAGCCTATGGTCAACAGTGCCATATGCTAGGCAAGGAGAATAGAAAGGACTTAAAACTTGCCCTTGGTTTATATGCAGGAATGTCTTATGGGTGAATTTTGGGGATAGTCAAGGGTAAAGCTAGAAGAAGCTGGAGCAGGTCTTAGGTGCAGGTGGCTGATGCCAGTTTGTGTGTGTTATGCTGTCTTTGAAGGGACATCCTTAAGTTGTTAAACATTAAAAGCATAGTTGTATGACTGGGACTCAAATCAGGCTCCACGACTTAACAAATGTGTGACCTTAGGATATTGCTTAAACTTTCTATGCCTCAGTTTCCTCATCTTGTAAAATTGAATGATAATAATAAGATGAATCTCACAGGTACTTGAAAGATTAAATGAGTTAATATATAACTAGTGCAGGGAAGAGTGTCTGGCATGCAGTAAGTGGGAAAGGATGTTAGATATTATTCTATCTAGTAGAATTTCATTAAATGTGAGAGATACTAACATCATCTCTATTTCTTGAAAACTCCAATGGCAGCCACATATTAACAGGGCCTAAGCTACATTATCTTCCAAAGTTGCCTGGTTCAGAATCACCTAGGACACTTGTTAAAGACAGAAATTCCTGGGTTGTACCTGAGACATTCTGACCCAGATTTTCAAAGAGATAATTCTGGGACTCTGTTTGTAGTAAGTCCTCAGGGATTCTCTTATTCAGTTAAGGAAGAGAAATTTTTCTGAAATAAAATGAGGCATGTGTTAGAGACATGTGCATAGGGCTCTAGGGGCAAGACAGAGAAGACTAAATTTCAGGGGGAGAAATAGGGCAGTATTTGATTTAGTAAAAGTGGAGGCCCATAGGAGTGATGTCAGCAAGTACTTCTTTATGGAAACATCAAGTAAATAACAGCATACAGACCAAAGCAACTTGGGAATTGTAGAATTCCTAATTAAGAATATGTAGCAATCAAGCAAACTCTCAACCAAGACAAAGTCACACTCAAAACAGTAGAAAATGTTGTGCCATTTTTGGTTCATCTTTGTACCATACCCTCCCTGGTGCAGCACACCACAGTTAAGCTGCCCAATTCCTGATTACACCCTTAAAAAGTTGTGGCTGGAAATGGTAATATAGTTTGGATATCAGGTAGGATGGCTGGAAATGGTAGTATAGTTTGGATATCAGGTAGGGTACCACTGAAAACAGTGCCAAGTGCCAAGTGCCATAACACAGGGCTGTAAGGGTCAGACCATGAATGTCTGCAGCAAGAGGTTATGGGCAAAGAAACACTAAACATCAATACAGATAGACATCAAAAGTACATCAAAATCCCTAGAAGATGAAGAAATTAAGACATTTCCAAGTAAATAAAAGTTTAGAGAGTTCATTACCACTAGACCTACCCTACAAGAAATGCTAAAGGGAGTTAAGAGACTCACTTTAGACTTAAGGTCATGCATAGTTTGGAAGTAAAGGGATGAAAAAAGATATTTCATGTAAATACTATGCAAATGAGGGGTGGTGGTGGCTATACTAATACCAGACAAAATAGTCTTTATTTCAAAAACTGTTACAAGTGACAAAGAAGAACATTATGTAATGACAAAAAGGTCAATTCACTAAAATATATATAACAATTACAAATGTATGTACTGCACACCAGAATTCCTAAATATATAAAGTAACCATTGACAGAATTGAATTGAGAAATAGATAGTTCTACAATAATAGTAAGATACTTCAATCTCCACTTTAAATAATAAAAAGAATCAGACAGAAGATCAATAAGGAAATGGAGGAATTGGTACTACACATAAAAAATGCACATGTACAAAACACTTCACCGACAATAAGGGGGCATTGTCATGCATTTCTTAAGTGCGTATGGAACATTCTCTTTGATAGACCATATGTTACCAGCAATTCTCCACCTTTTTGGCACCAGTGACTGGTGTTCCTATGAGAACCTAATTCCTGATGATCTCAGGTGGAGCTGAGGTGGTGATACTGGTGCTGGCGAGAAGCTGCAAATAGAGATGAAACTTCATTCTCTTGCCCATAGTTCACCTCTTTCTGTGCAGCCCAGTTACTAAAAGACCATGGACCAGTATTAGTCTGCAGCCTGGGGTTTGGGGACCCCTGTGTTAGAGCACAATGGAATGAAACTAAACATCAGTAGCAGAAGGAAAACTGGAAAATCACAAATGTGTGGAAATTAAACAACATACTATGAAACAACCAATGGATCAAAGAAGAAATCACAGAGGAAATTAGCAAATTTAGCACAGATAAAACTGTGCTAAAAGGGAAATTTATTCCTGTAAAGGCTTACATTTTAAAAGAAGAAAGATCTCATATCAACAACATAACTTTACACCCCAAGAAAACAGAAAAAGGACAAAATGAAGCTAAAGCTAACAGAAAGAAGGAAATAATAAAGATTAAAGTGGAGATAAAACAAGATAAAAAGAAAAGAGAAAAATTGATGAAATCAAGAGTCCGTTATTTAAAAAGTTCAACAAAGTTGACAAACTTTTAGCTAGAAAAAATGGAGACTCAAATAACTAAAAATGGAAATAAAAGTGGGAACATTCCAATTAATTTTACAAAAATTAAAAGGATTATAAGAGAAAATTATTGTATGGCTACAAACTGAGTAACCTAGATAAAATAAACAGATTCCTAGAAACACACAATCTACCATGATTGAATTATAAAGAAACAGAAAATCTGAATAAACTGATTGAGTTAGTAATCACAAAACCTCCCACGTAGAAAAGTCCAGAACCAGATGGCTTCGCTGGTGAAGTTTACTAAACATTTAATGAAGAATTAATACCAATCCTCCTCAAACTTTTCCAAAAAATTCAAGAGAAAAGAACATTTCAATGAGGTCAGAATTACCCAAATATCAAAGCCAGAAAAAGACATCACGGGAAAAAGAAAACAACACACCAATATTTTTTTACAAATATTGATGAAAATATCCTCAACAAAATATTAGCAAACAGAACTCAAAAACACATAAAAAGGAGTATACATCATGACTAGGTAGCATTTATTCTTGGAATGCAGAAATACTTTAACTATGAAAATCAAACAATGGAATTCACTGCTTTAACAGATGGAGGGAAAGAAAAACATAATCACCTCAACTGATGCAGAACAAGCATTTGACAAAATTCAACACCCTTTTATGAATTAAACACACACACACACACACACACACACACACACACACACACACACACACACACCTATATGCATACCCAGAAAACTAGGAATAGAAGAAAACTATCTCAAAATAATGAAGACCTTATATGAAAAGCCCATGACTAATGTATTCAATGATGAAAGATGAAAAGTGTTTTCTCTAAGATCAGGAACAAGACAAGGATATCTACTTTCACCACTTCTATTCAATATAGTATTAGAAGTTGTGGCCATAGTAGACAACAAAAAGAAATAAAAGACATTTGAATTGAAAAGGAAAAAAAATGTTGTTCTCAGGTGACTTATATGTGTAAAATATTGCACTTATATGTGAAAAATCTTAAAAATTTCACACAAAAATCTCAGAACTAATAAATTCAGCAAAGTGCTTGGATGTAAAATCATACCCCCAAATCAGTTGCATTTCTAAATACTAACAATAAATAATCTAAGAAGAAAGTTAATAAAACTACATTTTACAACATTACAAAGAATAAACTACTTAGGAATAAACTTAACCAAAGAGACAAAAAACTGGTACACAAATGCCACAAAATATTGCTAAAATTAACAAAGACACAAATAAATAGAAAAATATTTTGATTTTGACTCAACAACAACAAAAAACACCAACTTAAAAAAATGGGCAAAGAACCTGAATAGACATTTCTTCAAGGAAGATATAGAAACGGCAAAATGATGTTCAACATCTCTAATCATTTTGGACATACAAATCATAACCACAATGAGATACACTTCATACCAATTAAGAAGGCTAGTATTAATAAAAACAAATAGAAAATAAGTATTGATGAGGGTGTGGAAAACTGAAACCCTTGTGCATTGCTGATAGAGATGTAAAGTAGTGAAACTCCTATTGAAAACACTATGACGGGTCCTCAAAAAATTAAAATAGAATTTCCATATGATCCAGCAATTTCACTTCTGGATATATAACTAAAAGAATTAAAGCAGAATCTCAGTACAGTTGTGTTCAAAACAGTATTATTCATAATAGCCAAAAATTGGAAGCAACCCAAGTGCCCATTATTGGATGAATGGGTAAATAAACTGTGGTCTATACATGCAATGGAGTATTATGCAGCCTAAGAAAGGAAGGAATTCTGACACATGCTATAACATGGGTGGACCTTGAGGACATTATACTAAGTAAAACAGCCAGTCACAAGAAGGCATATTGTTTGACTCCACTCATATGAGGGATCCAAAGTCATTTAATTTATAGAAAGAGAAAGCAGTGTGGTGGTTGCCAGAGGATGGGAGAGGTGGAAAGGGGACAGTTTCAGTTTCACATGGTGAAAGAAATCCTGGAGATGGATGGTGTCTACAGTTGCACAACAATGTGCATGTACTTAAGATTACCTAAGTGTACACTTAAATTAGTTAAAATGGTAAATTTGTTATGTGTGTTTTACCACAATTAAAAAAAAGTGAAAAGCCATGAAAACAACAGGAATGAGGGAATTTATAGGGAGGCAATGGAAGAGCCTCCAGAACTCTGTGAAAGGGTGACCTGGACACTGAGGTTTTGGAGTGGTGATTCTGTGTGTGTAGAAAGCTTAGGTTGAAGGAAGGAATCTCTGATGATAGAATCCAGTTAGGATTTAGCCTAGAGCCTGTGGTTCTCCAGCATTTAGGGGCATCAGAATGGCTGGGAGCTGATTAGGGTATAGGTATAGGGGGTTCTCACAGCATTGCATTCAGTGGGTCTAGTGAGGACCTGAGAATGTGCATTTCTAACAAGCTCACAGGTGATGCCCATGCTGCTGGTCCAGGACCCCACTTCTAATATCCCAGTTCCACAGAGAAGGCACAGGGTTATCAAGAGGTGTTGGAAGCAAAGTGGGCGGCCAGCCTATGGCAAACAGGGTGAAGTCTGTGTCCATCCCCAAGGACTGGACACCTGGTCTGGTCTGTTTACACTAGGTTTACAAGAACACCAAGGTGGATTTACTACTCACTCACAAGAATAGCATCATTGCATAAACGACCCCAAACGATTCATTTCCTGGATCCCCCTCCGCACTTGTCCCAGATTCAGCAAAACGAAACCACCTGCCTCTATGAGAAAGGCTTCCAATACTTTATTATCCACTTTTATGGGCCCGGTGATATGAGTTTTGACCTTGCTGATTGCGCTGTCATCTATCATGTGACCTGGTAAGGTAGTGGTCTACATACTGTGGGCTCCATGCTTTGATGCTTTTTAGAGCTAAATACAAGCTGCTACTTTTAAAAACACAGAGTTAATAATTCTCTAAGCAGGAGCCAGGATTTTCAATCTGGGAAGGGTTGATTTTGTGTTGGAAAGTCTGCCTCAACATCTGGCCCCTGGGAGAGTTTCCAGGAGATGCAGGCAGCTGCTGCTTCCTTCTTTCCCATTCTGGAGAAATGCTACAGTTCCAATGATCTCCACAGCTGCTGGGAAGATAGCAGAACCTGGGATCTTCCACCCTCAGAGCACACTCTGGACAAGGTATTGGTGTTGGTGTTCTGGGGCCAGTTCTACCTCAACTCTGATGTGGTATCCTGAACATATCAGTCCCCGCTTTGAGAATCTATCAAGTTTTTGCGGGGAGAGCTCTGACTCACAGGTGTGTGGCAGATTCTTTTGCCTCTTAGCATTGTGGAGCTTGCAGATACAAGCTATCTCCCCAGCTGAGGTCATCTTGTTAGTAGCTGATCATGAGGTCTAGACATCCAGACAGCACTGTAAAATGCCTTTTGATGCTGGCCAGCAGTGGCCTCCTGGTTCCTATGGACTTGGCTTTGAGATTCTAGGGGCCCAAGGGACCCTTCTCCCCAGTTTCCTTCTTGTTTTCCCACCCTGTCTGGCTCCCCGTGGCCACTGCCCCTTGTGCCATTGCTAGGGGTGGGGAGGAGAATCTTCTTGTTCCTGGTGGCACATTCTCTGCTTGATGAATGTGCCTCTTTGATCCTCTGCTGGGTGTGGGCTCCAGCAAGGCAAGAGAATGGATATTGAGTGTGTGAGCTATGGATGAGGCAGTGTGCGAGTAAACCCAGATCTAGGAAGCACCTTAAACATACGACTCTCTTCCTCTGAACAGCACCTCCCCTCTAGGGGAGAGCCCCTAGTGCCTGACTTACTGTAGGCATACAAAAAAATTTCCATTGTTATCACCATCATGACACCATGGCTTTGGGTGTCATATTCTTCCCATCCTCTTCCCAGATCTTTGCAGGGCTAGGAGATGCTTCCATGCCTGTGAGGACATTGGTGGGAGAAACAATGGTCTTGGGCCCTCCTATGAGAAACCAGGATGCTCCTCATGCCGGATCATTATGGGAATGAAGTTAGGGGCTCAGGAGGAGAGGAGGGTGACTGTGCTTTCTGGGCAGAGTTTTCTATTCCCTGATAGCACCAGGAAAACAGTGTTAATACTTCTTGGCAGGAGACAAATACTGTTTAGCCATGGGAAAGTTGGCTGGAAGAGAGGGTGCCTGCTCCAGCAATTGCAATTTGAAAAAAAAAAAAAAAGGCTTTCTCAGCTGACATCAAATCAAACATGATGAAATACGACGCTTCTGGCACCGTCTCTGCATGGAAACGGTGCTGCTTCTGGGGAGATGGAAAATAGATGACAAAGCCATGGAAAGAGAACTCAGGTGTCCTAAATTCTGGACTCTGTTTCCAACCCCACAAATCTCCATGTGGACAAGGACGTGCTGTGCGGTGCATGGCCTTGGGCACTGTGACAGATGGCATGCCACCGCTAACTGCCTCTACCTGGGGTGAACTCTGGACTGACCAGCTTGGGTGGGGAAGTAAAGTCAGGGTCATCTCTGGAGGGATGAGGGGACCAGGGCTCTGAAAGAGTTGCCATGGTGACTAAGGATGCATATCAGGGTGCTCCCTGCTCCCTTCTTTTTCCTGGCTGGTGGGGAGGGGCTGTGTAAGGGTGTATGGCAGTATAAAAAAACAGGAATAGTGAAGAGGAATTGTCATATATTGGTCACAGCAAATTCAGTCTTCTGTTGTCATTGAGATGGAAATTCCTCAAATGTTTACTAGGGATATAAAAACTACACACTGGGGATGATGTTTTAATACATGAATGTATGACTATTCAGATATGTGTGGAAAGGTATTTTCAATAAATGAATATCTTGGAAATGCTCTATATCTAAATTATGAATGCATAAAATATACTTTCATTTCAGGAGAATGTAATAGATACTGTAAACAAACTTTTGATGATTTTAGATTATTGAGCAAAGTGCCATTTTTATTTGAAATTTTATAGTTCATTTTGGATCATTTTAGCATCCACTTTGTAAGTAAATTTTGGGTTTTGAAATCAACTTTGTATTTCTTTCTAAAGGAGGAGTAGCCTGAAAGCAGCAGGAGTAGCCTCATTAGTTTATATACCTCTGTCTAGAGAACCCCCCTATTTAGTAAACCATGGAACCATATCACACAGTGACAGAAAGATCAACAAGATTCCTCCTTAAATGCTGTCCCCAAGTCAGGGATCCAGTTCTGTTCAGCAAATGGTAGATAAGAGAAATTAAGATAAACAAACAGAGGAAATAGCCACAGAGTTCCACGGAGAGAATCTAGTCTGGCCATTAAGAGCTTTGTGACAATGACATATGGAGACTGGCTGATAAAGAATATGTGACAAGGGTTTGGGCAGCTTTCTCTCCTCCCAACACCGGCAAGGATAGACCTGGAGAAGATTGGCATGTGATTGCCCTGCTTGGCCGGCCTCCTGCACTGCACTGTCCTTTAGGAGTGTGGCTCAGCTGTCACTTCCCCAGTCTCCTCTGGACCAGAATAGGGAGCCAATTCATACTCCCTTCATCTTCTCCATTTAACCCCACAGCTATGCTTGCATATGGCACCATGACTTTTTCCTGACGTCTCTGCGTGCATGAGCCTGCGTAACATAGACACTCATTGTTCCTTTCTTTTGGCTCCCAGGAGCTGAAGCTCTATTCTTTCAGCATAGTTCTTCAGTAATAAAGGCAGAAGTGTTCCTCCATTGCTGGATAGGTGATGCTACTTGGCTTATGTGTTATACATCAGATGAAGAAGTAATACAGATGCAAAAGATGTTTCTAAGTTTTCATTTTCACCACCCAGAGGCAAGTAGAGCTTAGCAAGGTGGTTGAGTGGGGCAGAGGTTCTTGCCTCCATCTCCATGGCTGCAGGAGCTGCAGTCCCACCAGTTTTAAATGTGATCAGAGTCTCCTTTTAAAATAAAATAATCCCTTATTTTTACCTTGCCTGCCCCATGTCTACCACACCGTCTTTTTCTCTCTCATTCCCATTATTTCCTGAGAGATGGACCTTTCTCAATTCTGCAGCCCACTCCTACTGCCCCTGCTACACCCCCAAGAGACGACTCACTCAGCTCATACTTAGGCCACCTGGGACTTCATGCATCTACATCTAAATAGTTATCTTCAGGGTGGTCCCCAGGATATACTTTCTTTTGAGAACTTTCTGGCACCACCCTGGTGGCTACATATTTGTCAAATAATCAAATCATTCTCAGGTCCTATAGGTGTTTGTGGCAGGGAGGACTGTTTTTCACAACTCGTATCTACCCAGGATGGGTTGGAGACAATTGTTGCTACTACAAATTTGACCTGTGTGAGCTGGGTATCGTCTGCACTCCCTTTCCTTGATTTCCCCTTCTGAGGAATGGTGACACCAGTCAAGGACTTGCTGAGAGAGAAGGGCTCCAGTTTTCCTCCACCTACATTGGAGTGGCCTCATTGAAAGCACCAAGTGTGCAGTGTAGCCTGGGGACTGGTAGCACTTGCTTGGAGGCCTGAACATGCCAGCATCTGAGCCAAGACACTGGTTTTGGTCACTTCCTCTCCCAGCATCTGTGTCCTCACTCACAACGCAAAGGTGCAGGCAGAAAGGAGAAAGGCTTGCAGTGGGTAAGTGTAGGGCACTTCTCTGCTTTGGGTATACTCAGGGTGGGGGACCGGAGGTCACCAGGAATTCCTCTCCCTTTAGAACCACACACAAAAGGAAATAGGTATCAATTGGGCAGATGTTTCCCAAGGCTTCATCAGAAGGAATAAACTATGTGAAATATGGCTTGCTGGTGTTGCAAATTCTAGTGGTATGTGTGTGTGTGTGTGTGTGTGTGTGTGTGTTGAGGGATGCTTCCTTCTAGTAAAGTCAAACACTGGAGGACAGCAGTTCTCAAATGAGCAATTTTGCCCCCAGCGATTTGGCTGTATGACAACCCTCTTGATTGTCACAACCAGGAGATGTTGGTAAATGTCCTACAGTGCACAGGACAGCCCCATGACAGTCACCAGGACCCAGATGTCCATGGTGCTAAAGTTGGGAAACTTGTCCTGAGCCACCACCTGGGGGGCTGGTTCTCCTTAGTGGACTGGGTGAAATTCCATGTGACCAGGACCCAAGACAAAATTTCCTGGGAGGAGAGGAGAAGAGAAGGAGAGCTCTCAGGGTCCCACCAAGAGTCTGGCAAGGGGGCTTACTGGCCACAGCCACTGCCCTTCTTCTTGAAGCTCCTGATGCTCTCCCAAGGGCTCGAGCTCAAGTGCCAAATGCCCAGAGCTTCAGGCAGTCTGGATGTGCAGGTCTGTATCAGGAGGTGGGGAGAGGGACTCTGTTCTAGTCTAAAATGGAAAATGGAGACCTCATGGTCAGTCCAATGAGCTGGAAATATTGTTAGAAAGACATCAAGATGGAGCATCAGGGTCTCTCCTGCTTCAGCTAGTTATCTGATGGATGACATAACCTCAGAACTCAGTGACTTGAGACAATTTGTTAGATCTTACGATTATTGTGGATCAAGATTTCGAGCAGGGCACAGCTGAGCAGTTTTTCGGCTCCAGGGAGCAGGGCTGAGCTAACTTGGTGGTAACAAGCTGATGAATGGGTCTGCAGTTCCAGGCTGTTTATTCTTGTATGTGGTACGTTGGCAAATGGCTATAGATTGGACTTGGCCAGGACTGTGGCCCAGAGAGTTTCAGAACAGAGCCTGAGTGTGGCAAGCTTCCTGAGGATACTTCAGGATTTCCTGAGATGATCACATGAGATGGGAAGAGAGTGCACAGTTTCCTAATGTTTGGGCGCAGAATCTGGCATCATGTCTTGTCACTTCTGCCATGCATCATTGGCCAAAATAAGTTCAGAACCACCCAGATTCAAAAAGGAAGAAAGCAGTTCCCACCTCTCAATGGGGATTTATGTCAAAGAATCCACAGCCATCTTCAATCCCCCACACTCCAGCCTCATTCCAGGGAGAAAGTTCAGTGTGTTGGCATAGTGAGGCTCAGAAACTGGGTCAGATGTGCTCTCTCCTTTTCCGGGACAGCCTAGCTTTGAGGAAGGTCATGCCAGGACATCCGTAGGGCAGGAGAGTCCCTGGTGATGAGCAAGACACAAATAAGTGGCCTAGCTCAGCATCAAATGATTGTCCATGACTGAATGGTCTAATTGTTCCTTTTTCTATGTGGTCACCCTCTTCCCCTCACCCTACATTAGTGCATGATGTCTTCACTACAGAATAGCTAACAAAGCCAGAACTGGTCTTTACATTTCCCCAATAATGTGACTCCCTAGCCTAGACTGTGTCCACCAAGTGTAGACTTGGTAAGAACTCCTTGATAGGAGCCCAGATGGAGAGGGTGGAGGAGGGGCCTCCTTGAGAAGAAGTGAGCCCTGAACCTGCAGCTCCTACTTCCTTGAGCTGGGGGCGTTTCATGGCAAGAGGGTTGTTTAGAAGCCTCGTGAGGACTTTGTAATCTGCCCGATGGGAAAGCCAATGGTAACGGGGAGGGCCCTGGGAGAGAGCAGGGTTGGTATCATCACTACCATTATTTTGGTATAAATGTAGATGGGAAGGCCTGCGGTTCCCATTTAACCCTAAGTGTGGAAAGTGCAGCAGAGTTTGAAGCGTGTTTACATGAATGCCCCTTCGAGGAGGGAGGGGCCCTTCTGCTTCTCCCACACCTGAGGTGTCCTTAGGACTCTGCAGGTGACACAGGTCTCTGCGCTGAGGGCTCCTATCCTCTCCTTTTCCCCTCACCGGCCTTGCTCGTGTTCCTATATAATCTACATTCTCCCTGCAGACCCATATTTCTGGCCATTAAAGCACTACCGATGACAGCCAATGGACACCTGTTTGTGCAGTGATCTCAGGAAAGGGACCTGCAGAACTAGTTGTAGCTTCCAGAGTTGTTAGCAGTCATTTAGGAGATGCAGAGATGTGTGGGGATGACTGGAGAAAGGCATCCTTTTAGAAGTTATGTCAAATGTGATGATGGTAAAGACTTCAAGTGCTGCACATTGAAAATAGTCAATAAGTTTCAGCTATTTTTTTTTTAAACATGCTTCACGTTTCCTTTGATGATTGCATTTTGTAACTTTATCAGCAGTTCAGCTTCAAATCTGATCTGTAACATTTGGTTCAGACTTCCACGTGGCACAGGCAACCCTTGAAGAAATGCCCCTGGCCTGGTAAGCAGGTAGCTGGTTTGAAGATTGTCTGTGGCTGAAGACCCCTAATGAATGTTAGCTGGTGCCCAAGAAATGCACTTCTGATTTGGAAACCAACCTGGTACAATCTTTTAGATGATTACAAAGTTAAAGCCAAAAATAAATTATCCTTTCCTTTGTCTTGGATTCATTTTGGAAGAGAGGGTGCCTGGGCTCTGGTATCCTGGACCCCCATTTCCTGCTGTGTTGATCTGAGGCTCGAGAAGTATTGTTTGAATACCTTTTCTCTAAACAGATCATGAGCAGGGGACTGGTGGCATTGTCCTGGGATCGTCCCTCTCCATCCAACCCTTTACCTTTTGTGGGTGACAAACTGGTTCCAGAGAGCCTGCTTCACTTGTGTCTGTTTGCTGTCTGTGTAGGGTTGGTCCTGCATGTGTCAAACATCAAAGAAGGAGAAAACAGTTCTCTAACTGCCTTAAAACCACCCCATTTCCTGTTGCCTTTACATGCAGGCAACACACAGCCCACTTTGTGTTTTCCATGAAGGAGTGACACAGGACTGTGATTTGGCAGAAAGCAGTACATGGACGTGCCTGCCTTACTTCTGAACTTGTATCCTATGGCAGATGCTGTATTTACTTAGCTATTTCTCTCCCCAGTGGAAAGTACACAGGAGGCTGTTAATTTATTTGCTTAAGGTCTACCAAAGAATTGCATAGAAAATGCCTTGCATTGTGTGCAATCTTGTGTGTTTAGTATGCCTATTTCCTGGGAATATACGTTCTATTGAAAGGGCAATCTGAGAATTGGACCCTAAGGAAATATGAGGAAATGAAAATGATCTGTACATTCTCAAACCTGAACAGAGGGAGGGGGGCTCTTTTGCCTGCAGGACTTGCTTGGGAGGGTCTTAATTGCCCTCACCTGGGTGGGCAGGTGCCTGCCTCTGCTGGCACAGTGCATCACTGTGTGGGTGCACAGTGTGGATGTCCACTGGCTGCCTCAGAGCCACCCCATAAAGCTACACACAGCAAGGGAAAGGCAGCAGGAGGTGGTGGAGCCTGTCTAGCCCTCCAGGGCCACCTTGGAATCACCTTTCCCTGGGAATGGCTTCCTGCTACAAGATGCTGTACTAAAGGGCAATGTTTGGAGAGGGCCCTGTAGTAGGACTGGGAGGTGGACATTAGGCTGATGTGTCGACTCTTCAAAGCTTCAGTGGCAGCGAGCAAGGTTGGCAAAAGCTTTTCTGTTTCCAGGCTTACAGTGGAGAAGCCACCTGTCTGTTTAAAAGATTAATGAAGGGAACTTGTAGGATAAGGCCATCAGGCAAGAGCAAGGGGGAGTCCAGTGGATTCTAAGTCCTGACCACATTAAATTCAATACCAACCTCTGGGCTGAGCCTGGGTGTCTTCGTTCAAATTTTTAGGGTGATGCCCAAGTGCCTTCAGGCTTGAGGACCTCTGCCTGCAGCCTGCGTGTCAGGATGAAGGTGATCTGCATAAGCACATGAGTTAAGGCTGTCAGGTCAGCTGCTGGAGACCTATTCTTGGTCTTTTTGGTGTTGTTGAATTCATATCTGACTGGCCACTAAGGAAACACAAGGGGGTGACAATGTGGTGGGACTGTTTGTGTGTATTTTAATTTAAACTTTGTTCTCATATCCCTTCCCACGGAAAAATACAACACAATACAGCACAGCACAATAGCGCACGACACAATAGAATACAGCATGACACAACACGATACAACATGATTCAACACAGCACAGCACTACATTACACTACACAGCACAGTACAACACAACACAACACAACATAATACATAGTACAATACAACATGACACAGCACAGCATAGCATAACACAGTACAGCATGACATAACACAACATGACACGATATAGGACAACACAACACACACTACATAATGTAAAATAGCACAGCATAACATAAACACTACACAGCACAACACAGCAGAACACGAAACACAGCACAGTAAAACATAACTCAACAGTACAACATGACACAACACAATGCAGCACAGCACAACATGGCACACTGTAACACTACACAACACGGCACAGAACGATGCAACACAACACAGTATAACACAGCACTACACAATTAAATAAACCCAGAGACAGCCAAGGCTTTGCATTCCTCCATCTCCCAGGGTGTGTGTTACTGAGTGCCAGAATAGCCCTGCTCTGTTTTATCAGGAAAGGTCTGAGCTCTCTGTAGAGCCCTGCTCATCTATCCTGAATGAGTGAGGAGAACAGGGAGTGATGACCTCTGCTTTGGGACAGACTAGGGAGGATAGAAGGGACAGAAAGAGAGCCCAGGGCTGGGAGGGAGGGTTACTTCTGAGGTCTCATGGGTTTCAAAGACTATACCCCAAGACACCCAATGGGTCTCAGAAGGGGCAGTACTTCAGAAAGTAATAGTTCCATGGGTTCAGGAGGTTCAGGAGGTTGGACAGCAGGCTTCTCACTGGGGCCCGTGGTTTTTCCTACCCAGGCTTGGACATTAAAGCAGAATGTCCACACTGCCCACTAGGGCTGACTGTGCTCACAAGACCCACCCGTAATCTTCCCAATTGCTTAAGACCCCAGGAACTGTGTATTCCCAGGGCAAAGCTGTCTGGCTGTGCCTAAGGGTAACACAACACCTAATACAAGCATTCCATGACGCAGCTTCTTGTTCCTTGATACATAACTTGAGAGAAGTGAGCACACGTGTCCTCCAAGGACCAGGAACAAAAGTGCCTGTAGCGAAACAAATTGTGGTCCATCCACTCAATGGAATAGTGTTCATCCATGAAAAGGAGTGAAACACTGGTGCATGCTACAATGCAGATGAACCTCAAGAACATGCCACTCAATGGAAGAAGCCGGACATAAAAGCTTGCGTGTTCTATGATTCTATTTATGTGAACTATCTAGAAGAGGTAAATTCATAGAGATAGACACAGATCGGTGGTTGCCAAAGGCTGTGGGGAGTTGGGGGTGATGGAGAGTGTGGAGAAACTACTTAATGTGTAGGGGGTTTTATTCATCATGATGACAATGCTTTGGAGAGAGGTAATGATCATGTAACATTGAGAATGTACTAACTGCCACTGAATTGTTTGCTTTAAAATGATTGGTCCTATGTTATATGAATTTCACCCTGATAAATTAAAAAAAAAATTTAAAGGATTAAACTGCCTATAGCAGCTTTATTCATATTAGTCCAAAACTGGCAATGATCTCAATGTCCACCAGTCTCAGAATAAAGTGTCCTTCATTCACATGCTGGCATTCTGCACAGCAAGGACAACTATGTATATGCCACCCTGATGGGGTCTCACAGACCACGTGCTGGGATACAGCTCACTCACACCTTGTAAGTTCATTCAGATGAAAGTCAGGAATATGCTCGAGCAGCCTATGACAGTGGAAGTCAGAGGAGTGGCCATCTCTGGAGGAAATTTCTGGGATGGCGAAATGTCCCATACATTGATGTGGGGACTGTGACATAGGTGTATACGACTATCAGCTAATCAGACTTCACCCTTAAGATTAGTGCTCTGTGCTATCTGTAAATTATGCTTTAATAAAAACAATAATTCCAAGAAAGGGGGAAGATAGAATTAGAGAAATAGAAATGTTAATCATTAGTATACGGACCCACCAACTCCAGGCTGGCCAGATGCCCATATGGGGCTGGTCACCTGGCTTGTCCTTTTCTGTGGGCTGGCAATGCCTGCATCCAGCCTGGTCCTGCTGCTTCCATATTGCTTTGTCATCACCTGCTTTGTGCATCTGTCCACAGTAGGCCCCGGGAGCCTTTGAGGAGAGGGCAGGGTCTCACTCCTCATGGGGCTCCTGGCCTGGGCAGCAGAGACTTTAAGAAGTGCTGAGTATGTATTTAGGAGTCTCCCTGAGGGTGCAGGGTCAGTGATGCAGGAGACTTCCCATGATCACCTTGACCTCAGGTGTCCCAGCCGGTGATGGTGAAGTCCATGGCACTATTTGTCAATTTTCCACATGCTGACAGGAACCCTGAGGAGGTGTTTGAATCAGAACCTCAGCATCCTCTGTCCAGGGGTGATGACTCCCAGGCCTCATTCAGCCAACGGCCACCATTCTTGGTCCCTTATGACTGAAGAAGCGTCCTCACCGACAGCTGCCCTGTGTGCTGAGATGCTGACCCAAGGAAGACTCCCACAGGACCCTGCACTCTGTCCCAGCTTTGGGCGGGCCTCTTGAGCCTGCAAGCAGGGCTCCTCAGACTTTCCCAACACTGAGGCCCCCTGGGCCCTGAGACATGCGGATTCTGACTCAGGGTCTGGGGGTGGTAATGTTGTTGCTCTGGTCTTGCACTCTGAGTAGGAGAGTTGGAAGGCTTGGCAGGAAAGAGAGCATTTGATCAAATACAATGAGTGTGTATATTTATATATGTAGTGAGACAGCTCATATGTACAGGAGCATCCCTAAATCTGAATAAAGAACTTAAAGAACCATCAAACAGAGAATCCTAGGCTAAATGAGAGAGGCTCACACACCAAGACCCAGAGCACTTTCTCCCTCACCACCTACCCCACCTTCCCTGGATTTTTTACATCTTTCTGTCTCTGCAGGTCTGCTGGGGCTCAGATGCAGACAAGGCAGCTTTTCCCTCTGGGGTGGAGGCTGCATGGGAAACTTCCTGCCCAGCCGGGCCAGGAACTTTCCCATGCAACTCCCCACAGTTTCCGCAGAGCTATTTTTAGAATCCTATTTTTGCCCTGTTTGAAGTTAACGCTGACTTCACCGCCTAATTAGAAAGGGCACCTCCCTGGAATTGTCTGTCCTATGCTCCACCCTGTGGACTGTGTACAGAACAGAGGAGATCAAATGCGCCCCAGCTGGGCCATGTGTGGAGTCCGTCCTCCAGGGTCCACGCAGTGTCCATGGAGGCTGGTTCTCGGTTTGCAGTCTCACCTATGTTGACCTGTTCAGGCCACCAGGTTTCCCCAGATCCCAGGGCGAGGCTGAGGAAGAGGTTTGTGTGAAGCCTGAGCTGGCTGCACTTTTCTGTTTTAGGAATGCTCTGCACCAACCTGTGGGGTGGGTTGACTGTCCCTCTAGAGCTTCTGCCCATCACACCTGGAGAGGTGCCATAGCTCTCGCAGAGCTTGAGACCACAGAGTCTCAAATTCAGTGGGTCTGCATCGAGCCTGGGGTTCACATGGCTGACCTGATGCTGCAGGGCTAGGGGCTATGCTTCCAGAACCACTGTCTGTGCCAGTGGGCCTCAGAGTCCATTGGGGGAAATTTCAGGTCTCCTGGCAGCCACAGACAGCCCCCCTGTGTCCTCTAGGAGGGCAGAGTGTGAACTGTGGTCCCAGAGAAGCTTGGACTCTAGTCTCCCATTCAATCTTTTCAGTGTGATGACAGTTGTTCACTTAATTCCACGAAACTCACTTTTCCCCTGTGTAAAATGAGTTAACATTTCTCATGTCATAGAGACATGGCTGTGTAGAAACCAGAGGACCTCCTGTTCCCTGGAGCTCCCTCCTGACTCCGGTGTCAGTTGAGAGTGCCTCTTTGGGCCAGAGCCTTTATGGGTGTGGTTGCAAGCCCTTTGGCATGGGCCTCTGAGCCTCACCTCTGCCCTGAGCCTCCGTTTCTGTGAAATGGGGGAAAACTCTTTTTAGTGCTTGTGCTGCTCAGAGGCCCTGGAGGCGGTAAACTGGGTGACTGTGTGTGAGAGCCTTACTGTGAAAGCCCTGTGAAAGCTCATGAGGTCCAGTGCCCCCTCCCTACGCACTGGCATAGCTCTACTCAAGCCACAGGAATCAGGGCACCCCAGTCCTGCCTGAGTGCTCTGCAGAGCACTGGGAATGAATTCTGCAGATTGGCTCACCGCTGGCTGGCAGGTGCCCAGTTTGAGAACTGTCTGAGTTTGCCCTGGCACTTGAAACGGCTTGGGTTGGCTTTGTCTCCTCTATATTCTTGAGGCTGACACCTCATGTCTTAGGAACACAACATTTCTTGCCTGACACTGTGCTCTTCTCTCCTCTCACACCCTTGTAAATTGTGTGAGATTCAAGACCATGACTCCCATGGGGACAGACCCCAGAGCTCCAACACCTGTCCTTCACAGTCACTGGCTATAATTAACCAGTGCAGGAGGATAAGGTGCCACATCCAGGTCAAGGGCCACACCACCTGCCTACCTAATCCTGCCTCCTGCAGAGGGCTTTCCAGGAACATGCCTCTCCCTCTGGGAAATACTGGCCTGGGAAAGCCATACCTGGGGTCATCCAACTCTGGGCAGACTTAGCGATAACCAAAGGCAGAAGACATCGAGGCATCACTGATGGGACAAAAGTACAGCCAGGAAGGGAAGGGTGTCTCCTTTTGTCTCCTCCTGTTGAGTGAGTCAGCCCAGGAGAGTGAGCATTTGGAGCTGATGCCTCAATTCTGCAATGGACAAAGTTGGTTTGAAAGGACAGGCCAGACAGCCAGGTTTGGCCATGACTTTTTTATTTGTTGTGTAGAGCCCCGGGGTCTGAGTTCCCAAGGCCGAGCGCTCTGACTTCTGACTACCGAATTTCGATTAGGATATGGATGTGACCCTTTGTCCTCAGGCTTGTTCGGGTTTGTTTTGTGGTTGGAGTCCAAGGATAGAAGCCTCCTGGAGCCACCTGTGTCTAGAGAGTTGGGCAGCCAGCTTTCAGCCCTGGGTGTCCAGGCAGCTGCCCCTCACCACTACCCATACCTGTACCCAGCTCTACTTGCGCCTGGCTGATTGTCTGTGCCCACGGGGATCAAGAAGTCCTTCCTTGTGCCCTGCTTCTAATAGAAATTCTTTCCTCTTCTATCTTCTGCAATTATAGAGAAAAAAAATGCCCAGTGATCTCTTTCTGAATGTCATGCTGCCTGAAAAGCCCTTCTACCTCTAGGAGACACTCAGAATTCCATTAAGAACTTCAGCTGCACGTACATCCCATCAGGTGTGTTCACACCTAAGGCAGGTGAGAAAATTCAGCTGCTTCTTGCAGTCACTGCTTCTATGGGTGAAAGCCAAGGTCCTTCCACGTTTATGATGCGTGGTCTCTGTTCCTAGGGGGTTCACCAGCTTCATGGCAGTGAACACCCATGAGAGATACCTCCCTTTGGTGTGGCAGAGGGCAGCAGACATGTTAGGGTAGAGGAGCATGCCCTTGGATGTTCAGGCCCTGGCTGGAGCCACTCATGCTGCTACAATGGGTTTGCTGGGACTGTAGGGCTGTGGCCAAGGTGATAGCAGCATAGCACCAGCTGGGGCCAGAGGGGAACAGAGGGCACTCAGATGCACTGACCAGAGAGCCAGCAGAGCCCCTAAGTACTGATACAACAATAATAAGAGGTAAGCACCAATTCCACAAAAGATGAAAATAAAATAATAAACACGAGTTAAAACAAACAAACAAACAAAACAACAGAAAACCACGAGTAACCTCCAACTGAAAATAAATCCCCTGAGAGAGATTTCTCCTGCTTCCCTATTCTGTCTGGCAGTGTCTGGCTAGGCTCTCCACAGGGGCAGTCAGGCGGGGGCTGCCGCGTGCCCATCAGGAGGACCCCTTGCTGCCTGACTTCAGTCACACTACATGAGTTCAACCCAGCTCCTCTCTCTAGCCACATCAAACTTCTCTGCCTCAGTTTCCCCTACCTTTAAAATAGAATAAAACATTGTAGATAGCTCCTGGGGTCTCTGTGGGCACTAGGTGACTTGGTCTGACAGTGTCAGTATATCCTGGTGTCCAGAGACCCTTGCTCTGTTCATTGGTAGCTGTCCTTGGAGAGGGGAGACTTCCTCTGGGCTCCTGCTTGAAGGCTTACAGGGCCGTCTGCCCCCATTTTTCTCCCATTGTTGATTGCCAAGTCGTTTTGCTGCCCTGTGGGATTATACTGCTATATGTGCCTCAAAGAGGTAACCATCACAATTAAAGAACCGTTTTTGTAAAAATTGGGTCTCAAGTTCCATGCAGGCTCATCAGGTCAGCCTAAAGTTGTAAGAAACTAGAGTGCATCTATTGTTTTTTGTTGTTGTTGTTGTTGTTACCAAGCCAAAGATCTCTGCACCCTCCTTTCTGCAGCCTGCTGCACAGGCTGGATGTTCAGTGCCTGCCACTTGGGCCCCAAGTGATCAGTGAGCCGGGAACTGTGTGGCAGCGTGTGTGCACTGCTCTCCCAAGGGTGATGGGCTTTCATGGCAGCACTGAGCCTGGCTCATTGGCGGGCTGGTCTCATGTTTTAGACAGCTGTCCTTACGGGTCCTAGTCAGAGAGAGAGAAAAATGGGAGTTGAGGTGAAATAGCTATTATGGCAGGGAAGAGGGCTAAGTGGATGAGAAGACTGGAAATAGTTATGATTACAGGATGATTTAAGAGCCTACATATTTACTCTGGAGAAGAGGTTAGGAGGAGATATGGTAGGGGTGGGGCTTACAAGCTGTTAGCGGTCGAGGAGTTTGACTTTTCATTGCAGCCTTGCACAGTCCTGTCCACAGCAGCATTATTCACAATGGCACACAAGTGCTAACGTTCTAAATGTCCACCCACAGATGAATGGATAGATAAGATGCAATATACCCATATAATGCACAGGCTCCATCATGGAAGAACCTTGAAAACTCTGTGCCAAATGAAAGAAGCCAGACATAGAAGGACAACCACCATATGATTCTAGTTATAGGAAATGTCTGTAGTAGGCAAACCCACAGAAATAGAAAGTAGATTAGTGGTTGCCTGGGGCTGGGGGGAGGGTATTAAAGGTGAATGCTAAGGAGCATGGGGTTTCTTTCCGATGTGATAAATATATTCTAAAATTAGATAAAGGTGAAGGTTCTAGATCTCTGTGAATATACTGAAAACCACAGCATATGTAGTTTAAAAAGGTGAATTGTCCTGTATGTGAATTATAATTTGATAAAGTTGTATGTGAAAGAAAGAAGGGGTGAGATTAGGTCAGCATCTGTCTGAGAGTTTGGGGGTGGTCTGAGGCGCTATCCCAGGGAGTGTTCCACACGAAGAGATGTGTCTGTGCTCGGTAGCTCTGGCCACCCCATTAGTCCATTAGAGAATGAAAAGTTCTGAGATTATGCAGTGAAGAAATTGGTTCCCTTCTGTTTAACCCAGTGTTCTTTAAACTTCAGGATCTTTATTAGGGCAGCACCTGGGAACACATCACTGAGGTCTGAGTTCTTGCCCTGAGTTCTAGGAGAACTTGAACCCTTGCCGAGCTGCCCTGACACCACAATGCCACATGCCTGCAGCCAGGATTGCACCTGCAGCCTGCGTCTGAGGGCAGCCCACAGACCATCCAAGACCCATGGTTCCTTCCTGCTCTATCCCTGGGACTTCCCACCTGCATGACTTCATGTTCTTGCATTTTATTTTAGTGCATGCCTAATGGCAGTCATGGCACCTGGGTGGCCATCGGGGGAACAGATGGCTTTCGAGTTCTGGAAACTGGTGACGTGGACTGTGACGTGTGCTTCCAATCTAGGCAAGCCTCTCACTGAGTGAGACAGGCACCTACTTTTGAAGTGGCTCTGGGACCTGGTGTGCATACCCCTCTGACCTGCTGATCTGATGTGCAGGCCCAATAGCCCAGTGGCCTGGGCTGGGGACGGGGAGGCTGAGTCAGGACAGATTCTGTAAAGTTGTATAGGGGTAAAATGCAGTTTTCCTTCCCATGTAGGGAAAACCCAGCTCTTTCCTACTGTGTCTCTTTCTTGAGAGCCTCCTTTACTTTCACAAAGGACACTTCACTTCTGACACTTCTGGTCATCAAATGTGTGGAGATTTTCACCACACTAAGAAATTCTCAGTTACCGGCTAGGTGTCCTACTACTGAACTCAATCCTGATACTATCTACCCAGAGATAGCATCAGATTCCACAGGTAGAACTCAGTCCCAGAAGACTGACTCCCTTACACACACACACACACACACACACACACACACACACACACACTTTATTACAAAGGATATAACTCAGAAACAACCAGGTGAAGAGATGCACAGTGCAAGGTATGGGGGAGTGGTGGAGAGCTTCCACATCTACTCTGAGCACACAGCTTTCCTTGCATCTCCACGTGTTCACCAACCAGGAAGCTCCTCAAACCCGTATTTTTGGGATACTTATGAAGGCTTCTTCATGTCGACACTACTGATCATTAACTTTATTTTCAGCCCTTCTCCCATCACAGGAGAATGGGGTGGGGCTGAAAATTCCAAGCTTCTATCATGGCTTCTTCGTTCTGGTGACCAGCCCACATCGAGGAGCCCACTCAGGGTCTCAGTAGAACAAAAGACTCTCCTTGCAGGAAACTGCAAGGGTTTCAGGATCCCTGGTGTCAGGAGCCTGAGTCCAAGATCAAATAATAGAACAAAAGATAGTCTTAGTGCTCTTATCACTTAGGAAATTGCAAAAGTTTTAGGAGCTTTGTGCAGGAACCAGGATATTCATTCATTCATTCATTCATTCATTCATTTATTGTGGGATTCCTCTGCCTGGGACCCATTCTGGAACTCAGGAATCCCCCTGGCCCTTCTTAGCCTCTTGTGTCTGAATCCAGAATGGATGTTTTTGAGAAGCGTGGCCCCCAGTTGTTAGCATGTGACCCCAGCCCCTGGAGCAAGTTCCAGTTGCTGTCACTTGGAGCCTGGCCATGGTGGCTGCATCATGGTCTTATTCAAGAGCAGGATGCCTCCAGCATGGCTAAACTGAAAGTGTGCTAGCCTGCACAGCCTCCCGAATGGCAGTCACAGGATGATATATGGTCTTCCTCGTATGGGTTGGAAGTTCAATGATAGGGTCGCCAGGGGACCCCTCTCATATTGGGACATGGGGAGGGCAAGACAGCAGAATCAGTCATTATCACAAGCCTTCCTAAGTCCACAGGGATGCACAGGACCACAACCCACCCCCAAGGACTCCTGTCCCTAACTAGTGATGTTAATTTCCAGGGCTTCCCTGTCTATTCTTTGGGGAGCTCTTCCCCTACTCAGAGCCCCTCCACTTCTACCACCATCTTAACACCTCTCCAGATTGTCCTCGGTTTCTCATCCTGAGCTGTCAATTACTCCACCCTGGCTTTTAAACTTTTTATTTATGTTATTTGTTCTCCTTAAAGAGAGCTGCATAGAGTTTCAGACCCACGCATGTGACACAAAGGCCACACCCGAGTCCACCAGTCTCTTTCACATCTGAATGTGGCTTCAGCATCAGCTTGGGTCTTCTTAGGTTCAATGAGTCTGACTTTATCTCTCCAGCTTGGACGTGTCCAGAAGGTGGTACACAGTAGAAAGAACTCCCGAGAGACAGGGCCATCCCCACAGGCTGAGTATGGTGCATGGAGCCTATGGGAAATGGCCCCACCTGGACCAGTGCAGTCCTGCATCCCAGCCTCCTCTGCCCCGTGTGCAGAGATCTTCTGGCTTTATCACACAACTGTCTTTGTCTTTCTCTTCTTCCTTGTCGGGTGCCAAGAAGGGGGTGTATTATTTAGAGCCTCTCAATGCCTTGCTCTAAGTCACAATCAGGTCCACTCAGGGCAGCAAGAGCCGTGATTCCGAGCCTGTCCTGCCCCCGCAGAAGCAAAGCCTGCGGATGCACAAGAACAGCCATCCCCTGGGCCCTCTCCTTGTGGGCCTGGCAGCCTGCATGGCACACAGCCCTTCTGGCCCAGTCCCTCTGCTGCAACGAGTGGGCCACGTGGGCCAGCACTCCTTAACTCAGGGTCATACTTGATACTGTGTTCTTTATTTTTTTGCACTGTGTCCTCACACACTGAGTTGATCAGAGTATTGCAGTGGGGCTACGGGGAGAGCATGAGGAGGTGGGGCGCAGCCACAGTTACTCTGCTGAGCAAACGGAAAACTTCACCATCTTCTAGTGGCCATTTGTGGTGAGGGGCTCTGGGGGTGCTGCTGAGACCACTCACTGCAAGCCACGCTTGTGGGGCTAAGACTCACATGTGACATCTCGTTTCACTTGAATTATTAAGACAGACTCTCAAGACAGGAGGACAACCGGGTAGCAGTTTAGAAAGAGCATGTTCTGGGTGCCGGCTGAGAGGAAGAGGACCTAAAGCCATGGAAGGGTTACAAGGGAGGGTGAGTAGAGGCTGAACTGTGAGTGCAGTAGTTCCTGAGGGAAGCCATGTCTGAAGCACCGAAGTGGACAACATGTTCCTGAGGGTGCTGAGGCTGGCCGGCGTCTTAGCCTGATGTAGTAATGGCTAAAGAATCTGAAGAAGTGATTGTCCTGCCAGCAGCCTACTCTCTGGCCTTTCCTGAACATTGGTCACCTCCCAGGACAAGGGTAAGTTGAGTGCTCAATGACAGCTTGAAACTGACACTGAAGGCCCCAGGCTCTGAGGAGGTCCTGCTGGAAGAGACTGTCAAGGTCAACATGAGTCTTTGGGCTGGAAGCTGCAGGTGTCAGAGCCTGAACTGAAGCCCTCTAAGGTTCTCATAAGGGAATGAGGACTATGTCGTTTTGGAAAAGGGATGGTGACGGAGCAGACCTGGCGAGATGTGGCAGGACCTACTTCCATTTCTAGAAAAGGCTTTGTGACAGGATGGGAGACATGGGACAAGCATCCTGATGGGTGCTACGTGTCCTGTGAGGAGACCTGTTGCTATTTCTGTCTGCTCTGGGGGTTTAGGCATGATCCTACATGGCAGCATATGGGGTCCCAGGACATGACTTCTCATGTGCTTTTAATACCCAGGAACTCTGATTAGAAGGCACAGAAAGGAATGTCAACTGGAGATAAGAAGAGCTGCCACAAACCCGAACTCCAGAATTGGACATGTAGGACTCATGCTGGAGGAGCATCTTTAGATCTAGATTCCTTGGCTACACTGTTGCCCGAGAGTGCCGGTAAATGCCCTGCCTTGAAATGTGGCGCTGACGTGAGAGCCGGAACCCAAGGGGGTGGGGGTTCTTCAGGCAGCTGCAGTTTGTTGAGTGACAGCCTGGTTGATTTGATAGGACCTGGCTTCTTGGGGGGAACCTAGTGGCCCTACATTACCATTCAAGGGCATTTTGAGCATTTTTGTTTTCTTAGTTATAAAGACAACACACATAAAAGGTAAAATACAGAAGGATTGTCATTTGATTTCATTTACAAAATCACTTTGCAGTGTAGATAGGACAGTCTACATTGCTAGATCTCTTTTTTTTAGTGGGGGTTATCGGGAAATAATTAACATATAATATTATATAGCTTCAGATATACAACAAAACACTTTGATATATGTATATATTGCAAAGTGATCACAGTGATAAGTCCATTTACCATCCATAACCACATCTAGTTAAAATCTTATTTTCTTGTGATAATAGATCTCTTTCTTAATGTCTATACTTTGATAAGAATAATTCAGAAGCAGTGGTTACCCACCAAAGCATGGCTTTCAAACTATATAGTTATAAGTGTATTAATGTGTATGAAATCAATTTAGTGGAGCGTGATTACTATTTTTTTAAAAGGGAAATAGGATGAAACAGAAAAATACAAGGCTTCTATTTGTTTCTCATTCCATTTAGAATGCAAGATGTTTTGCGTTCCTGTCTGGTTCTGATGCTGGTCCCTGACTACTTCTCTGATGTGAGTGCTCCCCCCGCCCAACCTTCTGCCCTGACCCCCAATGACCCCTTGCTTTGGGTTCCACTCATGACGACTTTCCCCACTTCCTGGACTCTCTTTAGCTCTGATTTGTTTTGCTTTGAGATCCTTATCACTGCCTGATGTGGTTTATAGCTGTGTGGCTTTTGCCCTGGTCTATCCCTCTTATTAGATTATCAGCTCCATATGGGAAGAGACATCGTCCGGTTCTCTGCCATCTGCCCAGAGCTAGAACCATGTCTGGTACACAGAAGGTGCTCAATAAATATTTGTTAGTATTAAAGGAATAAATAAAAAATAAAGTTGATAACCATACTTATGCCACTGAGTTGTGGTGACATCAAATAAAATAATCCAAACCCAGTGCCTAGAACATAGTTAGGACTCCATAAACACTAAGTATTATATTGTTTTAATTTCTCTGAGTTTTAAGCCATTTATTACTTTTTAAAATTTTAAAATGACCTTCTGGAAAAGAAACATACCCTAATGAGTTTCTGAGATGGACTCATGGTGCTTTTAAAGTTGAAACAGTGAAAGTGCCTGGAGAATGCACATGTTGACAGAAGGTGCTGATGTAGTTTCCAAACCACCCGCCAGGGAGCCTGAGGATTTCAAGGCACTGGTCACTTTCTGTGGTCACGAGAGCTTCATATTTCACAGTTCAGAGTTCTCTCTGAATACCTAAGGCAAAAGGTATTTCGAGTATGCACTGACTATTTTCAAATCCACAGATTCTTTAGGGTCCCCTTGGTTCAGTGTGAAACTGCTACGAGTTCCCTATTTGGAAAGGATTTTGGGAAAGGCGTCCCTGGATGCCAGGAACTGCTAAATGTCACCAGAGAAATATTTATCTCTCTTGTGTCAGGTTAATAATAGAAACACTTTGCATTCACACATTTGGGCTAAACTTAATTATGTAGTCATGCCACAGTCTTGCAAGATGAGGTGTTTTACCTGTGAAGGAGCCTGGTAGAAACCAAGGTATCTGAGGAATGCATTTGAGGTGCCCCAGCACACTCTTGGCAGGAATATTTGGTTTGGCTCGTCATCCGGCCGAATCATATCTTAAAATAAGCTTACTGTTGGCTCTCTAGGTAAGGTAGGGCCAGACTGAGCAGTTGAGACAGAAAATGTTTCTCAGAATGATCTACTGTATATGTATGATAGCTAGACCTTATGACAAGATACTGACATAGAATGCATTCCACCAAGAGTATGGTCTGTAACTCGTTACTCTATGCATATTGTGTGTGTATGTGTGCGCGTACACGTGTGTTAGCCTGAGGGACAAAGTTCAGATATTGACGTTGTTCTGCTAAAACTTTTGAAAAAAAATGTATCTAGGATATTTAGAAAATATGCTTCCTTTCTCTTTCTTTTATTCTTTTGCATTTTTTGTGTGTTTGCCCCTGTTGTCCTAGTCCCTTGTTTTCATACATGCTCTGTATTGATTGATCTCTTGTGTACCAGAAGCTAGAGTTAAGTGCTTACATTTATGATTGCTGCCAATTCCCTCAGAAGTTCTGTGAGATCAATATTATTAAGTTCATTTTATAAATGTGAAAAGTGAGGCTTTTCTATAGTATCATGCCCAGGAAGAATGAGAACTAGCATTCCCACAGAGTTCTCTGAGGCTGGAAGGCTTGCTGGCAGCCTTGCTTCTGCAGGGCCTTCTGGGGAAGTGGATGGGAGATCCTGTGATAACCCAGGTGGCCTCCATAGTCCGTTTCCACTTCTTTCTTCCTGGAGGCTGAATGTCGACACCCTCAGGGGAATTGCTTCCTCCAGCCCTTCTTCCCTCTTCTTGTCTCTTGTGTTCAAGCATGTGTGCAAAGGCTCCCAAAACCAGGGCACCTGGGAGTTTATTCTGCAATTGTCTCTTGGAGAATTATGGAATGCCTAAGGCTATTTCTGAGAATGATTTGCATCTGTGCATCAGTGCCGGCGAGCTGACCTGTGGGGACAACTTTGGTATTGCCCCGGCATGTCCAGGCTTCTGAGAAATGGAGGGACATCTATGAGAACTCTGAGCCCACTTAGGGTTAAGATGGTCAGGATTACTAAAATCTAATGTAGCTATAGGTCAGGGAGAGAGGAGGACCCTGTCTTCCAGGCCCTTTTTGGGGTAGCAATAAGTTCTAGGATACCATGAGACTGGAATTTTGGGAGAAAAAAGAAGATCTTACTCCTTAGTGTCTAAGCATGGATTCTTAGTGGAAGGAAGGTTGGTCAGGTCCCTTGTTGTAAGTTCTCCATCTGGCTAACCTTTCACACTTTGATTTGGGCTCTAAATATCATCTTAGAACATACCAAGTATAGTTGATATCACTGTGTTGCAGAGGCCAGGAGGATAAATAGTGCACTTTTGTCTCTGGAGGTGTTGGGTCTTCTACACTTACTGGGACAGAGAATTTTAACAACAGATCTTGTGGGCAGAAGCCCCTGAGGGCACTAGAAACAGTTGCGGGAAGGAAGGAAGTGGCCAGGCCCTTTCCGACAGGGGTCACCTCACGCTTGCTGGGGACACTGGATCTATATCAGCCTGTTATGCATGGGGGCACAACCTCCAAGGAGTAATGCTTTCACTGGAGCATTCAAAGAGTTTCTTTCCTGGGCTCTCCCTCACCATACCTTCAGTTTTACATGCACAGGTTTACCCGTCCATCCACCAAGTACTACTTGGGCATCTGCTATGTGCTATTCAGAACTGTAGGTTTTGGGGATAAGCTGTGAGCAGGCAGCAAAGTCCCTGCCACAGGGAGCTGACCTCTGGTATGGGGTCAGCACAAGTTTTCCATAAATATTTTATGCTTTGAGGGCTGTGTGGTTTCTGCTGCAGCCACAAAACTCTGCAGAAGCAGCCACAGACACAGTCTGCATATAGAGGTGAGGCCCTGACCCAGTACAGCATTGTCTGCAAGGCTAGGCAATTGGCCCCAACTGGGATTTGGCTCAGGCCATAGTTTGTTGATCCCTGCACCAGTGAGCAAGATGAGGAAAGACTTTCTACATTCAGGTTCTGCCAAGTATATTTTTCTAATGTCTTTTCAGAACATCTCTACCCTTGAGGGTGATTTTAGAGCATCCTGCCCTAGCTTTGTCACCCAGTCACCTTGCAGGAGAGGTCAGGATAGCAGGGTGTGGGGCTAGAAGGCTCCCTCTGTTATGGGCTGAGTTGTCCTGTTGGAGTTCTAACCCCAGCACTTCAGAATGTGATTGTATTTATAGATAAGGCCTTTAAAAAGGTTAATTAAGGTAAAATGAGGTTGTTAGGGTGAGTCCTAATCCAATGTAACTGAAGAGATTAGAACACAGACATGCATTGAGGTAAGACCATGTGAGAACAGTGAAGAGACAGCCATCTACAGGCCAAGCAGAGAGCCCTTGCTTACCTGGATCTCAGACTTCTAGCCTCCCAGACTGTGAGATAAAAAATTCCTGTTTTTCAAGCCACTCAGTCTATTGTGTTTGTTACAGTAGCTCCAGCAAACTAAGAGACTCACTTGTCCCTGTCCCAAGTGCAGGAGACCCCAAACGGTTAGGGTAGAGTGAGGGGGTGGGCCCTTGTTCACCAGCTGCTATCTCCCAAGTGTTATGGAAGCTTCTTCCTCTTCCTGTTTCCTTACAGGCTCCCAGATGGGCAGCAGTCTTACTTGCTTATCAACTTCTTCCAGGAAGGTGACACATGGGGTGGTAAACTGAAACAATTTAGAGAAAGAGTTTGTAGAGATAAGGCCCTAGAGAATAATATTCTCTCTCAGACTCCTTAAGGTGGAAAACACATGTTAAAAACACTGGGCGGGAAGCAAGCTTATATTTTTCACTGGAGTGACTTTCTCAGGAATACCCAGGTCTGAGTGAGGCCCGTGGTACCGCTGCCTGAGGGAGAAACACTTGAGCTGGGTCTTCGTGTCAGAGAACCCTATTGCCAAAACTCTGGAGTTATTAGAAAAGCAAACATCTGGCTCCTGAGGTTTCTGCAGTTGTGGGCTTCCAGCTTCGGGGTTCAAGAGAGTGACAGGGTCGTTTCAAGAATAGATAATCAGAACAGTGCTTCCAGGGGTGATGAAGTTTGGAGGTGTGTAAGCTGAGAATCAAAAGCCTCACAAAATCCCCATTGTAACAGCTGGGGCCCCTCTGAGCCTCTGCCTCTGAGGCCACTGGGCCCCAGCCCAGAGTTCCTGCCATACCTGGGGTGAGGAGGCCTGCCAGCCCTTCCTGCTGCTTTGGCCCCTGACAAGCTAGGCCAAGCCATTGACCATGTATAGGTAGGATGGCAGGAATGTCCCCTCCCCCCATCTGACTCTGAGATGTGGAAGAGCAAGTTGGCCATTCTGATGGCTCTCAAATTTGTTCCACTTACACACTTTCACATCTCTCAATGCCCTTCAAGCCTCCTGGCTCCAGATTCAATCCCTCTGCCTGGGTGTCTATGGGTCCCACAGCTCTAGGAACAGCCCGACAATGAATGCAGCATGCACAGGTGTTAGGAAGTGGTGTCCACAGTCATGGTAGCAGTCCTGTTGGAGGCATGACCCATACAATGGGGAGTGGCCTTGCTGATTGTAAAGGAAAGGGGTGACTGCCAAATGCCATGGCCCTTTAAAAAATGTTATTTGAATATCTCATTCTGAATTGTAGTGCAAAATTTCTCAATTTAAAATTTAGTATTTTAAGTAAAATTATTAGTGAGACTTAAGATAGTTTAATTTATTTGGCTTGCCATGATAGCAGGAGTGTTTCAGCATTAGACGGCTCACAGTAATCTGCTGGACCAGGTGCCTGAAGAGACAAGAAGGAGGGGAAGGGGCTGCAGACAGGGCTGAAGATGGAAAGTATTGCCCTAGGCTCTTAGATAGTGTCAGGCTGGCCAGGAGGAGGCAGGAAAGGCCCACTAGGTCTACTCTGCTCTCATGACTCAGAAGACTTGGTGGGGCCATTGATCTGTCTGACCATGTGGGTCCCAGGCCTGTCTGGTCCCAAGTCTGTCTGTGATCCAGGCCTGTGGATAGGAATAGGACTCCAGATTAGGAATGTTACATTAGTGTTGTAGGGTGCTTGTGCCTAACATATGTAAACATAATTCAGCTTACTGTACCACTGATGTGTAGCAGAATGTCACTGTTGTTCTCTGACATATAAAAAGCTCTTGCGATCCCTTAACATGGAAGCCTATGCTCCCTACAATAAAGTTGGTGCCTGCTGTTTCATTCTCAAGTCGGCTCCTCATGTGTTCCTTCAATTAGGCTTCTCACCATCAAAATCTTCCCTTCTTGTTCAGCTTGGTGCTGACCAGTTCTAGAGAAGGTTGGAGACAAGCACTGGGTAGGCATTCGAGGGCCATGCAACCTTTGGAAAAGGCCTGAGGTTGTGGAGGGTGTGTGCAGGGCCTATTGTCTTCATGGTTTCATGATGATCTACTGGGTCTTGGGGAAAAGTGAGCTGAGGAGATAGTGGGCTGCCAAGGTTTCGGTGCATTTATAGCAAGGAAGGGCTCAAGATCCCGATGAACAGGATGCAGCCCCTCTGTCCCTCCTATGGCTCTTTTAGCCATTACGCTGAGTGTGCCTCCCTGTTCTTGGCTAAGAGCTATGTATGAGGAGACCAAAGCCAAACACTTTTTTTTTTACTGTCTTTTCCTGTAGGGTTTTGTAGAAATTGCTTTCTGCAGACAGGCCTAGCCAGAGATAGGGAGTGTTTTGAGTAGAAACAACAATTGCATTTTCCTTGGGAAAAAGCATTGGGTTACTAGGCAACTTGTTCTGGCAGGGCCTCCCGTGGGGCAGCCGCCTGCATGCTAGGGCTATCTCTCCAGCACCCTATCAGTTGGGAAGAAAAACGCTGGGCCAAACTGAGAGCACCTACTTGGAAGGAGAAGGTTTGGAAGAAGGGTGTGATGCCCTCACTTCTCACTCTGGGGTACTGGCTGCACTTAAGAGCCAGGCCACCATGGTGATTGAGAACAGAAGGCAAGTTGAAGCAGAAGCAGGCCCCGAGACTGTGATGCAGCCAGCTTTCAATTTGTTTGTTTGCATGCCCTGAGTCTTTGTTCCTTCTCTCTTTTTCTATTTTTATCAAAGTGTACATGCTCAGGGTAAAAAATAAAAGAGGACCTTAAAATTAGAGCAGTGCCTTTCTTGTCTGACCCCCCCCACCTCTGTTCCACCTAGTGGCAACTTCCTGGAAAGTTTCTGGTTTTATTCCTCCTACTGCCCTACCTCTACGTAATAGTCTTGTTATTTTCTTTTCATTTAAAGTTTAAGATATTATCATCCTTTTCATTAATCCATGTAGAGGCTTTTTCTGGTTTTACGTTTTACCCCATTTATTTCTAACTTCTTACTCCTATTTCAATGCCACCTTAAAGAGGCACAAGTTTTTACACGCACCTTTCTAGAAAACATATAAAATGTTCTTTGTGTCTTAATATTTCTTTTGAATCCACATAGAATGTGTGTGCTAGATCCTTGTTCTGTCTCTCACCTTTTATGTAATCAGTGTCTTTGTCAGCTCTCTCCTCTGGGTTCTCTGCACCTCTGGCTTGTTACTTGTAACTGCTGCAGGTGTTGACTGGTCTGCATCCTCCATATTTCACCACTCTCTGACAATGCAGCCTTGAAAATCCTCAGCAAAATCCTGGTGTGGACTTGCTGGCGAAGTCTTTGGGTATATTTCTAGTAGCAGAATTTCTGGCTTGTCAGTGATGAACATGCTTGGCTTTACTGGGGTGGGCCTGGTTGTGCAAGTTCACATTTGGGCTTGGCACATGAGTGTGATGGTCCCCATCTCCCCAGATCTTTCATTAGTATTACATAGTTCACTAGTTTTTGCCAATCCAAGGCAAATATAGATCTAAAGTATATATAGATAGGTGGAAAAAGGGAGAGATTGATGTAGGTGTATATAGATCTCACTGCTTTTGTAATTTGGATATCTCAGATTTAGAGTGATTTTGAGCGTTTCTTCATATACTTGTTGGCCATGTGTTCTTCATTTATGAATTGCCCACTTGGATCATTTGTTTGTTTATAGAAAAACCTTGTACATTCTAAGTGCATATAGTCAGTTTACCTATTGCCAGTACCTTCTGCCATCTGTTATGCACAGATAGACAAAAATACTAATGAATTTTGTTTGCACACTGAGTACCAAATGGATAAGAAAAAAACAGAGAGAAATATCTTCGTTGTTGTTTATGGTATATATTCTACATGTAACTATTAGCTTGAGCTTAGTCATTATATTATTCATTTCATATATCTTTGCTTATTTTATGATTCATTATTCTGTTTCGAGAAGGGTATTATATTGATTTAACTATATAGCTATATATTTTTCAGGCTATATCATTAGATGCCTATATACTCAATTCTCTAACATTTTATTTTGAAATTGTTGACTGATATGCAGTTGTAAGAATTAATACAGAGCTTATATACCTCTCACTCAATTTTCCCTAATAGTAACATCTTATAAAACTCTAGTAGAACACCACAACCAGGAAATTTATATTGAAACAATCATTTGCCTTTATTCGGATTACATCAGTTTTGCAAGTTGTGTGTGTGTGTGTGTGTGTGTGTGTGTGTGTGTGTTTAGTGGTGAGGGAGTCAGAGCAATGCATGCTTCTGCCTGGTGGAGGATGAAGGATCAGCTGCCTGCTGAGTTCTGCTGATGCTACTATAACCTCTAGGGGAATCAAAGTATCACCACTGGTGCCTGTAAGATCAGTTCCCATCTTGGCTCACTGAAACCATAGCAGTAGAGCTGTGGTTTTGTATGGTAGATGCCTAGAATCTATCGTGTATCTCTCCATTTTAGTTCTGGCATATTAGAAGTAATCTTTTCTGTGTACTCAGTTTATTAGAAGTGACAATTTCATTACTATTTCCTCAATGTTACTCCTCTTTATTTCGCAGTTTCTTCTTGGAGCTATTTTTCTTATTATAAGACCTTGTTCAAGACGGTTTCAGAGAAGTCTCTTCAGTGCTAAGAGGTCTGAAGTTACACACTCCTAAGACACATTTTTGCTTTTTCATTTAAACTAGAATGTAGCTAAACATAAAATTTTGTTTCGGAGTTCTTTTCTTTCAGTTATTGGAGTATGAGAGTATGACTCTATTGCCTTCTTATTCTCCATGATATTTTTAGAAGATTAATGGCATTCAGCTTCTGATTTTTTAAAAAAATGATTAGCCTCTTCTCACCAAACACTTTTGGAATTTTTCTTTGTCTCTTGATATTGTTAAATACCTCTACAATGTTTCTACTGTAGATTTTTCCTTATCTATCTTTTGGTACATGGTTAGACCTTTCAACTTGAAGACTTTCATCCTTCTCTAATTTAGTAAAATGTAATTTCTTATTTCTTCCAATTTTTTTTCTCTCTGCACAAATTTTCTCTGTTAGACTTGAGGTATATAAATATAGTGTTAGCTATAGCAATAACATTGATTAACTTTTCATTCAGATTTTCTATCTCTTTGTTCCTCCTTTATGCCTTCCCAGAGACGTTCTTCACCCACTTTTTTAGCTCAGACTTTTCCTCTCTAGTTATATCCATTCAACAATTTATTCCATCTATTGAGTTGCTTTTTAACTCATATTTTTCATGACTAGTATTTCTACTTAGTTTTTTTTAAAACTTCTGTCTTTATTTCCTGTTAACAATAGTTTCTATCTTCATAAATATTCATTATATATAAATTCTTTATCTGTCTTAGTATATTAATTATCCTGCATCCAATATTGATTGTTTATTTTATTTTTTTATTATCGGCTCTTCTGCTCAGTTGTCTCTTCTCCCTGATCTTGTGAACTCAGATTTCAAGGGGTCAAATACTCTGACTAATAATATTTGTCTAAGAGAATGGGCCGAAGTTCAGATTCTGGTTTATGTTCATTCTGGTGATGTTAAAAAGGAGCTAACGTGCTCTTGAGAGGAGAGAGAGGCTCTGGTGTCCAAGTGTGACTTGAGTTTACGTAACCTTGCTTGTCTATGAAACCCGTCTCTACTTCTGCCCCTGGATCTGCTTTTTCCAAGAGATTTCCTTTGTATTTGATTGTGATCTTGTAACTCTTAGCATATACTAAGTGAAAGAGGAAAAGAAAGTCCTTATGGGTCATTTGATCTACCTGCACTTGTAGCTATAAACTCTTCCTGTATAATACCCTAATACTGCCTTAATGTTAGCTTCTACCCTCTATTGGTGTGCATCCAGAGCTATCACTTTCATGATCACGGTATGATCAAGGCAAGATTCAACTCACTCTGGACAGTGAGGCAAATCTGTTACCCAGATTTTTCTCTGATCCAAGTGCCTGCTTCTCTGTTCTAGCACACCAGGGCACTGCTGCCTGCTGAATCCCCAGGACTTTCTCACAGTTTTTATATTAGTGTATCTCACTGTCTCTCCAAACACTAAAATACCCGATGTCCCAAATAACACTAAAAAACTGGAGGAAAGTAATGATAAAAAATGGGCTTTGTTTATTTGGGCTATTTGGATCATGATTAGCCATGTTGGTTCAATCTGCTGTGGCTGGACAGTGTCACTGCTCTCAAGAATACTCTCTAAGGGCTGCTCTCTGAGGAGAAACAGAACATGAGAAATCAGTGTCTCCGAGTCCTGTTACACATGGCTTACCCATCTGAGTGTGGGAGTGCCCTTATCTATTTGATGGGTGTCCAATACCAATACTAATATGAATATCTTTATGATTTGAATGTGAGTATCAATCAAACAAAAAAGAAGCAATGGAGTTCTGTCCTGACTCCCATCTACCTAGATATTTTTCCTCCACTTTTGGAATGTTTTTGAATTATTTTCTCTAAAGGATAGAGTCTCTTCCAGAGTAGGACAGAAGCATACTAAAAGAAAGTAAAGCCTTTTCTCTGCTCCCTGATCTATCATGTGACAGCTGCTTGCTTCCTCCAGCACATACCACAGACATCAGAGAGTGACAAATGGTGTTCTTAGACCACTTGAAGTGATGAACACTCCAGTTCTGGTGGTAGTGGGAAGGCTGAGCATGCTTTTATGAATGGTGCCATCATGCTTTTAATGTCCTCCCCAATTGCACAGCGGTGAGGCAGTTCAATTTCTGGCAAATGTGGCATGGTAGTCAGCTTCTCTGCAGTTAATGTAAGTTTAAACTATGAAATCTTCTTAGATTATGGTAGGGACTTAATCTCACAGAGACAGTAAGATATAGTAATGTAAAATCCGTGAGAAAGTTTTGAAGATTAATTCATTTATCCATTCAACAAAGATTTAATAATCATAAACACTTTATTAGACTCCAAGAAACAGCAGTGAAAAAAACACAATGAGTTTACTTTCTGGTGGAGGGAAATTGATAAGTAACATCAAAGGCTGTTAAAAGAGATGACTATTTTATATAGTTATGAATGCAAAGGAGGAAATAAAATAGATAATATGAGAGAAGGGGTACAAACTGGGGGTTGGTTGCTTATCTAAATTGGTAACCAGGAAAGTCTCTGTTAGAAAGTTACATATGCTCCGAGCTTTGCCAGGCCATAAAAAAGCCAGAGGGGAAAAATTCCTGGAAGCAGAAACAGAAAGCACCAGGTTCCTAAACTGTGATCAACCTTGATCTACCTGAGTAATAGAAAGGGGTCAGAGCATTTGAAACCTGTGTTTGGAAGGGAGAATAAAAGATGAGTTCTAAAAAGGGAGCAGCAACAGGTTATACAAGAGAAGGTGTCCATTTTATTTCTACATGCAATGCAAATCCACTGAAGGGGTTTAACCAGGTTATTGTTCTGCTTTGATTTTAAGATCTCTCTGAGTTAATAGATTATAGGGTAAAAAATGAACACAGGGAGACCAGTTAGGAGGTTATCACAGTACTGTGGACAGGAGAGAATGTTGGCAGGGACTCTGGTAGTAGCAGTGTAGATGGAACGAAATGGAAGAATTCAAAATATACTCTGGAGCTGTGGTTGTGGAGACCTTACACTGATGAATGAGCTGGAAGCCTCCAGGGTTTGGGGATGAGCTAAGGGAATGATATTATCATTTCCTAAAATGATGAAGGTCCAGGAAGACACAGATTTGGTGGTGGATCTCTAAAATTTTCATTCTGTTATATTTGATATGACTATTAGACCTGCAAGTGGAAATGGAGGCACAGTAGAAAACAGCCATCAGTACCCACATCAGTACGATAGGTGGGATGATTTGGGATGATGTTAAATAGATAAAAGTAGAGAAAGCAGATCTTAAACTCCTGTCAGACAGAGGAACGATGTGGGGTTGACGGCGGGTAAACGGCGGAGGAGTGTTCTAGATGGAGTTAAGAAGAGAAGAGGATAGAGTTAAAAGACATTTTAGAATGTCAACTTTCCAAAGGGTATTGTGTTAGATAACGGGTTGTAGAAAAAAGGAGGTGTTTTACTCAGTGAGTAAAAGTATAATCATTGAAGCAGAGAAGAACTGAAGAGGGTCAAGGTTTGAAAGAGCAAACACAAGTATGAGTTCAGATAAGATGAGTGAAAAACATGTCTTCTGGCACTTTTGAGAATTGTACATTGTTATGGTACTAAGCTCAAACTTAGGGGTGATGTCATATTTCTACCATGTTAAACATCTCTCTCTCTTTTACGAAATAGCACTTATTATTTTTCTAAGTAGAAATAATTCATAGTTGTTGTAAACATTTAAAAAACTCCAAAAAGAAAAAAATCAAAATCTGACTTCTCAGAAATAATATTTGATGTCTTATAAACACATACCTTGTGCATTTTGTTTATAATCTTTAAAATACTTTTGTCATGCTTTTAAAGCTTAATTTATGGTGTGTATTTTCCCATGCCATTAAAATTTTCTCCATAAAAGACCACCTTTCTTAAAGCTTAGGAAATAGAAACTCAGAATTGTTACCTCCTGCCCCACTGCCCCTTTCACCAGGATGACCCATGCTGGTTCCTATGCCTTCCCTATTTTATGAGATGTGACATTTCCTACTTGGGAAGGATATGGGTCTCCTCAAGTATCAAGGTCATATGATCAAAGTTACAATTCAAGGAAACTGATGGTCTGAGGAAATTTTCTTGAAAGTAGGTAAGGTCTGTAGGCAAATGGCATATGATTAATGATCATTGACCAGCAATTTCCTCACTCTGATGTTGACTTCTCTCCCTGCTCATCTTTCCTTCTTTCCTTTTCTTTTTTCACAAAATGTTTATAGGCATAAAAATAAATGAAAAAAAGAAAAGTGAGCATAGAATAAAAATTCATCTTGCCCAGAAAGTATCAGGCTCTTCTATCAGCACCTGGGCTGAATTTTCTTTAGAGTAGGCCTGATTTTTTTTTGTTTTTCCTAACCACCTGGGGATGGAGAGCTCTTGGCTGGTTCCAGGTGATGAAGAGGAGCATGAGTGGAGGCAAAGGGCAAGTCCCACTAAGAACAGTGGTAGGAGGTGGGTGGACCTGAAAGGAGGCAAAGAGAGCACAGGAGGGTGACTCATTCTTCCCTACTCCTCATCTTTTGCTTTGGGGGGTGCTCAGATGAGCCCTTTGAAGTATAAAGTCATCCAACCTTACAGCACAGTGGTGGAGGAAATTGGTGTTTCTATGACCGTTGTAAATATAAGTGTGCCCTCTGTTTACAACATGTGCAGGAAGGCACTATAGGAAAAGAGATAGTCAGAGTTTTATGATATAATTGATACATTTTAGAATAACATAAGATCTTTATTAGTTAGGATTGATCGGGAAAACAGAATTGCTTCAAATGACAAGGGATAAAGGTCTTTGAGTGTGTGTATGTGTGTGTGTGTGTGTGTGTGCATATGTGCAAACAGTGGACCTTAAACAGTTGTGGGAGAATCTGGGAAAATAATAATAGTATGGGTGAGTCCAGTTGGTGGATCTGAAAATTAGTCAATGACCATGGAGAGAAAGTCTGTGCTCTGTGTCACCTCTGTTGCTAGTGGTTGGCCTGTAGTCACTGTAGGTCTTTTAATAGAGTATGTTAATAGAACAACTGCACACATGGTGGGGACAACAAGACACACTGGAGACTAAGAGGGAAACTCAGGGACCCCTAAGAACAAATCGGGGCCAAAGAGAGCAAAGTGGTTATCCATGCCTCTCTTTTACTGCATCTGACTCTAGGGACACAGGTGACCTGCCAAAGGAATTAGAGTCGTATGCTGTGAACCAATCCACTTACATGACCCCAAACTCTCACATTTTACAAATCAAAAAAGAGTTTGCAGTAGATTATTTAAAGTTATAAATGTGATCACAAGCAATGGTAAACTGTCTAAAATTTGAGGAAAACTTGAACACACACAGGCACACACACTTTATTAGACAATACTAAATTATATCTCACTCATATTTTCTTTTGGGGCACCAAAATATTGTTGAAAAGAAATGTACATAGCCATTGAATAACCTAAAAAGATGGGGTCTAGATTTAAATTTTAACAACTGGAATTTAAAGATACATGATATGGTGTGAGCGGGATATAATCAGTGTAACTTTTTTGGAAAAGCATTCTTCAATAGCTATCAAATTTAAGAATGCATACTACTTTCATCTCATAGATCCCATGAGTTAAAATATATTTGAAATATATTTGACATGTGAAAATCCTTTCTCCCCCAAAACTATATGTTTAAGTGTGAAGATGTTACCTCCATAATTATTTTAAAAATTAAATTCTAGAAACCATCAAAGTGTCCATGACTAAGGAACTGATTAAATAAATTATTACATCCATAAAATGAGATATCAGTCACATTTTAACAAGATGTTATTGATTTAAATTGGAAGTTAAATGATACAGAAAATATATAAACATATACTTATTAAATTGTATAAAGGATATGTGTATATAATAGTTTACATGAATGTATATTTTATAAAAAGACACACACAGAAAATGTTAATGATGCTTTTATTTAGAAGAAAAAAAATAATTTTATCCTTCAGTTTATAATTTTCTATACCTTTTGAATTTTTGGCAACCAGTATTTACTGCTTTTAAAAGCAGTAATAAGAAAAATAGTAGAAAGAATGTAAACTAATGGAAGTGGTTAAAATAAGTGATATCTTTATACTCATTGTCTTTCCAGTTGCTTATATAAAGTGTGTGCATTTTCCTTTCACACCTTTTTCTATGCACATTAAAAATTGTCTGTCTGTCTATCTTCTATCCATCCATCCATCCATCTTCTAATGAAATTATGCTTCCCATTCTGTTCTATAAACCTGTTTTGTCAAAGAGCAATGTACTTTGAATGTCTTTTCAGTCACTTTAAGCATGTCTGTCTCATCCATTTTAATATCTGGGTAGGAAGGGGTTGAAATAACTGTTAGCTAAGTGATGGGAAAGGCTTTCTCTGAGTCCATTGCAAGGTGAGTAGGAGGAACTGGACAGGGGCCCAGAGGGAGGATACCAGCTCTGCAGTCACTGGTGGTTATTGCTTTGATAAAAAACTTGAGCTGCTTTTGCCACTTTTGTGTGTTGTTACCCAATGGTCCACATAGCCCACAGCCACAGAATGCTCGGTTATTCCTCCTGTGAGAGTGTGAGGGTCAGAGGATTAGTTCTGCCTTGGGGCTGAGGCATCCTAGATGAGCCCTGCAAGTCACATATGCCTAGGTAACCTGCACTGCATTAGAAAGTGTCACTTAGGAACCTGTAAGCCCTAGGGACAGGGCATATTTTCCCCAGGGAACACAGTCCTGCCACCCCTTCTCTAGGCTGGGGTCAGCAACAGCCAGATCGAGTTCAGCAGGTCACAGCAGGTCATTGATCCCTTCGTGTTTGCCGTCCTTCTGTCTACCCTAGTACCTCTCCCTATTGGAGTCACTTGGGCACTCTTAGTTTCAGCTTTTATTTATTTTATTTTATTTTTATCTCTGCCAATTTTTATCTTATCCTTATTATCCAGCTCTGAAACTAACAACTTTTCTCAGCTCATTGACTCGTATTTTACCTTCTGTTGGAGAGGAGGAGAGAGTCATGGCTGGAGTCAGGAAGACCTCATAGCGGAGGAGCTGAAGGTGCCAGGGATCAAGAATATAGAGGTTCAATTCCTCTTTCTTGGAGCCATTGGATGGAGAAGAGAGGCAAAAACAGGCTGCCAGGCTGTAGGCTCTGCATCCTTGCTGGAGAGTGCTGGTGTGCTGCGGTGGAACAGGACCACTCCATGCCCTTGACTTCATCTCTCACCTCCTGAAAGGACTTGTGATCAGGGAGTAGGGGTTCTGAGGTAACTGGGATTTTTGTTGTTATTTTCTTCACCTTTTGTGTTACAGTATCTATTCTCAGGCTGATCATTGTTTGTCTTGTGATGCTTTTTCTTGCTCCATTTTCTATTTCTCTATCTGACTGATTGTGCCATCCTTCATCCTGTAAATGTCGATGGCTTGTGGTTGCCAAGGAGCCTGAGACAACCCCTCAGCCAAGAGTGGCTTAGTTCACCGGTCTGGTTCTACAGCCAGTTAGACTCATTTCTGTAAACATACCCAAGACCTGTTCTGTCATCACACATTTTGCTGGTCATATAGATCATGTGGAAAGCATGTATTTGAATAAAGCAAGGGAGTACTGATAACACTTTCAGCAAATTCCTCACAGAAAATGTTATATTGGGGTGGGAGAACATGGTGAAAAAGGAGAAACACAGAAGAATCTTCTGCAGTCATATTGGGCTAACTGATGAAAAACTCCTGAGGGTCAGTGCTGACCCCACACAGGGTTATTTCTCCTTCATGTGAAGTTCTACTCCACAATCTTGAATATCTGCCTCTTAAGAATATATGAGGAGGAGAACGGGAGGACCATGTGTAGGGGATTCCAATGAATTAAGCTTAAAAGTGGCTAGCAACACTTCCCACCCACATTCCAGAATGCAAGGAAGGCTGGGAGGGTGGTTTGACTGTGTGCAAGAGAAGGGAAAATGTCTGGTGAGCTCTGTGTCCTTGGCCCAACATGGGTTAGAAGATATGGAAGTAAATTCTGGCTCTGCCTCTTCATTTGGGCAGCTTAACCTCCTCCATGTTTTATTTCCGGGGCTGTGAATGTGGAAGACTATGCTGGAGAGCCCTCAGAGCTTTCCTGATTTTTATGTTGACAAATATTCTTTCTTGTGTAGTAGAACTTCTCTTCAAAAGTCTGCTAGTTTTCTACTCCCAGAGGAGATTCTCTAATCCAGCTCAGTCTTCAGAGATAGCCCAAGTGCACTGCAACAAGTGAGGGCCATTTCAAAAGCACCTTCCTCCCAGTAGTGAAGGAACTCAGAAATGTCTGAAAGAGGTTGCTTGTCAGTGGACTGTACAGCACTGTGGACATGCATGCCGTCTTTGCAGCCCTTGAAGTGGCCAGTGTGGTATTTGCAGAGAGTGTATGCACAACCTTCTCTGAGCAAAGGTGGGTAAATGAGTGAGAACACCTTCCATCCACCACCCTCAGCCCATTAGAAACTGGGAAATGTTTGCAGGCACTAACTGGTCTTGTGACAATGGTGACTCCTGACCTTACCAAGACCAGAAAGTGCCAGCAGATGCCATTCTCTAAGGTTAACATGAGATTTTTATTTTGGCTTGTATGCACATATAGTTACTTCTTTCTTTTCCCAACAGTAATATATTTTCATCATGGAAATGTTTACAAATACATATAGGCAAAAAAAAAAGAAAGAAAAAAGAAAAAAGAAAAGAGCAATAAACATAATCCAACTTGCTAGATTTTCTTTGCACATATATCAATGACTACTTTTGTCTAGGAGATAGTTTCTTTCACAGTTTACATCATAAAAAAAGTAATATATGGTTGCAGTAATGGTGAAAGCAACACAGGCATAGCATTAATATCAATATTTATCCATTAATATCAAAAGTTAATATTAATAGCTATTTATCTTCTTCTCTTTTAAAAACTACTAAGGGTGTCAAAGCCAACAGGTTGGTGTAAACCTTCATAAGTTTTCTCTTCCAATGACAAAGAAAGCATCCTTACCTCTCCATACATGTTGTATAGATTTACAGAGAGAGAGAGAGAGAGAGAGAGAGAGAGAGAGAGAGAGAGAGAGAGAGAGAGACCCTTTTATTTCTTCACAAAAAAGAGGCCGTCTTGCTTCAGCAGCACATATACGACTAAAATTGCAATGATACAGAAAAGAATATCATGACCCCTGAGCAAGAGCGACACACAAATTCATGAAGCATTCCATATTTTTAGACTTTTACATATGCTGTCTACAAACGACTCACTTTAGATCAAAAGACATACACAGACTGAAAGTAAGGGTATAGAAAAATATATTTCATGAAAATGGAAATGAAAAAATATCTGTGGTAGCAATGCTTATACCTGACAAAATAGATTCTAAAACAAAGGCTATAACAAGAGATAAAGAAGGGTCCAGTAATCTCACTTCTGGGTACTCATCTGAAGAAATCCAAAACACTACTTTGAAGAAAGATGTGCATCTATATGTTCATAGTAGCATTATTTACAATAGCCAGGATATGAGGCAACCTGGGTGTCCATCAGTAGATGAATGGATAAAGAAGTGGTACACATATACAATAGAATATTACTCAATCATAAAAATGAGTAAGTAAATAAACTAATTAATTAAATCTTGCCATTTGCAAAAATATGAATGGACTTGGAGGGTATTATGCTGAGTAGAGTAAGTCAGATGGAGAAATACAAATGCCACCTGGTTTCGGTTACATATGGAATCTAAAAAACAAAACAAACAAAACAGAAACAAAGTCATAGATACGGAGGACATTTTGAGGGTTACCAGATAAGAGGGAGATTGGAGGGATGGGTGAAAAAAAGTATACCCATTAAGAAGTACAAATTGGCAGTTAGAAAATAGTCATAGGGATGTAAATTATAGTATAAAGCATATAGTCAATATATGTAATAACTATGTATGGTGTCAGGTGGGCACTAGATTTATTGAGTTGATCACTTCATAAGTTATATAAATGTCTAATCATTAAGTTGCATACCTGAAATAGTATAATATTGTATGCCAATTATAATTGAGAAATAAAAAAATACTTTTTAAAAAGAGATACTTATGGGAAATATTATTTTGAAACTTCCTAACTCTTTTTCCTAATTAAATAATCTCTCATAACATAGATTGTCATAATTAATTCAATCATCATTCCATTGATGGTTATTTAGTTGCTTCCAGGGTCTTCCTGTTGACAATATTAGTGTGATGATCTTATTTATTATGAACAGCAACTTTTATTTTTAAAAAGTTATTCTAGAAGTGGAAATATGGTGTCAAAGGATTTTAAAATAATTTTGCCTAGGTATACCCTGGAAAGTTGTAGTAATTGATCTTCTTGCTCAGTATATAAGAGACCTGTTTTCCCACACTCTCACCAACATAAGTTGTTACAATATTAAAAACTTTGCCAATATGATTAATGAAAAGTGATACCTTTATCTTGTTTGAACTTGAATTTCTGTAGATACTGGCAAGGTTAATCATCTTTGCACATGATGATTAATATAGTTAATCTATTGTTTACACAGTTTTTCTTATTAATTTATAGGAGTATAGGTAGTATGCCACTGATTCTGTATTCAATATATAAGAATAGTTTTCAGTACGGTTTTTAAAGAACATTTTGTTTATTGTGTTTTTTTTTCATGTAAAGAATTATTGACATTTTAAATTTAAAAAGTCAATATTTTCCTACATGGCTGTGGATTTCCTACTATGTTTATTAAGTCCCTCTTCCCATTTATTTTTAAATTTCACATGTAATGCCTGTAAGCTGTATCCATGTGTTATGCTGTGTGGTAGAGATCTCACTCTCCTGCTGCTCAGTAGTATCTGTGTGATCTATACAAGGATGCTGTGCTCCTGAGGAGGGGCTCTGTGGGCCAAATCTAGGTGTGACCTCATTCCTTGGGCCAAATCTAGGTGTGGCCTCATTCCTTTTCATTTTCTTTCCACAAGGCCAAGTCATTGGGTGTGGCTGCTCCTTCCACTGGTGAATTCTTATAGTCTTTGCATAAATGAAATAATTCATGGAACAGGTTCTGTACTAAAGCTGTTTAGAAAATTTATGGACTTATTAGAGAAAGCATTCTTAACTTTTCTAAATAAGGAAAAAAATGTCAGGTCTCACATAATCAGCAGGGTAATTCTTTCAAATTTCTCTTTCATTTGGTAGAAGCATGAATTTGGTGGTAACATGAATATAAGGCTGTATCCTCTCTGCATCCTGCCCAGGTGAAATGAGGAGTTTATAGTGGTCGCTTCTACATCCCCTTGCGTACGTTGCTAGGACTTACTTCCCACTGATCTTCCATTTACAAAGGTGCTTTTGGCAGGGCAGAGGTTTTACCAGTGTTTTCTTTTTGAGGTAACATGGATAATGTAGGAAATCTTCTGTACATTGATACATTATGCACCTATTGATCCTACTATGTGTTTCTAAACATAGATTCTCACAGCACACTCAGGCTCTATTTTTTGACTCAGCGGTTCTTATATGCCTTGAGCAATATCACTTCCACCAGTTATGACTTACTGTGCCGAGCATTCATTATTTTCTCCTCCTTGCCCCAAAACTGCATTTTACATTAGCTGTAAAAGGATAAATCAACCTAAAGCACCTAACACAAGAAGTCCAGTTCCAATAGAGTTCTTCTCCTCATCACGCTATTCCAAGATAACCACCACAAAGAACAGTTTTGAGTTTTTTCTTGTATCTTACATCTCTTAAAACTTTAATTGTGGGAGGTTCTGGTCAAGGTGGCGAAGTAGGTACACTCTCTGCTTTTCTCCTCCTATGACCACATCAAAATTACAAATTAATTATAGAACAATTAACCTGGAGAACCATCTGAAGGCTAGCTAAACAGAAGTCCTATAACTGAATATAAAAAGAAGAAGCTGCATGGAGGCTAGTAGCAGGGGCAGAGAATGAAATAGGTGGGCCACACACCTACATATGGTGATTAAAAATTGGGAAGGATATTATAGCTGCAGATGTCTTCCCTGAGGAATGAGAGGTCCCAGCTTCACACTTGGCTCCCCAGCTTAGAGCACCAGTGCTAACAAGAGGAGTCCCCACAACATCTGACTGTGAAAATCAGTGAGGATTCCATCTGTCTAGGAGAGATGAAGAGATGCTGGAAACCCAGACGATCTCTTAAAGGGCCCTCATACAGACTCACTTGCTCACAGGCACTCACTCAGGGTTCTGGTGGAAGAATATTGGTTTGGGAGATGCCAGAGACATGCAGGGAGAAACTGAGTTGTGTTTGCTTCAGGGTGAGGGTTGGAGGGACCACTGCCATTGTCCTTGTGTTGAGCCCTCCTCCCACATGGCCAAATCTAAATCTGCATTTATCTGGTAAACTCTACTCATTCTGCCATGATGACTCCCTACAACTCTGCTCCACTCAAGCTGCACACCGCCAGAGATTTTTTTTGGCAGGCCTTGGCTCAAATTGTAGTCTTTCTTTAAAAACTCTCAAGGTCTATAGGCCCCAGGGAGAAAGCAGCTGGCCTTGATGTGCCCTGTACCTTTTGCCGAGTAGCCCCAGGCTCAGTATTGGTGCCAAATCTAAGTCTGCATTAACCTAGTGAACACTACTTGCCCCACTTTGGTGACTCCTTGAGACCCCTCTTTACCCACCTTGTTTCCCACCCAATAATCTTTTATCAACTGACCTTTACCAGCAGGTGACAGGTGGTGGCAGGACTTGGGGTGCTCTGTGCCTTTTGTCGAACTGCCTCAGGCCTGGTACTGGTGGCAGCTGGCCACAGTTTGCAGTGTGGCCTTTTCCACATTCCTCCAGCACAGTTAGGAATTGCTCTATAGCTCCTACCAGGTAGCCTTGGGTCAGTCACAGGAAGCAGCTCACCTTGGCCTACACAAAAGCCCCTCTTAAGAGCCCCAGAATCAACATACTTGGTAGTTGGATTCAGACCACACTTGAGCACTACCTAATTAGTCTCACAAGCGATATACCCAAAGGGTGATCTCAGCAGATAACTGAGCTCTCTGGGGCAGATCCTGCTCTGTGAGGTTAGTCCCCACCCAGCAGTTTTTATGCTGTGATCATAATTAGTCTTCACAACCAGTCATCCTGAGGGTCAGTTCTACCTACCCACTGAAATGCCAACACAATCAAGGCTCAATTACAACAAGACACTCACAATGCATACAAGGAACTCTCTTGGAGCAATAGGTTTGGGTGATGAGGGAGACTGTGCCACTGGGTCTCACAAGATACTTACTACACAAAGCCATTCTGCCAATACTAGGAGACATAGCAGACATACCTCATATATAGACACTAACATAAAGAGGCAGCCACAATCAGAAGAAAAAGGAAGATGTCCCAAATAAAAGAACAGGAGAAAACTCCAGAAAAAGAACTAAATGAAATGGAGGCAAGCAATCTATCACATACAGAGTTCAAAACATTGGTTATAAGGATGCTTAAGGAACTTCCTGAGAACTTCAATAAAGAGATAGTAAGCATTAAAAAAGACATAGAAACCATAAAAAGGAACCAGTCAGAAATTAAGAAGATCATAACCAAAATGAAGAATATACTCAAAGGAATCAGTAGCAGATTAGATGAAGCAGAGGATCAAATCAGCAATTTATAAGACAAGTATAAAATGCTTAATCAGAACAACAATCAGAAAAAAGAATTAAAGAAATGAGAAATGTTTAAGGGACCTCTGGGACAACCACAAGTGTACCAACATTTGCATCATAGGGGTAGCAGAAGAAGAAGAGAGAAAGCAAGAAATTGAGAGTGTGTTTTTAAGAAATAATGACTGAAAACTTTTCTAACATGGATAAGGAAATAGATATACAAGTCCAAGAAAAGTAGAGAGTCTCAAACAAAATGAACCCAAAGAGGCCCATACTAAGATACATCATAATTAAAAGTTTTTAAGACAAAGAGAGAATCTTAAAAGCAGCAAGAGAAAAGTAGCTAGTTTCTTACAAGGGTACTCCCATAAGAATGTCAGCTGACTTTAACAGAAACTTTGAAGGCCAGAAGAAATTGGCACAAAATATTCAAATTGTTAAAAAAAACAAGAACCTACAACTAAGACTACTACACCCAACAAGGTTATCATTTAAAGTCAAAGGAAAGCTAAAGAGCTTTCCAGACAGGAAAAGCTAAAGGAGTTCATCACCACCAAACCATGTTAAAGAGTCTTCTTTAAGAAGAAGTGGAAAAAAAGAACATAAAAATAAATAATAAAATGGCAATAACAACATACCTATCAGTAATTGCTTTAATTGTAAATGGATTGAATGCTCCAATCAAAAGACATAGGCTAGCTAAATGAATAAGAAAACAAGACCCATACTCATTCTGTCTACAAGATACCCACTTCAGATCAAAAGACACATGCAGATTGAAAGTAAAGAGATGGAAAAAGATAATTCATACAAATAGAAATTGAAAAAAGCTGGGGTAGCAATATTTATATCAGACAAAATAGACTTTAAAACAAAGGTTCTAAAAACAGACAAAGAAGAGTATTTTATGCTGCAACATAGGAGCATCTAAATATATAAAGCAAATATTGACTAACATAAAAGAAAGATTGGCAGTAATACAATCAAAGTAAGGAACTTTGACACTCCCATTGATATCAATGGATAGATCTTCCAGATAGAAAATCAATGAAGAAACAGCAGCCTTAAATGATATCATGATACAAATGAAAATGAAAACACAATGATGCAAAATCTGTGGGACACAGTAAAAGCAGTCCTAAGAGAGAAATTTATAGCAGTATAGGCCTACCACAAGAAATAAGAAATATCTCAAATAAAAAAAATCTAACCTTACACCTAAAAAAACAGAACTAGAAAAATAATAACAAATGAAGCCAAAAGTGAGTAGAAGGAAATAATAAAAATGATAGCAGAAATAAACAAAATAGAGTCTAGAAAACAATACAAAAAATCAATAAAACCAAGAATTAGTTCTTTAAAAAGATAAACAATATTGATAAATCTTTAACCAGACTCATCAAGAAAAAAAGATAGAGGACCCAAATACATAAACTCAGAAATGAAAGAGGAGAAGTGACAACCGACACCCCAGAAATACAAAGCATTTTAAGAACATACTATGAACAATTACATGCCAACAGATTGGACAATCTGGAAGAAATGGATAAATTTCTAGAAGTGTATAATCTTCCAAGACTGAGTCAAGAAGAATGATAAAATCTGAACAGACTGATTATTACTGACAAAATCAAATCAGAAATTAAAAAAAAAACTTCTAACAAAGTCCTGGACCAAATGGCTTCACAGGTGAATTTTATCAAATATTCAAAGAAGAATTAACACCCATGCTTCTCAAAATATTCAAAAAGAGAGAAGACTCCCAAGGTCACTTTATGAGGCCACCATTACCCTGATTTCCAAACCAGAAAAGACATTACAAAAAAAATTTATAGGCCAATATTCATGATAAACGTAGATGCAAAAATCCTCAAGAAATATTAGCAAACTGAATTCAGAAATACATTAAAAAGGTTATACACCTTGATCAAGTGAGATCTATTCCTGGGATGCAAGATTGGTTCAATATTAGCAAATAAATTAATGTGATGAACCACATAAACAAATTGAAAGATAAAAATCATATGATCATATCAATATATATAGGAAAAAAGATAAAATTTAGCATGTATTTATGATAACAACTTTTAGCAAAGTGGGAATAGAGAGAATATACCTCAACATAATAAAGGCCGTCTATGACAAACCCAAGCTAACATCATATTCAGTGATAAAAAGCTCAAAGCATTTTTCTTAAGATCAAGAGCAACACAAAAATGTCCATTTTTATCACTCTTATTCAGCATTGTATTGGAAGTCTAGGAACCAGTCTTCAAGAGAGCCATGTGTAGGATGAACATTCTTTGGGTTAGAGTGAAGAATGAGAAAAGGAGATGGCTAATCAGACAATATGGGAAGGATGACCAGTGCCTAGGATGGGAACTGAGCAGTGGCTGGAGAGATAAGAAAAAAACAAGAGTTTCTTCTGTGAAGCCCACTTGTGTGTGGGTAGGGAGTAGAGAACGTGGTTAAAAGTGTCAAATGGAGCAGACATCATGGGATCTCTGCTATGGAATATATATCTCTCCCCAAACTCATATTGAAGACTTTACTCTTAATATGTCTATATCTGAAGACCAGATCTTTAGGAAGTAATTAAAGTTACATGAAGTTGTAAGAGTGGGGCTTTGATCTACTAAGAAAGACATCAGAGCTCTCTCTCTCTGCCATGTGAGGACACAGTGAGAAGATGGCTGTCTTCAAGTCAGAAAGAGAGTTCTCACCAGAAACTGATCCCTTGGATATCTTAATCTTAGACATCTGGTCTCCAGTACTGCACAAAATAAAATTCTGCTGTTTAAGTTATCCAGTGTGTGGCATTTTATTGTGGCAGCCTGAGTGGACCAATTCTAGAAATGGTGGAAGTATCATGGGCAGAGATGAAATAGATCCTTTTATTTGAACTTCCACTGTCCCAACATTCATTCAAGAAACATCTTTTGTGAACTGATGAGAGGCAAGTAGTGTGAAAAGAACCTGGTTTGTGTCCATTAAAGCTGTTCCATTTGGTGGCCACAGTTCTGCTCACATGGCAGCCACATTCATAGATCCCCTTGATGCAGTGTCCTAAAAACCTGTCTTTTCAACAGGGTTCTGTCCTATTTTTGAAGATGACTGCTATATTGCTTAAGGATGGAGCATTTTCCATCCTTCCAAAGCAAGAGAGAAATAAAAGTGTGACTTGCCTTTGCAGCTGACCTTTGCTTTTATAAGCATTTGTATGGAGTGGGTATCTGTAGCACTATCTTCAGAAGGTGGGTGAGGGTGCAAAAGGCACTCTTTGTTTTGAAGAATGTGGGGCAGAGATGTGTGTCTGATTTTTTTTTTCAAAAACAGCTTCCTTCTGAGAGGACAGAGCAGAGGTCCGAATATACGCTAGTTCTCAGACTGTGGGTGAATTATTACATTTCCTTCTGCATGCCAACAGAAAGACTGCCACGGGAGTGGCATCCATTACCAGTAACAGATCCTGCCAAGCGGGTTTAGTCTGTTCATCATAGAGGGTCTGATATTACTTAGCCACATGGGCAGGAGAGAAGGTAGGGTCATTCCCAGTGAATATTTGCATCTTTTATGCTCTTTTGTAACAAATGTGCTTCAACTGATGTTGGAAGTGCGAAGTGCATTTATTTTGGATTCTTGGATGCAAGACTTTCAAGTATAGAAACTCTACATACCTCCTATTTTTGGATTTTGCTTTTAAACTGAAAAACTAATCTTTTCCTTGAGAATCTTTTCTGTTTTAAGGTGGCACTATCAGAGCAATATTTTATTTTCAAGTAATAAACTTTATTTTTTATTTTGATTAATTAATTAATTGATTTTTTATGATGACATTGATTAATGAAATCCAGTAAGTTTCAGATATATATATATATATATATATATATATATATATATATATATATATATATATATATTGCATTGTGTGTTCACCACTATTAACTTTGTTTTTAAATCTACTTTGTAAATTCATTGCTTTTGCTGTTTTCAGGACACTTGAGTGAAACTGTTGTGCCCTTCCATTCATCCAAGAATTTTTGCTAGTCCTTGAAAGTGATGTTTATAATAATGTACTTTAGGCATTACAGGTATGAATACACTTCTGAATGATAAAAAGATTGAATTACCATCAAGATATTGTTTAGTATAATTGGCATTTCATTTCACAAACATTTTGAAAAGTGACCAACATATACAGTAGCTATATTATCTTCTGATTAACCCAGGTGGTCACTCTCCAAAACATTCCACAAAGGCAGTTTGCAACTAATGAATTAGACACAGTTTTGTCAGCATCCTGAGAAATGCCATTGTGTCTGCATGTCTTTGGCCCTTTCCCCTCCAGACAAGGTGGCTTCGATTCTAGCTCACGAAGTACAGATGGTCTTGCTATTTATTCTCTCTAGCCCCTTATTTCAGACAGTGCCTGCCTACTTCATCCCTGGCTAGGTTATCCCGAGTCCCCTAGAAGTGCAGGCAGGCCTGGCTGGAGCACTTATTAGGCCTTTTCCTTGCAGGTCTTGGGGAGGCTGTAGACTCCTTCCATTTCTCTGCTTAACTCTTCTTTGACTGAATCCATGGGGGACCCCAGGCAACCACATTGGGGAACACTGTCTATGACTTTGCATCCCACTGTCCTCCCAAGGAACTGGTGCTCACATGCACGCACACACACAACACACACACTACATAGACATGCTACATGCACTACACATGTAGATACCACATGTATATACACATACACACGATACACACTACACACATATACCATATCACACACCATACACATAGTACACCACACACACACTACACTACGTACAAATACACACACCACACTACATAGACATATCACACACACTATACACACATATCATATGCACATATGCATACACGCCATACACAACACACACATACATACACACACACCATATACTACATTGTCAAAGTAAGAAATGTCTAAACTTGTAGAGAATTTTTATGAGTTTAATTGAGCCAAAACTAAAAACATACTGGGGAGCAAGATCTCAAATGTGCTGAAGAATAGTAGTTTTGCAGTGTTTTTAAAATGTATTTGAAATTAAGAAGGGGGTGTAAGGAAGATTACATGAAGGTGGGAAAAGCTAGGATGCAATTGGATTACAGGATAGTTAACAAGATTATGTGCTCTCTTGACTGTGGTTATGCCTTCTGCGGGTCTAGAAAAGATAATTACTTCTGTCATATGAAAGGTATGTTAATCTCGATGCACAAGAACAAAGGACAAAACTGGCTTAAAACTTTTCACTAAAGAAGTTATAGGCCTAGGACTTGACTACCCACCATGATCTGCCCAGTTAGGAATTTATGATTTGTTACAGAAACCCTTTTTCATCGATAGTACACACATATATCACATGTCCACATACACCAAACAGACATTACACCACATGCATACACATTCCACATACACAGCACACACACAGATTATACCACACACACTACACGCACCACACACACTCCACACACACTCTACACATCATATTCAAACCACACACATACCATACATGAACAAACACAGCACACCACGCTTACAATTCATCCACTGTTTTTTTTAGTTGCTTCTCTGACCCCTACCATCAAAGGAATTCTTAAACCAAAAATCTAAAGGGTTTACTTCCCAGGAAGGGCCTCTTCCTGAGGAGACTGAGAATGAGGGGACATGGAAGTCTCTTTTTTCAGTTCTCTGTGCAGACAGGTATCCATTCAGCATATTCCAAACTGTCTGTGATGTACTAGGAGCTCTTTTGAATCCTGCAGTGAAGTGGGTGGTCTGAGGGTTCAGGAGAAGCAGATGAGAAAATGGGTAAAGCTCTATTTTTATGGAATGGGGGTTTGAGTGGGATGCAGGTGGTGAGAACATACCAGTGAGTGAGATGTTCACAGTGAAGAGAGACAGGAAGGAGAAAAGATCTAGGGCCTGGAAAGAGATGACATGAAGTGAGAACTGATGGCAAAATGAACACCAGCAAGTGCTCCCACAAAGGAGCAGCCAGAGTGGGGATGTCGTAGGGGTAAGATGGTGTATCCAGGACCAGGAGGTTGAAAGGCTGGTCTGTGTGATACATGGAGGAGTCTAATGATTTTGTATATATTTCTTTCAGGAATGTAGGTAGAGATGGGCAATGAAATAATGTGGAGAAAGTTCTAGGGAATTTTAGAATGAGCAGGAAATTAGAGATCCTAGAGTCAAGAAGTCTATGGCAGGTACAGTGAGAAGTCTGAAGAGAGAGATTGGAAAGAGATGGCCAGCAACTGGGTAAAATAGGGTCAGAATCCAACTGTGCTGTTAATTCCACTTTTCTAACTTTATATTTTAAAATAAGTTTAGATTTATAGAAGAGTTGCAAAAATAGAGCTTGTATATACACTTCACGGTTTCCTTTCATGTTAACATCTTACATAACCATGGTTTATTTGTAAAACTGAGAAATTATTGTTGGTAAATACTGTTAGCTCAACTGAAGACTTTGGTAAAATACTGTTTTGCAGATCATGTTTGGGTCCCTGCCTTCCCGCATTAGGATCCAGTCCCGGATACTGCAGTGCTTTAAGCTGTCATGTTTCCTCTGTCTCCTCCAATCCATGATGGCCTTTCATTCCTTGTCCTTTTCATCTCGACACTTTTGAAGAGTACTGGTAAGTTGTTTTGTAGAATTTCCTTCCAGAAAATCCTACAAAAACTAAGTTGAGTTTGTTCGATGCTTTCTTATTATTGGATTGTGGTTATGGATTCTGAGAAGAATATCATAGAGCTGACATCTCTTCTCATTACTTCATATCAGGGCATATATGACATCAGCTGGATTTATTCTTTGTGATGTTAACCTGGCTCTCTCAGTTAAGGTACTGTCTTCCAGGTTTCTTCACTGGCAAGTGACTGTTTTTCCCTTTCTATATTTTTAATTGAAGAAAATCATTAAATTCAGCCCACGCTCAAAGGGAGAAACATGAAAGGCCTTGGAGGGGCACGTGTTCCAGAATTTGTGGGATTATAGCAAAACCATCTCGTTAATTAGGAAAGGTTGTTCACAGCATCCTATTATAATTATTATTAAACCAGTTATGAGTTTGCCATTTCTTTGCATAAGAAAGTGACTTATTATCTGTAACACTTTTGATAATCTCAAGGAAGACGTTTGCTTGGTCCAGACACAGAATTTGAGAGATTTCTCACCAATAGCTGTGGAACGCTTTGTTTTACAAAGGCCCAAGGAAATTTGTGGTTAGAAACAGCAGAATGACTATGCTCCTCTGCTTCCTTCTCTCTCCATAGCACCACTAAAACTGACACAAGAAGAATAAACACCTCATTGACTCATACCAAGAGAAAAGTTGTTCACTAGAGACTCAGCTGACTGAATACTGAGAAGAGATCCTCTTGTTGGCCATTCTGCTGGGGACTGCTGGGAGGTGCTGAGCAGTCAAAAGGCCAGGAGAGTACAGGGCCTACAGTGGGGTGGAGCAAAGGCCTGGGTGGAGAGCCTGAGGCATTGTAGGTGCCTCTCCAACTGTGCAGCAGTGACTACTCTGGCCACAGGAGGTAGGTATTAGTTTCCTGGGACCATTGTGACGCACTACCACAGGGTGGGTGGCTGAGAACAACAGAAGTTTATTGTCTAACGGTTCTGGAGGCTGCAAGTTCAAGATCTAAGTCTTGGCTGGACCATACTCCCTCTGAATGTGCCAGGGAAGGATCTGTCTCAGACCTCTCTCCAGCCTCTGGTAGTTCCTTGACTTATCACAGTTTAGCTCCAAACTTCACTCAGAGTTCTCCCCATGTGCATGTCTGTGTCCAAACTTTTTCCAGTCATATTGGATTAGGGCCCACCCTAATGACCTCATCTTAACTAATTATATCCAAAATGGCCTCTTTCCAAATTCTGATGTACTGAGGGTTAGGACTTCAACATATGAATTTTTGGGTGGACATAATTTAACCTATAATGAGGTGGTGAGTTTACCTGCTGAAACTAAGGAGACTTCTCATGTTATTGACATCTGACCAAGCAGAAGGCACAGAGCAGAAGAGCAGAAAAATAGAAATAAGTAAATGTCAGCTATGGAATTCTGCATCTCAGCTCCCTTTCCTCACTTTGCTTTCACAAAGAGAGTACCTAGGCCTACCCTGCCCTCACCTGGGGAGAAAGTTAGACATTCCTAGAGAAAACACTACAAGTTATTGGCATTTGGGGGTTTCTCAGTAGAGTCTGGATCATCTACTCTTTGCATCCATATCCAGGCCATTTCCTATCTGCCCAAGTTCTAACCAGCACTTTAATGCCTCACTCTGAAATATCAGTGGTCAACCAAGGATCACCAGACACCGGAGAGAACATCTCTCTATGAAAGACCAGGACTCAAAGGAGCAAAAATAGAAAGCAGGTATACAGAGAAACAATGGTAAAGGGGATCAAATATATGGTAACAGAAGGAAACTAGGCTTAGGGTGGTGAGCATGTAATAATATATACAGATATCAAATTATAATCTTGTATGCCTGAAATTTATGTAATGTTATTAACCAATGCTACCTGAATAAATTTAATTGAAAGAAGAAATGATCAGGGAGTTAAAGAGAACTTTAAAATATAGTAGTATTCCCTTTATCCACAGGAAATGTGTTCCTAGACCTGAAACAGCGGGTAGTACTGAACCTTGTATATACTGTGTTTACACCTATGATAATGTTTAATTTATAAATTAGGCACACTGAGAGATTAACAATAGTAACTAATAATAAAATAGAACAATTATAACAATATACTGTAATAAAAGTTAGGTGACTAGGGTTTCTCTCTTCCTTAAAATATCTTATTATAACCATCCCTTACTTGCAGTGTCAAATGACTTGCTGTTACTTGTTTCAGGGGTCCCTTACTAAAATCTTTGTATAGGCTCAGTGCTTTCTGGTGCATGTTGCCATCAGTCAGAACATGATTTCTGTTCCCGTCTTCCATCCACAAATTTAATGGCTTGTCCTTCTTAACTAAGAATTTATCACATACTGTGGCCATAACTTTTGCAGTTTGAGATACAATAGCAAAGCTGGTATGAATTTTTCTTTCCCTCTTCACAATTTCAGGGATAGAAGATTCATTCTTACCATAGATCTCAGCAACCTCAGCATACATTTTTTTCTTTCCTTATTAAGTCAAGAACTTATTACCTTTTACTTTAAGGTTCTCTTTGGCATATCTGGAGCCATTATTGGAGCCATTATTAAGTAAAATAAGGATGATGTGAACACAAACACGGCAATACAGCAACAGTTGAACTGTTAACTGAAATGGCTACTAAGTTAATAATGGGCAGGGAGCATTTACAATGTAGAGATACCAGACAAAGGGATGATTCACGTCCCAGCCTGGACAGAGTGGGATGGTGTGAGATGTCATCATGCTATTCAGAACATTACACAATTTAAAACTTATGAATTGTTTATTTTTGGAATTTTCTGTTTAATATTTTGGACCTCCGTTGACTGAGGGTAACTGAAACTACAGAAAGTGAAACTGTGGATCAGGATGACTACTATAAGAGTTAATATTCTTAGAAATCAAAGAAATTATTGCATCTGTAGAAAAAGAACAGTATGTTATGAAAAGAGAATTAATTACTATAGGTAAAGAGAAAAGGTAGAATATAGACATTTCAGACATAAAAGCAGATATTGCCTATCTATCATTATCTATCTATCTATCTATCTATCTATCTATCTATCTATCTATCATCTATCTATCTATTCATTCATTAATATCTATATCCATCCATCCATCCATCCATCCATCCATCCATCCATCCATCCATCCCTCCCTCCCTCATCTATCAACCTGTCTATCTACCTATCTATCCATCTGTCACCTATTTCCTATCTAACCTTTTATCTTCCCTCTGAACTCTTCATTTGAAAACTACTGGACAATACATTAATTAAAATAAGGACAAAAACTAGGTATGATGGAACTAACCCAGAAGAGAAGTGAGAAAGGCTCTAAAAGATCAAGGAAACAAAAATCTCTGTGAATATTTGGAAAAATTTTAAGTATTTAGCAGGTGTGTTAAAATTTTTACAATTGTTACTAAGAAGTACATGGGAAACTGAGCAAATAAAAACACAAGGACATTTTTAACTTCTGGAAAAAAAATCTATAAAAGTTGTGTGAGAATGAAGTCATGTTCAGTCCATGCATCAGAGAACATTATGTACCCAGAGAATGCTGTAAACTTTGCCTCTTGGAGGGGAGGAGGTGGAGAAGTGGGGCATGGGAGTGATGGGAGAGAAGCAACTACTCACCTTCATTAACAGAAAGTCAATATCATACTCTAGAATATTGACTAATCAAGAATAGCAGAATAGTGTGTTACATACATATATTAAAATTAGTATTAAAAAACCTTCAGAATTCAAAAATGTTTTCTTAAAGCATTTTTTCAAAGTAGATTTGGGCACAGAGTTTAACACTTTTCAAACATAAGCTACTTATAACTCTGATTTCATTATTTGAACAGACTGCTAAAAATAGAATGATAGTTTTACAGAAGAAAGTAAGTAGAAGAATGTGTACACATGGCTCCTAGAGACTTAAAAAAAGTGAATAGTTCCTGGCAGGATTTTGTGTTGGCATTTTATGAGTGAGACTGGCCCATGGAGTTTTACATTTACACTGTCACAATTGAGAGGAAACTCTTCCTGTTCTTTGAGGCCATACCACTCCATCTGTCACCCTGTCTTTGACAATGTTTTTGCGACAGGATACTTATAGTACTAACATCTTGCCCTACTCATTCTTGAGGTGAGTGACAGCTATACTATTCCAGGCAGGAATGGGCAGCACAGAAGACCCTGGGAGCCCCTGCCAATGGTAAGAAAGGAAACATTCATTCTCTGTCGGTTCTGATAAGCAGCCACTCTCCACTGAAGGACTTAACTACTAACAGATAGCGGCTCTCATAAATCTGAGCTCTTAGGCAATTGGCAGTTTGACCATTATTTTCAGTACCTACTGAGAGTCTTATGGCTTCAATCCTTCTCTCTCACATCTGAATTGCTGGTCTGCATGTGTACATCCTATACATTATTCACCATTCAGGATTCCTGAAATGGCTCTCTTCAAGTCCTCCCTCTTGATCTATTCTAAATCACAACACCCTCTGACTGTCTTCTCCACAGAGAAAAGATGCTGTGAGTTGTGTGAGAGGGACCATTTTATCTCCAGCCACTAGCTCACCAATTGCTCTTTCCCAAGCCCACCTTAGACAGTAGAGCAACCAGGGACACACATGTGAGTCCTTCTGGGGAGAAGAAGTAAATGGAACGTGAATGCCAATGCTAGCTGATCAGAGTGGCCAGACTGGAGACTGACACCCAGAATGAGGGAATCGGGCAGATCCTGAGCAATTGCTGCAGCTGACCAGGTAAGGAATTGTGACTTCTTTTCTATGAACAATGAATACGCTTCATAGGATGTTCTTCAAGGTTTGGGAACTCTGAATACGTGCTACCTCTCCTCCTTCTCAGACATGACTAACAGAGGACACACTTTGCTCCTACCTGACTTCACAGCATTCCATAGCAAGGCAAAGGGAGGGGCAGAGCCTTAGAATGACATTAAATGAAGCAACCTTTAGGCACTTCTATGTAGACCATGTCATATCAAATGAAATAGAGCTCCAGACATTTAGAACACTCCACATTGTCTAAATTCAAGTTTATTTTTGAAATATAAAACAAAATATTTTTTTAAAGATGGCAAGGAGACTAAGGAGGTTGGTTTCTCCAGCAGGTTGCAGGGAAGGGTGTGTGTGTGCAAGAGCACAGTGTTGCAGAATGGGAAATGGAAAGAAGCTTGTGGGTTGCCCATCAGGGCAGGTTGGAGTCTCAGGGGCTCCCCTGGCTGGTAGTGGTGTGGAGAGCTCTGTGCTCCACCAGCTTTGGCCTTAGTGAAGTGAAGCCATCTCTGGGCCATCTCTAGTCAGCTGTGTTTGAGCAGAGACTTGGTGATATGAGAGTGTGGGCCACATGAGTACCTGGTCAAGAGAAGCCCAAATCAGGGGGTCACCACTGCAAAGAACCTGAGGATTTGGAAATTTGCTTTGGAGTAGGTGGAACAGAGAGAGCATGGGAGATGGTGGAATACTCTCACTCTGGAGGTCTGTTTTGGGATAATCTAAGCAATTCAAAAAAGTTCCCCCTTGTTCAGCTCTAATGACAGGTGGGGATCTATATGGTAAGGATACAATCTAGAAAGCTGAGTCTTATTCATACCATGCATTAATGGTGCTCATAGGACCTGAATCTCATTCAGGGGAAGGAGATATCATGCACAAAGGGTGCTCGTAGGACATAGAACTCACATAGGGAAGAAGTGGGGAAGACAAAGAGTCCAGGGAATCACCAGTCAGAGCCTCGGCAAGCATGCCAGAGCTTGTAAAGACTCTAAGCTTGTTCACAAAGGGCCACTGCAGAGGGCAGGTGGGCTATAGCAGCAGTGTAGCTACCACTACTAAGCAATATATGTTTGGTTATTGCCTTGGACTGCTGGAAGAAGACCAAATGAGAGCTGTGATCCTTTGCATCTGTTCAACAGATGAGCCTGTGGCCCTCTGCTTCCCAGACCTCAGGCCAGAGTTCACTTTGGGCCAGCTCAACTCTCAAACCATATAGAAAAGAGGAGTCTGGGACACAAGTCTTCAGCCTAATAAGCTGAGCATAAAGCAACACAGCCTCAGGCACTTGGTGAAGGAAGCTGGCCTAATAGCCATCTTTTCTTGTGGGCCATGCAGTTTTGCTATCTTTTCTTAGACTTGCAAGCTCTCACTGCAAGTTTCAGCTTGCACAGTGAACGGAGGCTTCAGTTAGAATTCTAGCCTCCCAGAAGTCGTCCATGACCCTTGCACCATGTGGCATATTATTGCTGAATATTCTTTTGGGCTGCCCCTCTAGAGAAAGAAGGCAAAAGTGATGGGTGATATTTTCCCAGCAGTCTCCACTGCTGGGAGAGTGACTGAGCTATATAAACACCTCTGAGAAGATCAACATTAAAGTGACCACTGCACTGGAGGGCCACCAGACCAAGAACCAAAGGCTCTGAAATGTGTGTTCTCCAATACAAATCCAAGTGTAGAAAGACAGCCGTCCCAGTGGTGCAGGCTCAACTAGTTAAAACATTTCCCAACCTTATTTACTCACAGGGCGAGGGTTCCCAGGAAAGACAGGACCAGCTGTGGAGTGTTAGTGTATGAAGTTGGGGCCAATGCCCAGAGTCTTGCTGTTCACTGAAGACAGTAAAGGAGAGAGGAACAGAGAGTGCTATAAACTCTAGCCTTCAGGCCTTAAGATCACTGATCATACTGATGAGGTCAACACAAGCAAAGGCCCCCCAATTTTTGTCTACAAAAAGCTGTTGATTTATCACACCCAGGATTCCACGGCCAGCAGGAGTCAACCTAAACAGGAGTGGCAAAGTGAAGAGGGCTGTGTTAAGATGAGTCACTGCTCAGCCTTTTCTCAGTTTCCTACTACTTACCTGTAATCCTACAGTGCCCACTCTGAGACATATGCTCTCTTTTCTGTTATAGGCTTGCAACATTTATTGACTCATCATGATGTTAATTAATTTGCCAAAATACATCATCTTTGGGGAAAAAAAACTGTTGTGTGTGGGGGAAGCGTGTGCTCAGGTGTTGCCACATCTGGCAGCTAGTACTGATTCCTAGAATGGAGAAAATTGGAGAAAATAAAAAAAATGAAATGAAATCCTAGGAAAAGGATGGGGCCAGGTGTTTAGGGTTTGTCACAAACATTCAGCTATAGCAATGTCTGTCTGTTCTCCCCTCTGTCCCATGCCTTTCTATTTCTACATCTTCCACTGGTTGCACAGCACAGGGGAAATCGGCCCCATGGGAGCCATTTTCACATCAACTTTCTGTCCCTGGCAATTGTCCTGTGTGATTTCCTGTCTTCCTGTGCCCATAAGGAGTGCCCACGGACACCAAATGTCTTGAAAAGTGATGAAACGAACTTTATATGATTTGCCTCAGCACCCAGGGCTTCTCCTCCACCTCTTGGAAATCAGCAGCTATCCCAAGACTACTTCCTTCTCTGTTACTAGGGTCCTGATGCCACTCTATTACTTTTGGTTTAATTAGGTACATACTATGGAGTCCTGGTTTAGGTAAAGGGTTTGTGGAGTTAGGTCTGATTGAGTAGGCTCTGGAGAGCTGGCCTTACATTGACACTGATCTACTGCAATGAATTGTTGTCATTCATTCATTTGATTAATATTTTCTGCCTGTCTAATATACGTCAGATATTTTTCTTAGAGGAAAAAGCAAGAAGCCATAAAAGCTTAGCCCCTTTCCTCACTGAATGTGTGGCATATCAGGGCAGCCAGTTGTGAGACTAGCAGGTATAAAATGCCATACAATGAACACAGGGCTGGGGCCTTATAGCATGCAGAGGCCAGGTGGGGCAGAGAGCTTCCAGGGAGGAGACGTGTGGGCTTAAAGCTGCAGGGATCCAAGGGAAAGGAGACTGCTGGGAAGAAGAAATGGTCAGTCCTAGGCCAGAGGTGAGGGCCAAGGCATCCAGTGTGGCCCAGCACAGACTGTGATAGGTCCCTAGGGGAATCAGCTGCAGGAAGCACACAAAGCCCATGCCGATTGGGCCACTTGAAGACAGTGAAGCTGCAGCTGAGGTCTGGGGACTATTCAAGTGTTTAATGGTCTAGTAACCTGGTAAGATTTTTGTCTTAGAAAATCCACCTGGGTGCTCTGTAGAGAATAGACTGGATAATGACAAGCATGGAGCAAGTTAGCCATGTATAAGGCCTCTTGACAGCTGGGCCAGGACGGAGGCCTCCCAGGGGCCTGAGGGGAGATGGCAGGAAGGCAGTTCAAGAGGGAGAATGGACAGAGTAACAGAGCATAGTAACAGGCTAGACACATGGGGGACTTGCATGGGGGTGAAGGAGCGGGGGAGGTTGCTAGTTTGGAGCTTCAGGTTATTTTAATCTTGGGATATGAGTGCTTGATGTGGTGGGGGCTGGCACTTGTTGTTTTCTGTTCCCTCTCTTTCTCTCTGGGGTTCCAGCTTCCACAGTGCCCTAGTGTCTCACTTTGGGTTTGAGGTCTTGGAGTAACAGGGAAGTCTGCCCCAACTTGTCTGCAGTTGAACAAGAGGTCACCCAAGGGGTCCTGAGGGACCTGGATTGTGCCTCCTGGGCCTGAGCACTGGTAGCAAGACCCCACATATGACTGCTCTTGGAATCAAGGTATGAGCTGTTTTAAGAAGGGAACAACATAGATTGCATTAAAAGGTAATTCTTGGAAGCCAAATGTGAAAGAGCACATACTGTATGATTCTATTTATATAAAGCACAAAACAGGCAAAGCCGTTCTGTGCTGTTCAGAGTTAGGAGGGCCATTATTCTGGGCTGGGTGCCTGGAAGGGACACACTGGGATCCCAGGGACTGCGAAGGTTATGTTTCCTTATCTGGTGCTGGTTTCACAGGTGTGTTCAGTTTGTGTCAATTCATTATCATACTTTTACACACACATACACACACACAGACACACACACATTACTTCACTAAAAATGTTTCTCAACAGGACAACATTGGGATTTCCCAAAAGTGTTCACTTTGTGTTTATAGACAGGAGAACCATCTAAACACAGGTGCATGGGAACAACAGAGGCCGAGCCTGTGGAATGGGGGCTGTGCTCAGAGGCTCAGAGGAGGCTGGGGCAGAGGTTACCTGGTTTGAGCTGGGGGTGGGGGAGGGTGGCATTCCCATATCTGCTTTGTCGGAAAAGCCTTGCCTCAGGATCCAGAATTTGCAGGTTCAAGCCTCATAGCAAGAGGTTCAGACAGGGTTACTGCTGATATCAAACAGGTGAAAGAAGCCAGTCTTTTTGAAACAACAGGATGCCTCAGTAAAGTCTTTTTTTCTTAAAACTTAACCACAGAGGTCCTCAGGGAATCCAGCAAGGAAAGGATTTTCAGTAGCAATGGTCATAATTTCGTCTGACTACAACTTTAAAAACCATGTCTTTATGGAAAAAATATTTAATCATAAATGCTTGAATTCTCTCCGAAAAGTGAAACTCCAAGTGTTTGCAGTAAAAGTTGCCACAGCACCTCTAGGGAGTGCATGGAAACTGCCCAGGTGGCCAGGGTTCTGGGTGAGGCTGCTTTTGCCAAAAAGAATCTCATTTTAATGTAGAAAAGCACACAAAGGCCTGCTTGACCTGCCAAAGCCACGATCTTCACCGGCAGAGCGCGTTCTCGGGAACCAGTGTTCTGTGTCACAGCTGTGATACCGCGAGCATTTGAGTACTCACAGTGTGAGGGTTCATGGGTGCTGGTCTTGGGGACGAGATGGCCTCCTGGACACCCACACTTACACCCAGGAATTCAGGGCTTCAGCTTAGGCCCCAGCAGATCCTGTTATCACTGCTTCACAGCAGACCTTGGATCTCCCCACACCTGGCCTCAGAACCGACAACCAGGCCAAAGGGGTTTCTTGAACTCAGTCTCCTGTCCCAGGAACCTTCTATCCTTCCAGGTGACCAGCGCCTGGGAGTGGAAGAACAACAGATTCTCCACCCTTGCCTGGTGACTGGCCACTCTGTCAGCTGTGTCCTAGAGCACAGAGGATACATGGCAGAGTCCTTCCTTGACCCCTGAAAGACAGTGTGGACAGCCAATAACCTTGTTATCTCAGCCATCTGTCATGATTCACTCTCATTAATGCCATGTCTTTCTCTTCAATAGCCTAGCCAACGCATCATATTTTCAGGGTTTTTTTTTTTTTTTTAGATTTTAGTCATTTTAATAAGTATGACAACTAGCTTCCCACAGAGCAACTGATACAAGAGGTCAAAAAAAAATTTGCGATGTCCTTTATGACCTCAGAAGTCACTCACCATCACTTTCACACACTATCACTTCTAAAATATTCTGTTGGTCACATAGGTCAGCTCTGATTTATTGTGGAGGGAGCTATATGCAGGAGAATAAAAAAAAGGCCATAAGGATCATCAGTGGCCATTGTCAGGTTGGCACCATGTTCACACGGGTAATTTTTTCTTCCAGATATGGTAAATATACTATGCCAAAATCAACTGTTTGCTGTGAGATTTCTCCCAATTGAATTTAAGTTCATGGGGTGTGCATTCTGGGTAGCTGGCATCCATCGACTGTCTTCCTGGGGAGGTAAAAACTAAGTTTGAACTGTGTTATTCACTGCTTCAGGTAATACCAACTTTCAGTTATGTTTTTCTGACAAAACTAAATGCGGATTTCTGGGATATAATTTTGCCCAGGATATTGCTCTGGGGCCTGGTAATTGGCTGGCTTACTAACTCTGGTGGGTGTGAGAACAGGTCCTTGATCATCTTTTGTGTCCCATATACTCAACTTCTTTATCAAGGAGTCACATCACAGGTTTGACACTAGAGGAATTCAAATTCTGAGATCTTCAGGTTCTACATTAATTCATGTGAAAGATAGTCCAGATTGCATAAACTTGAACATCATTCGGCTATCCAGAAGCCATGAAGCTGATCTGAAGTAGAATAAAACACAAATTCTTTAAATCTGAGGCATTTCTAAATTTCTGCAAATTATTTGGGGAATTTTAATTTTCCAGTTAATTTTATGGACAACCCTTGGTGAATTATATTGAATGACATAGATGGACATAGTTGGTGTAAGGGAAATGGATCAATAGATGTTCTGTCTTGGGTACAGAGTGGTCTTGCAGTTAATTTAATTAATGTATTCTGAGTCATCTCAGGGCTTTTTGGGGTCAAACTTCCCCTATTTTTTGTCATTTATTGAGGACTTTCTTCCACTGTAACGACTGTAGATTATCTTGTTGATGCTGACTGTCTTTGCGTGAGCTCACTCGCATCAGCCCTGTACTGCACTCTCTACATTAGCTAATCATTAGGTGGGGATTCAGCAATACCACCTGACTGCAGACATACATCACTTTCTCAAAGTTAGCTTTATCAGTTACAACGTGATTCCTCTTATTTCTCCAATGGCTCATAACTCATGGTAGGAAATGTGGATGGCATTTATTGAGAGCCCTAGCAAGGAGCTCAGCACTATTCAGCCTCAGCAGTTCACCTCATATCCCCCTTTACAGAGAAGAATAGAAGCCACCAGACAGTAAATCCTTCATCCCCTAAGCATCCAGTATAAATTGCTAATACACATCTTCCACAGTCTGCCCTCCTTCCCTCCTTTTCCAATGGAGAGTTGCCTCTCTTATCAAAAGCCAATCACAGCCCACTCCACCCAGTACCATTAATGCGGGACTATGTGGGTTCCTTCTTTTTTTTTTTACCCAGTTAACTGGATTCTTGCTGTAAATGTGAAACAGACTCAAATTTCTCTTACAAAACAAAAACATGAGCAAAAATAAAGAGCTATAAAGCCACTGTTATCTCTCACTTTGTGTTTATAGAAATTTCTCTCAAGAGTTGCCTGTATTTTATGTCTCCACTTTTTTGCCTCGCAAACACTTCTCAACCTTTCTCTCTAGGTTCTTCCCTTACCATACCATCACAATGTCTCTGCTCAGGTAAATAATGATGTCGACACCTTCGCCTGACCTTTTAGCAGCACTTTGTACCGATGAACGGCCTTCTCTGTGAAATCTGGTCTACCCCAACTTCAGTCACATTTTCTCCTGGTTGCTTCCTATTCTTTATCTGCACCTTAATCCCTTTTCAGGTTCCTCATTCAGGTCCTACCATTAAATATGGGTATTTGTCTACCCCGCCTTGTTATGTTAGGGAATGGATGCTTTTATTGTCAATATCATTCTAAGTTGAGTTTTTACTCACTTGAAAATATTTCTCTGCTGTCTGGGCTTCAATTAGCATTTATTTACAGACTATACACACCTCAATATCACCATGCTGGACTAATCTTCAGAGTTACAAATTCATATAGTTAAGGCTGACTTGGAATCACTACGTACTTATCTCGAAGATTCCTTAACACAATATGCTTGAAGCCCAAGTTATGATCTTCTCCTTAAACCTATTATTCTACATTTTCTACTTCAGTGAGTAGTATCCATGTGCAATGACTTATGCAAATAGAAACCTAGTCACCTTCTTTGTTAAATTCTTTTTTGTCATGCTTTTCAGACAATCCTTTATCAGGACTCTGGGGATATAGAGAGGGGAACATCTATAGGACCTGCCATCATAGGCAACTGGAACACAGACAGATGAAGAGGTTAAGTTAGTCTCATATGGTGGAGACACACAAACAGGAGTAGTGAGAGTCCAGAGGAAGACTTGTGACTCTCTGATAGGAGATGGGGAAATGATTAATAGGGAGACTGGAAAGAGGAATTCTGCATAAAAACATGCAGCATACATCAAGAGCAGAGACAAGACAAGAGAAAGTGTTATTTCAAATAGTTTGCCCAGTAATGTTCAGCTCCTGGGATTCATGGTCATGTGTAATCCCTTCTCTTGTGTGTGGGTAGGAACACTAACTTGCTTCTAACAAATAGAATACAACAAAAGTGATGGGTATCACTTCTCAGATTATGTTATAGAGAGATGGTGACTTTCATTTGCTCTCTCTCTCTCTCATTTTTCACAGCCTGTGTGCTGCACTGAATCATATGACCACGTTGTAAACAGCATATGGCTGTGGCAAGGAGCTGACATCTCTATCATCAGCCAGAAAAAATCTGAGGACCTGCCACCAGTGACTGGGAAGCTAATCTTTCCAAAGCAAGCCTTGACATGACAGCAGCCCTGGCCAACAACTTGATGGCAGCTCGTGAGAGATACCAAGTTAGAGATACCAACAGAGCCATAAAATAATCAATGGTTGTTGTTTTAAATCTCTAAGCTATGGAGGAACATTTTCTGCAGCATAACTATATGGCCCTTTAATGAACTTTTTCTCACACTTCTCTGTAAGCACAATAGATTGTCCTGGGACTTAATTACAATACACACATTTGATGCTAACCTCAGACTCCAATTGTTGAGTCTAGAATGAAATGCTGAAATCTCCCTTTTAAACAAGTATTTTGGAGCTGCTGATGGTGGTTCAAGGAGTAAGCATTGAGAAATACTGCCTGAATGCCTCTGGGACTGCTATAACAACAGTTATAAGTCATTGCCACAGATTGTCAAGGGTAAAGACCAGCTTCATTTATGGTCATTCAGTTTATCTCTGGAGTAATTTCATACCACCTGTTGTAGGCTGTATTTTCCAAAGAAGGCTGCAACAATGTCTTCTATCCCACATACTCTTCTGCAAGGTGAACTTGACACCCCCTCATGCAGATGTCGAGTCTAATCTGGGTTGGCCTCATGACTCATTTTTGACCAATAGAGTGTGGTGAAGTGATGCTATGTCACTTCCATGGCGAGGCCAGCAAAGCCATGCCTGTTGTCAGTTCTTAGGGAACCTAGCTCTAAAGGAAGCCAGCCTCTATGTGGGAAGGTTTCATTATCCCAAGACCACCATGTCAGGGGACCATGAGTACACACTTTAGTTGATAGCCCTTGCTTAGCTGTCACTTAACAGCCAGCATTTCCTGAGAACCATGTGAGTGAGCCATGATGAATGGCTGGTCCATCAAGCTATTGGAGGACATCTGACTTTGATCCTAAAAGAGGCACTTTCTTCCCAAAGCCCTGATTTACAAAACATGAGTAAAATAAAATGGTGGTTTTAAGCAGCCAAGTTTGGGATACTTTGTACCACAGCTACAGTTGAACACTACTCAAGTTGGAAATACAGATTAAAAGGCATGCCTTCAGCTTAATGACTAAAACCATGGAAGAAAGAATTATAATCAAATAATAAAATGATCGTGACTTTCTGGGGATCATGTACAAAGACCTAAGGAGTAAAGGACAATGAACCTGAAAAAGAAAGGCTTTATTAGTATTTGAGCTGAGGTTTGAAGGAAGAGTGAAGCTTGCCATGTTTCCAAAACACAGGTGGCACATTCAGTTATGGCAACAAGCCTCAAGAATTACAAAAAATTCAGCAGTAATATAGAGTTCAAGGGAGGCATAAGGGGCTGATAAAAGTTGCAGGGCGGTCTGTCTTGGACCAAGTAGCTACCACATGGGGAACCTATTATACCAGGCAAAACAATGCTGATTTTATCCTTGTGCCAGTGGGTGAGCACTAGAGATTTTGGAACATGCCTATCTGGGTGGTGTAAACATCCATTTGTTGGTGAAACGATAAAGCAGTGACTCTTTGCCAATCAACTGAGTGGAAAAAAACTGAATTGCAACTCAAGCAGTTTCTATTTAAGTCCTTGTGATTCACCTGCTGATTGTGTGGAGATTACTCAAGGCCAGTGCTCTCCCTGTAAACACTTGTCACTCTCCTGGTTTGCAGAGATGGTGGGATGTTAACGAGATCACAGGTATGTAATGCGTGCAAGCTTCTAAGGAAAAGAAACCAGATATAGTTGAGATATTATTATAATTACCTCAGTCATCTGGAAGTCAGCTTTCTAGCAAACCAAGGGTCAAAAGCCAGAAACATAAAAATAAAGGAAAAAATAAAGAAAGATATTTGGCCTCAGAGAAAGCAGGGATTAGATCCGGAAAGGACTGAAGGGTTAGAGATAACACAAAGCAGGATAGGCCTGCTTGTGAAGGAAATCCTCACACTCCTTAGAGGGAAGGACAATAAAAGCCATTATGCACAGATATTCAGAAGTAGGTGATACTAAGGGGGCGAGGGATGAGCAGGAAAGGAAGGAAGGATAGCAGACTGGTAGGAAGTGACAGAAATCAGAGCGGCAGGGCAGGCAGTTTGAGAATGAAGAGAGTGGTTGAGCCATAGAAAAACGGAAGTTGAGGAAGAGAGTTTGGAATGATAGGCACAGCTCAATGGCTGCACTGTTTTGCAGAATGTCCTGCAGGTCGGGGGTGGGATATTCTTCTTTGACAGCGATAGTGCAGATGTTCCTAAGCAGTGGCATAAAAAGCAATCATTCTGTGAGAGCCTGTGGTGTGGCTGCATGGCAACAGACTTCAATGGGCATGTGTAAGGAGGTGCCCAGGGGACAATTTAGGAGCAGTTAAAATAGGCCAGTGAGACTAATGGATGACTAACCAAGACAGTGGCTGCCTGGAGGGCTCCTGTCATACCTGATTTTAATTGCCTACTTGGCTTAAAATAGCAGCCACCCCAAGATCTCCTGAATCAGGCTACTCTTCTTTGCTAAACAAAACACCCCTTATGGAATGCCATAATTTCCATTGAGCGCTCTTGCACTGTCCTGAATGCACTGGATCTAGAGTGAGAAAGGTAAAAAAAAGCACAAACCTGGTGTGTGGGGGGGTTCCTTTGGGGGTGTGCCTCTGCACCCATCTTAACTTAAAATCCTTGGCTGCTCAAGATAGTATGAAGAGTGCACACGCTCAGGGATTCTTGCTGTAATCTCCCATCTGCAGTTCTGACCCTAGACGATTTTCTGGATCTCCAGAAAATGCTTTTATGATCATGTCGTCTCTCCTTGTCCTGAGTGAGAGGACAGGTGGCCTTCTGTTTTTGGTCCCCAAGGCCTTGTGTCTTCCTCTTTTCACACACCCCGGTGATCATTTTCTTCTTTCAGTCTGTAGAGTGCTGCCCCAACTTGGCAGCGTGTTGAAATCCTCTGGGGAAATCATGTCTCACTCCACACCAATTATGTCAGCCTCCGAGGTGCAGCCCAGACGTGGCTTCATCTTCACTCTCCTCAGGTGACCAGCGAGAGCCACAGCTCTAATGATGTGCTGTATCTCCATCACAGCCCTAGGCTTGGCTGGAATTCCCTGCTGCAATGTCAGTTGCTAGAGAACCTTCTCCTACCTCCCACCTGAGGTCACACCTCCCAACCCCCACTCCAGGTTATTAAGAAAGAATATTTATTCCTCTTGTTCCTGGCATTTGTCTTCTTTGAAATTTTACATTTATTTGCATAAATTATTTGATTAATTGATGTTTCTCTCTTGTATCGTAAGCTCCAGGGAGGCTTGAACTGGATGTGGATTTGATCAGTCTTGTGTCCTTGGTACCTATCACAATGCTTGGCACAGAGTAAGTGGCCCATAGATATTGGATGAATGAACCAATTAATGAAGAAATACCTAATTTTCTATAATAACTTCTTCCAAATATCTCTGCATACCATTTCCCTTGAGATCTTCACCATCACACACAGAGACAGGCACATGAGAACTGTTGCTGCTACCTTTTCACAAGAAATTGAATGTATGACTTTCTTTATCAATGAGTGTTCAAGGGCATTTGCTACAAAGACAAGGCTGTGAGAAGGATGGGGTCTCCAGCCCCTGAGGGTCAGCTCGTGTGCACCTCCGTTCCTTTTGGCATCTAGTACTCATCGCTGTGTCCTTCGCTGGCAGGGTTGGGTCAGGCATCTCCACTCTCTGGTTACCTCACCCGTGAAGTGGGCAGATGGGGCCTAACTTCGAGGGGTGTCCCTGAAGTGGTGTTGAAGAGTTCCTCAACTCCTTGGAGTCCACACATCGGTAAGTCACACCCACCCTGTCGGTGGACTTCACTTTGTCTCCTGACCCTCACATTTCCCCCTTAGAGGCCACTGAAGAACATGTTTTAAGTTTCCTGAAGTGTTTCAGGTGTTTTTTTTTTTTTTTTTTGGGGGGGGGAACGTGACATTTGCAGAATCAGCGAAAGTTTTAAATTTTATAATTTAATTTTAGAACTCTTTACTTGCATGTGATATTTGGCTTCTGACACCAACTAAGTCATTTTTTAAAAAGCATTTTTTGTTATTTGGATATAAGACTTCTGAACATGAAAAGATTGAAATATTACAAATGCATTTGATTTCTTACATTTAAAAGATCATGTTGGGCAAAATGTTTCTCCTTATGATTTCAGTTATTTCTTCTGAATAAATTAAGTATGTCCAGAAATAACATTAAAATGTAGGCGAGATTGAACCAGCAGGTCACCCTGTGCCCATGGAGGGTGTAGGCACCCTCTTCCTCAGGCTCTGGTCACTAATAGCCAACTTTTGGCTGCTTCCCCAGTTTCCTGAGCAGAAGGCTGACTCCCCTCCCCTGGGCGTGCCTCTCCTCTTCCCTGATTAACTCTGAGCTATCACTTTGTGCCAGGGACTAAGCCTTGCTAGGAGCAGGAATACAGAGAGTGCATACTCCAGACAGCAAAAGGGCCTTTGTCACACAATGATGCCTGCACAGCCAGAATGACTGTGGTGGCAGTGGAAAGAAAGGCAGTGCTTAATCCAGGGCAGGCCAGAGGTGACCTCACTAGGGCTTAGAGATAAGAAGGTCATAAAGAGAGAGGAGCAGGGGCATGGGTCCAGGGGCTGCTCTGTGATGTGTGGGAAGAGTGGTGGAGAGGTCAGGGCTAGTCCATGGACACCTAGCATGCGACATTAGGACTGGGTTTTACCTTGCAGGCCAGACATTTTTGAATATATTTTTTAAGCTAGTGGAACTTTGTTTCAGATGAAAGCACATGCAGAGGTCCACTGTATAAACTGAGGCCAAGCAGCTCAGACTGGAAGATGGAGTGGGGGTCTTGAGCCTTAGTATTCCTCGCCCAGTCTCTCACTGGTTGAGGGTCTTCCTGCTCTGCAGAGAGGGCATGGTTGGAAAACTCACAAGGGTGTGCCCCACAATGGTCAGTGGTATGTTTTATGGCAACTAGAGCATCGACTGTCCCTCTGCCTTGTCCTGCTCATTCTCCCCAGGTCTCATTCTGCTGTGACCAGTAGCTTGTCCCACTCTCCCCTCATATTTACTGTCACAATGGAGCTCTGCTAACTTTTCATGGTACTCCCGTGAAAACGAAGGGAGACAGTGGACAGAACCACTGCAGAATGTGCCACTGTAGGCCTTCACTTAACAGTCACCATGGCAACCCACCTGAGGAGAATTCCTGGAGTTCTTGGGGCACACCTTTAGCGGAAAACCTTCCTGAAAAACCTGCACCTGCACACAGGCAAGACATAGGAGACCACACCGAAGCTGCCATGTTTCACTTTCCTTCTTCTTCCTAATGAAATGGGTCCAGCCACCTCTTTGAGGAATTCCCCACTTTTATCCATGGACCTGCTACCTTGGACCCCAGATGGAGCTTTTGTTTGAAATGACAAAGCAGTGCTGAATGGTGGGTATGGAAATATAGATGACATTATTTCACAAATGAAAAATCAGGCCCTAAAGCTAAAATATTGCATTTTCCTTCTAGGAGAGAGCAGATAGCAGAGCTATGTGTCAGGGCTGACTCTCCAGGATACAGGGAATGTGCCCTGGTTTCCTGCAAAAATAAACATGATACTGAGAAGTGATGTTCTCTGCCTCTGCTAGGAAGCTGGGACGTGAGTAAAAGTCCCCTTTACAGAGGGTGTAAAATGATGGGAGACCACCAAAGATGGAACAGAAGGAGACTATTTTAAATCGCTGCAAAATAATTAGAGTTTGGAACCAGGAGAAATAAACAAACCTAGGGTGTACGCACCCAAAGCATTTGAGAACCTGCCAAAGACATTGTCAGCATGTTCTTTCTGGAGGTTAAACAGGGCAGGGCTGAGAGGAGATGGAGCATGTAGCCTCTTACCACTCCATTTTGAACCTAGTGTCTGAGGTTCCTTTGCTTGGCTGTCCCATTACTATTAGGAGAAAGCTGCACATCACACCCACTCACTCCAGCATGTGCTAAGATGTTAGTTTTATTACAAGTTCTGCTGTTCACATACCCTTTTCCAAGTTTTCCTGGTGATATGTAACTGCAAACAGAGGTTAAAGTGTTGCTAATAGATTTACCAGACCCGTTCAAAAGTCTCACTACCTAAAACCAAGGTTTTGTTTTTCTCTCATTGCTCTGAAACAGGAGGTGAAGATAATTGGCTGGTGAGGGTTATCCGATGTGATCTTTCCCAACCTCAGTCACTTGGCTGCTGTTCCCAGATGCCTACATCATGTTTTCAAAGTGCCAGAGTGAAGAGGATTTTAAGTATTCCAGGACAGAACTGTTTATGTTATGTGCAGTCTTTTCTCTGGGTACATCACAAAGCATTTCTAGGATAACTCAAAATACTTTTTCAAGAGAGTTTAATGTGAAGCAGACTTCTTTGTGTCACAGGCAGGAAGGATGCTACTTGACAGTTGTTTTTGAATCCAAGGATCATAGAGGAAATGAGAGACAGGGTGTAAGTTCTGTTCTAACCATACATAAAAGGTCTGCCATGTACGGCATAATGATGATGCACATATTAATTCACACTCCAGGGTCTGACAAATTCTAACTCATTATATTCAAGTACTTTTTTCATTTGTAATTGAATGAATAAAATTATATTTAAAAAAAAATAAAGACTAAATCTCGAAAAATGTGTTCTTGAAAAATGTCATTTTTAATAAAAATGTCATCATTTGAAATAATGGTTGAAGGAGCAGAGGTCCATTAATTTTTTTAATACTCACTGGTAACTAGAGCAGAAGCCAGCCTTCCCTGCATCCTCAATTTAATACAGAGGTTTCTTCAGGTAAGAAAATGTCTTAGGCTGGAGCTTCCTTGTATTGTTTGCAGAAGAGGAATTGCAGTTGTAGGTGTTTTACCAAGATCATTGTAAATATTTTAGATCAGGGAGTTCTGACTTTAACACGTACTTGATTCTTCTGAGTACCTTGTTAAATGCAGACTTACGTTCCCTAAGCCTGAGATTTTGTATTTCTAACAAATGCCCAGGATCCATGGACCACACCATGCTTAACTTATATAATTCTCGTAACAGAACTAGAAATTACACACTATCACTCACTTTATTTTCCAGATAATGAAACTGAGGCAGAGACTTTAAGGAACTTGCCTATGGTTATGTAGATGTAGGACCTAGAGCTGTATTCAAAATAAGCTGGCCTACCCATGAGAGTGACTGTCTATTCCCACTGGGCATAGATGATGAGCCAGGACTGTTCATGGAACTGGGACTGGTTGATATTCTCTTTATCCCTCCTCTATCCCATGGGAGCTGTGCCCTCTTTTGCTCCCCACTTTCTAAGGAGAAGTGTAAGCAGGACAAGGAGGGAACTAAATTTTCTTCCTATTCACGCACCAGGTGCAGGTCAGAGAGAAGCTGTGTTTACATATCCCTGGTCCTTACACTGCACCTCAATAGGAGACTGTCAGCAGTAGGAGATTAAAAAGTCTCATAAAACCACACATGTCCAGGGTCAGGTTACTTCCTGCCCCCACTCTCAAGTTAATGAAAATACTTCTTTATTAAGTAACTTTTAATATTAGAAAAGTAAAACTCTTATAATTCTCTTTGCAACAAATATATAATATCAGTGCTTTGGCCATCTTATGTTAAAGGTTCTTTATCATAAAAAATATAATTTTAAACTTTACTCAAATTGAATTTATAATCTCTACAATTTCCCTGCATATACATAACAAAAGAGAGTAGTAAAATGAGCAAATATTAAACTATATTAATAATTAATAATTCTTAATTTGTGTTGATTAGAGATAATACAAGCACTTAATATATGTTAGTTCCTTGGCTTATTAGTTGCAGTGTACATTGCAACAAAATACAGATTACATGACTGGTGAACATTTGTTCATATCTATAAGATGGCAACTAAAAATTAGGTTTTAATAATGATATTTAAATATATTATGAGCAACTAGCATTATGTCATAATAAGTCATTAAGGTAACTTTTTATACCAAAAAATCTAAATAAAAAATGTAACAGAAGCCCCTACCTTGTCCACAGTGGATACGTTCCAAGACTCCCTAGCGGATGTCTGAAACTTCAGATAGTAACAAACCCCAAATATAGTAAATTTTCCCTCCATACATATATATATTTTTTATTTAAAGGAAGCACTTTAAATAATATACAGCTTCTCTCTGGCATATTCGAATTGCCAGCACCATTACTCTAGTATTTTGGAGCCAGAGAAAAATATTAAGTAAAATAAGGGTGACTTGAACACCAACACTGAGGATAAAGAAGGCTACTAAGTGACTAATGTTCTGGGAGTGTGTACAGTGTGGAGATGTTGAGCAAAGGGATGATTCACATCCCAGGCAGGAGGAAGCAGGATGGCATGAGATTTCACCACACTACTCAGAATGGCATGCAGTTTAAAACTTATGAATTGTTTATTTCTGAACTTTTCCATGTAATGATTTTGGACTGCAGTGATGGAAACCATGGAAAGGGAAACTGTGGATAAGGGGGGACTACTATTTGTAAATTTTTATACTAAATGTAGCTCTTCAAGTGGGGATGAAAAGTAAAATGTTTCTATTTATTTATTACTCAATACACATAGGATTTCTATTTTTAGTATTGTGAGGAAAAAACTCTTTTGTGTAGGGAAAGTACAACTGAAAAAATCATTTCTCATACCAAAAATGAGGAAAACCATAATGTGAAAGAGAAACAACAGTCAACATATACAACACTGAGATGAAGTGAAGGTTGGAATAATTTAACAAGGATTCTAAAGCAGCTGTCATAAAACTGTTGTGACAAGCAGCTATGAATTCTCTTGAAACAAACCAGAACATTTTGTCAGCAGCAAAATAGATGATATAAAAAAGAATCATAAGAATTACAAAACTATCTTACAATCTCAAAAATAAACCAAACCAAACAAAAACAAAACAAAAAGCCCAACAAACTTACTGGATGAGTTCAATAAAAGAAGAGATATGATGAAGATAAGATCATTGAACTTGACAATTATAGAATTTACCTGAGCTGAAAAACAGAGAGAAAATAAACTAGAGGAGAAAAAAAGACAATAACTATGTCAAGAACCTGTGCAACAATAACACAAGAGATAATGTTGTTACCATCAGAGTCCCGGCAGGAGAAGAGAGAGTGAGACTGAAGAGTATTAGGAGAAATAATGGCTGACAACTCCCCAGATATGACGAACAGTACAAATGCAGAAAAGTTCATTCAGGAAACGTCATATTAAATATATAAGATGGCATTCATGTCCCAGAGTATGAGAGAGCAGGCTCTTCAATGGCACATCCAGGAAAGCTGTGTGACAAGGAGAGGTACGCCACTATGCTCAGGCACAGTCTCCCCAAGACTCCTCCTGAGTCCCTTCTACTGTTCAGATCAGGTCCCAGCTTGCCAGAATAATGGGAATGGTCCTTGCCCAAGGAAGTCATAGGTTAGCTGGGGAGGTGGACACATCGCCAGTCTACCTTGGTGACTGTATGATGATTTCTCGGCTCCTGGATGATCCCATTGGGCCTTCCTTGACTTTGAGAAAGCCCTCTTACTCTACACATCTGTAAAATGGATGTACAAATTCCTGTGCTCTTTGAGTGTAGGATGTAATTAACATATTCATTGTTTAAAGCACCTTTAAAAAAAGAAGGTAGTTGATTAAAGCACTTTTAAAAATAACATTTTAAATAGTTGGAGCCTGGCTCTACCTAGTTTTGTGAAGATCTGAATACTATCTCTTGGCAATGACCTGCTTTGCTGGTTGATCCCCTTTCTTTTGATATCAGGACTCCATGCTATGAATGTAGGCGATGTTTCCAGAAAATTATTCTTCATTTCTATAAATTGACCTGTGCATGGAGGCCAAGCCTATCGAGTGAATTCTGTTTCTCAGCATGTCTGAGAGTATTTAGCAATCTTGTGAAATTATCTGCTGAAGGTGAGCTTCTTTTTCCTATAAGGACTTTAGAATAATGCTTTCACAAATATAGAGTTGCATGGACTATAGAAGTCATTTCTACTTATGAATATTTTCCTGTATACTTGCTGAAGACTCATAAATTCTACCTAATAAATTTAAAGTCAATAGATGTGTAGACATTAGTCTTTTGGTATACCTGTGAAAGGATTACATTCACATATGGGATGAAGGACAGGCATGGGGCAATATCCAATCCTCAGGCATCTCCAGCTCCCAGGAGCAGGCAGAGCGAACTCCAGCAGCCTGCAGGAAGCTTTTCCACAGAGACTCAGATGGGCACTGGGGTCCACACCAGGAGCTTGGGTGGTACAGGAGGGAAGTGACACTGCGTCTGTTACAGCAACCTGTGTGCCAGCCTGGGGAGTTATCTGACCAAGCCAGATTTCCTGGTCTACTATTCGATTATTTTGTACCCTTTCTTCTCTTAGACTGTCTCCCATCATCACTTTCCTGAACTCGCAGCCCATGGCTTTCCCTTTCTCTCGGCTCCTCATCCCCAGATCCTTAATGCTTAATTCCTCAGCATACACCTTCCCTTTTTCCTTTCCGGGGACAACTAACTTGCCCTTTCTCTTACATGGTGCAGTTCCTCAGTGTGCACACTGGGTCCTAACTTTTCTTTCCTTAGCTATTATTTCAGATCACCTATCTACAGGATCATTATTAACCCCTCAAAAGCCATTAATATCTTCCACCCCTAAGATAATAACATTCTCCACCTGTGGCTTCTCCAGCTGCTCTATTTTAGTTCAAATGTGTCTTGTGTGAGCCATTTTCTTACTGTACTCACAATTTATTCTATGACTGTGCCACCAAAGGGTTTGTTTTAAATAAAAAATCAATCATGTTCAAAAACCTTCCATGGTTTCTCTTTGACTTCCAGGTATATAATCGGGATGCCTATGACTAACCTTTGAGGCATGGCATGACCTATACCATCTGACCATCACCCTACTCCAGAACCTTTTCCCAGCTTCCTGACCTTCTCGTGATAGCTTGAAGACTCCAAATTCCTTTCTGCCTTAGGCAACTTGCATGTATTTGCTCCGCAGAAATGTTCTTCCTCATGCTGTTTATCTTGATATTGCAACTGTGATCTATTCTTAAAGAGGAAGGACACCCAAACTCATTTATATTACCTCCCTGCATGTTTATCAAAGACGATGCCAATAGAAATATGTTGCGTCTTTTGCCACAGCTTTTTGAGAACTTGCTCCCTTGCTATGTGCACTAAGGCACTTTACATTTCTTTAACATTCTGGCTGCTTTTAAGATCATGTATAAATAAACATTTAAAAGAGTAAAATGAGCCTGTATTGCTTTGACATTAACATCGTTTGTCTGTGATGAGCTTTTCTCTGTTAATGGGCTAACTGCTATAATAGACTATCCTAAATTGCAGTGGCTTAATACAGTACAATATATTTCTTACTCAGCACAGTCCCATGTGGATTGGAGGGATTCTCTGCTCCATATAGTCCTGCAGGATTTCAGGCTCCTTTTCTCTTGGTTCTTGTAGTCTCTCCATTCACCTAGCAGATGGAAAAGAAGAGCGAGAGCAGAGATCGTGTGTAGATTTTTATGGCAGGTCTGGGAGGCCAAGCATACTACTTCTGCTCATATGCCATGATCCAGAACTCAATTATGTGGTCCCTATGACTCCAAAGCTAAGCTGGTAAACACTGTACAGGTATGTGTCAAGGAGAAAGGGGAACACTGGAAGAATTAGCCATTTCTGCCACATCAGCCTAGTGTCCCAAATCTAGAAGGCATCTATAATTCAGATGTATCAATGAACAGACAGGAAACAGAGACAAATAGAAATAAACATAAATTGTCCAAAACCTTTTGGAGGAAAAAAACAAAACAAAACAAAACATGGCTTTAAAAGTAGTTTCCAAGCTAATCCATGACAGCCAGAGTCTGCTGTGACCGCAATTCCAAGCCAGTGGTCAGTCCATCTACAGACTCCCAGCTGCTCAGCATTGCCAATGAGAGCAGCACCCACAGCAATGCACTTAGTCACAATTGCAGTTGCTGGCCTTCTTGGGTCAGGTCCATCTGCTCCCAGGCACTGTCACATAATCATGCCCCGGTGTGGGGACAAGTGCCAAGCCAAAAAGGGTTGATTGAGAATCTCAGATTGGACATCTGCTCTTTGGAAAAGTCCTCTGGGTCAGACCCATGGCCCTGCAGGCTTCCCCTCCTTGTTTTTCTTAACAAAAGAGAACAAGATTATTTCAGACACTTCTGGCTGCCAAATCCCTGCTGTCTCTCTCTCTCTCTCTCTGAGGCCTTGAATATCCCTGAGGCCAAGGTGGAAGCTGAAGGTGTGCCCTCAGAAAGCTTCACTGGGACTCTCTGAGTGGAAGCCAGGGTTTCCAAGTGGACAAAGTGCTCCAGAAATGAAGCTTCCAGATGATGCCCAGATAAGTATGGGCCATGCTCTGGGGAGGCCAGCTCAGTGGGAGTGGCAGCTCTGCATAGCAGGCAGAAGCCATAAAAAAAAAAAACAAAACAAAAAAACAACAAAAAAACAAAACTGTGAAGCTGACTGGCTTCACTACAAAGGAGGGTCACAACAGTGGTGACAACGCTGAGGCTGGGTTGTCTGGACTAGAATTCCCCATGCTACCTTCATAAGCTGTGTGACGCTGGGCTAGTGGCCTGATACCACTCTGCCTCAGTTTCCTCTCCCCAAAAAAGGAGAAAATCATTCATAGGATTGTTAGGGCACTACTGAGCTATGTAAAATGCACAAACAGGCACAGTGGGTGCTCTCTGGTATCACCAGCTGTTGTCATTTACTAAGCAAGACTTCACACTCAAGAGCCTGAGGCCACACGCCCTGTGCTCCAAGAAGCCACTGGCATACTTCCACCTAGACTTATGCTGTCCTACACCATAGTCACTAGCTATATGTTGCCACTTATACGTAAACTTAAATCCATTAAAGTAAAATTAACCTGAAGATCAAGTTCTCTCATGCCCAACAACCACATGTGGCTAGTAGCTGCTTTGCTGAATGTCACCAACAGAGAGCATTTCCATCTTCACAGAAAGCCCTTTGGAGAGCACTGATCCACTCAGCAGCAAATAGACAGGGACCTGAGTCAGGGCACCGTGGTGGCACAGAGGGTACTCAGTGGTCTCTATCATATGGTCACAGATGTGGAGGGTCCTTGAAAATCCAGACAAATCAGAGACAGATGTGGGACTGCCAAGGGGTGTGCCCTTATCAATATTTTGGCTGTGGGCATCGAGGTGATCCTGCCTTTGCTGAGCAGAGGCCAAGGTGACGAGATATGGTGGTGGAGCTGCAGCTTCCTGGGTGGAGTGTGGACTTGTAAAGTGAGGTTGCAGGTGATTAGAAGGTTCTGTTAGGTCTCAGCAAATAGCTTCTCCAGAGGCCTGTTCCGTGGAGGGGAGGACCTAGTAGACACTAGAGTCCAGACCATGAAGTGTAGCGATGATGCCACCGTAAAGCTCTGAGTTCCTCTGTGCATGGATGTGGACAGCTCGACTTAAAATGAGCACACCTAGACCTTGTGACTGGGATGCATGTCAGCCTCAAGTCCTCCCTCTATGAGTTCTCTAACATACTCCGTGCTGGTTGCCTATGGCTCTAGAAGGGACCATGGAGGTTTCATTGTGTTTTCTGCAATCCTGAGGGAAGGCACACACAAAGCGCTCTCAGGCAGGTACAGGCCCTGGTTGGCTTGAGACTGAGACTGTTGCCAGCTGAGGGCAGAGAGAAGAACTGGAGGACGAGAAAATCACCTTTAAGTCAAGTATTCCAGTACGTGTGGCACATGTGGGTGTGATCCACCTTCCCACAGAACATTGCTTGCTGTCTAATGCAGGACAAAGAACCGAGTGTGTACATGGTGGCACAACCTTGGATTCTGGAAGGGCCAGGGGACCAAAGGCTGAGAAAGACTGCTGTCTAGGTGTAAATGTCTAAAAGGGACATGCCCTGAGTGCTGAGCTCCCAGGCCAGTGTGTCTAAAGACAAGACTGGATGTGGGTATCCATAGAATTTCATGTGTCCAGGATCTATCCTATGTCACAGATATTTGAATACTTTAATGTGGTCATATTTTGTTTAAGGATAATTGATCAAATCACAAATTAAATAGAATAAATTCTTGGGTAACATTCTAGATCTTCCCGCCCCCCCCCCCAAAACAAGCAACTAAATTGGAAATTATGAAGAGAAAAAAAAAACCTAAAAAACAAATGTCCAGTGCCAAACAGCTGGGTGAAATATGATTTAACTAGTGATTCATTGTGCTTTTGGCCCTCTCCAGCTGCTGGAGTTTACAAAAAGAGGGGAATGTGAGGGCTCTATCTCCTCAGATATCTAAAGGTAAGCGAAAGCTTGTCATCTTACATTTTCCACAGATATTCTGGAAATGTTAGCAGCCTTAAAGTGGAACATTTGTCACTAGTGTTTAGAACATCTAGTTCCAGAGTGAGGCTCCTGGACTATGAAGGGGCACCAGCTACATTGTGTCAATGCCCATGGCTATGCCCACTTCACTGGGCAACATAATGACCATGTTGGGGGGAGATAAAAGATACAAATTCTTAGATTCACAAAAGAGTTGATTGAAGGAGTGTTAGGGAACTCCCAGATCAACTCTATATTGAAGCAGCAGGAGAGGCCCCAGAAGCTCGAGTTCATCTGAGATTATCAGCTGCTGGCAAACAGTCCTGAGCTCTTGGGGTGGCTAGAACTCAGACGGTGGCGTGTTGCACTCTAGCATGATATCCCATTTCCCTTCCTCTAGCTCACCTGGTCAAGTCAGCTCCACTTGCTTCTGCATGTGGGCTCAGGCCTACAGAGCTACACTGCTGGAGCAGCTCAGGCTCTTGCACAACTGGCCTCAGTTATTTCACAGCAAAGTTAGAGTCTGGGAACAGGTGTTTGTGTCCCATAGTGTTGCAATAATGAGCAGAGAATGAGGAGAACCTGGCCATCAGCTTCTTTGCATCCAGCTTCTCAACTCAATTTTTACTCCTTTACCCAGAAGGGTGACAGGTACTTGATAGCCTGAGCAGTGAGTGGTCTCTAGGGGACTGACTCACTGTGTGAATCTCCCAGTTTAAGCAACTGCAGCACTTTCAGGCAACTTAATTTTCACTGATCTCTATTAGGGTGTCAGAAGGAAGCCACATGTCCCACAGGCACCCACTGGCACGCTCACTGTCATACTTTGCTGTATGGGGAAATCAAGGCAGCCTTCCTGTTAGAGTAAAGTTGCTCAGCTACTAAAGAGGTTTGGTCACAAATAGGTTTGTTTCCTCTAACTTGGCCTTGACTAGAGTTAATTTTTCTCACACGCAAGAAAATTAGATTTGTCTTCAAAGTAAGTCAGTAAGGCAAGCAAATACTGGCAAGAAGCCAGTGGCAAAGAAAGCAAACTCTGTTAACCCATGAAAGAGGGAAGGGGAAAGAGAGGACATTACAATCCAGGCCAGCTTATCCACACAAGAGTAACAGCGCTCAGAACTTAGAGTAGTAATATTTTTTAGATAAAATTCATACATAGTACAGTTCAGCCATTTTAAGTGTGTAATTCACTGGCTTTTACTATATTCAGAGTTGTGTATCTATTATTATAATTAATTTTAGAACATTTGCATTACATCAAAATGAAACCCCATGCCCCTCAGCTCTACCCCTCAATTACACTACCCACCCCACCCCAGCTTAGACAATCATTAATCTACTTTCTCTCTATATAAATTTGCCTATTCTGGGAGATTTCACTTAAGTGGAATTATATAATATGTAGTCCTTTGTGTCTAAGTTCTTACTCTGACTATGATGATTACAGGTTCATTCTTTGGGGATCAGTATTTTATTACTTTTTTTATACCAAATAATATTCTCTTGTGTGGATTTATCACATTTTATTTATCCATTCATCAGCTGGTGGACATTTGAGTTGTTTCCTCTTTCAGCTATTATGAATAATGCTGCTATGAACATTTACGTATAAGTTTTTGTGTGGACATGTATTTTCATTTCTCTTGGCTATAGATATAGGAATGAAATTCCTGGATTATATCATAACTCTACATTTAACAACTTAAGAAATTGTCAGATCATTTTCTAAAGCAGACTTCACCATTTTACATTCTTACCAATACTGTATAAGGGTATCACTTTAAACTGTGCTTAAAATAAAAAACTACTTTGGAAATAGTGTGGAAATTTCTCAAAATGATAAACATAATGTTACCATATAACCCAGTAATTCCACTTTTAAGTGTATGTGCAAGAAAAATTAAAAATATATATATTTACACCCAAAAACTTATAAATAAATATTAATAGAAACATTATTTATTATAGTCAAAATGTGAAAGAAACTAGTCACAAAGGTCACATATTTTATAATTCAATTTATATAGATGTCCAGAATAAGCATATTTATAGAGACAGAAAGTGGATTAGTGGTTGCCAGGGGCTGGGAGGGTGGCACAGGTGGGGATTTTGTGAAGGGACTCCTAATGGGTACAAGGTTTCTTTTTGGGATGATGAAAATGTTCTAAAATTAAAATATAATGATGGTTTTGCAGCTTTGTAAATACACTAAAAACCATTGAACTGTGTGCTTTAAATGGGTGAACTTTATGGTATGTCAATAAAAATGTTTTAAAAAGAGAGAGAGACAAAATTAAGCCTCATTACTCTGTGCTCTTAGCTTTACACTTTTCTCTAGATGCATCAGGATTTAGTCTCTGTCTCTTTTTTCTCTTTCTCTCACACAAACACACACATTATAATCTTTTAGTTTATTTTCATTTTTCAAAAATATAATCAGATGAAAATTTTTTTTCCAGCTTAAGGAGACACTGTCAATCTTGCTGAAATTTCAAAAAAATAGGCAGAGAAAGTTGGCCATTAGGGCTTTGGTTTCCAGGACAAAAGGGCACATAGAACTCACATGCTCTTCTTCCTCCCATTATAAATGCTCCAAAATATGGATAAAATGTAATGTATTTAAAACACATGTAAATGTTGGTCCAGAAGTAGACAGAGGACTGAGAGCTAGAATGGAGACCTAGACCAGGTATTGTAACAGCCAGGGCATGGAGTTCGAAACAGTTCTGGATTAGTATAGGCCTCAAAGAGGATCAGGGTTACCTTGTCTAGTAACAGGAGATGCATTCCCCTAAATAAGAGGCTGTAGACAGCTGCCATCTCATTGATGGGAACTGAAAACCTCTTCCCAGCTTGTCAGGAACACCACTACAATGTTTGATTCTGACTGGTCATCTGTGTGGGACTATAACACAGTGCTCAAGGAGAGGGCTAAGGTTAGTGATGGTGACAGGCTGACTTCTTAGAGAATATTTCTTCCTTCAAGCACAGAGAAAACAAATATAAACATGGAAGTCTTTACAGATATTAAGTTATGACATCATAAAGTCTATATTCTCAAATATATATATCATATTATGATAAATTAAAAATGCAATGTGGTATCTGAAGAGAGCACAATGTTTAGAACTGAGTGACATTGAAAATGTTACTTTCTTAAAACATGTGGGATGCAGGTAAAATTGTATTTACTGGAAATTAGAAAAGGAAGAAGGAGAAAGAGAAAGAGAAGAAGGAGGAGAGGAGAGTAGGAGAAGTAGAAGGAGAAAGAGAAGAATAAGGAGGAGGAGGATGAGGAGGAGGAGGAGGAGGAAGAGGAAGAGGAGGAGAAGAAGAAGAAGAAGAAGAAGAAGAAGAAGAAGAAGAAGAAGAAGAAGAAGGAGGAGGAGGAGGAGGAGGAGGAGGAGGAGGAGGAGGAGGAGAAGAAGAAGAAGAAGAAGAAGAAGAAGAAGAAGAAGAAGAAGAAGAAGAAGAAGAACAACAACAACAACAACAACAACAACAACAACAATAACAACAAAGAAAGAGAGAAAATTAAAAAGCCAAGAGTCAGTTCAGGAAATCAGAAAAAGAACAACTAAGAAAACCTGAAAGAGTGGAAGCAAGAAAATACTGAAGATTTACTGAAAGCTTCAGTGCAGCAAACTCTAGCCAGATGGAATTTAAAAGGAGAGTCACAAATGTGTGATAAAGTTTTGTAAAATACAATAAGGGTGTCCAGTTCAAGATGACAACATGGAAAATTAGGAAATCACCTCATGGACACACAAAATCTACAACTACACACACAAAAAATTGCCTTTGAAAGAAATTCAGAAACTAGCTGAGTGACTATTGCACATTGGAAAAGAAAAAAAAAACTCACATGGAAATGAGTTTTGGCCAATTTCCAACTACTGGGAACCACTAAGAAGAAGGTGGGTTGGAAAATCACAAGGGTTTGAGAAATAAACAAGAGCTAGAGTCAGGCTAAATTATATGGTTCATCTTCTACACAAGAGAATTCTGTCAAGACTGGGAGATAAGGTAATCTTATCTAATGCACAGAAACTAACACAGAGAGACAAGAAAAATGAAGAAACAAAAAAAATTGTTTCAAATTTAAAAAAAAGATAAAGCTCTGGAGCTTAATGAAATAGTGATAAGTGGTTTACCTGGTAAATAATTCAGACTAATGATCATACAGATGCTCACTGAGGTCAGGAGGACAATACATAAACACAGTGAGAATTTAGACAAAGATATAGAAAATATGAGAAAGTACCAAATATAAATCACAGAGCTAAAGAATACAATAACAGAACTAAAAATACATACATACATACATACATAAAAATAAATAAAAACATAAATAAATAAAAATAAGATTGATAGATGGATTCAACAGACTACAGAAAATGTAAGAAAGGATCATGAAACCCAAAGACAAGGCAGTGAAATTCATTGAATGAGAGGAGCAAGCAGAAAAAAGAATGAAAAAAATAAAGATACCTTAAGAGACTTGCAGGACAACATCAAGTATATCAATATAAGCATTATGGGGTTCCCAAAAGGAGAATGGAGAGAAAGGGGCAGAAATTTTATTCAACAAGATAATGGTTGAAAACTTCCCAAACCTGAGAGGAAAAAGACATCTTGATCTAGGAAGCTCAGAGAGCTCCAAATAAAATAAATTCAAAGAGACCTAAACCAAGACACATTATAACTAAATTATTAAAAGTCAAAGACAAGGAGAGAATCTTAAAAGGAGCAAGAAAAAAGAAACTTGTTATGTACAAGGAGACCCTCATATAACTTAGAGCAGATTTTTCAGCAGAAACTTTGCAGGCCTGAAGGGAATGGCATGATATATTCAAATCATTGAAAGGAAAAACTTGCCAATGAAGAACATTCCACACAGCAAAAGCTGAAGAAATTGGCCACCTCTTTAGACTAGCCTTACAAAAAATGTTGAGGACTTCTTTAAGTTGAAATAAAAGGACACTAACTAGTAGCAGTAAAACATATGACAGTATAAATTTCACTGATAGAAGTAAATATGTAGTTAAATTAGTTAAATTCAGGACATTTTAATGTTGTAATGATGGCAAAAATACTTTATGCAAATGGAAACCAAAAAATGTAATGGTAGCTATATTAGACAAAATAAACTTTAATCTAAAGAATGTAATAAGAGGTCAATAAAGTCATTATGTAATGATAAATAAATTAATCCAATAAGAGGATATCACATTTATAAATATATATGCACCCACCATAAGAACATCTAAATAAATAAAGCAACTATTAATAGACTTAAAAGAAGAAAGAGACAGCAATACAATAACAGTGGGAAACTTCAATACCAACATTCATCAAACAGAAAATCAATAAAAAACATTGAATTTAATCTGTACATCATATCAGATAAACTTAATAGACATTTATTTAATAATCATTTCATCCAAACACAGCAGAATACACTTTCTTCTTAAGTGCATAAAAAACATTTTCCATAATAGATTACATGTTAGGCCACAAAACAAGTTTTAATAAGTTTAAGAAGATTTAAATTTGATCCAGTATCTTTTATGACCACAATTGTATGAAACTAGAAATAAATTACAAGAAGAAAACTGTAAAATTCACAAATATGTAGCACTTGAACAGCATGATACTGAACAACCAATGGGTCGAATAAATTAAGAGAGAAATCAAAAAATATCTTTGCATAAATAAAAATAGAAATACAACATAACAAAACTTATGGGATGCAACAAAAGCAGTTCTAAGAAGGAAGCTCACAGCAATAAATGTCAACATTAAGAAGAAAGAAAGAACTCAAATAAACAACCTAACTTTATACCTCAAGGAACTAGAAAAATGAGAAAAAAATGAAACCCAAACATAGTAGAGGAAGGGAAATAAAGAACAGAAAATAAATGAAGTAGAAAATAAAATAACAATAGAATAAATTAATTAAACTAAGAGTTTTTGCTTTTTTGAAAAGATATACAAAAAGACAAACCTGTATCTATACTTAACAAGAAAAAAGAGAACTCAGCTACATAAAATCAGAAACAAAAGAGGAGACATTACAACTGACACAACACAAATACAAAGGATCATAAGAGACTACTATTAACTATTATACAACCCAAAGTTGTACAATCTAAAAGAAATAGAGATACTCCTAGAAACATACAATCTACCAAGACTGAATCACAAATAAAAAAATCTCAATAGACTAATTGCTAGAAAAATTTGAAACAATAATAAAAAACCTCTCAACAAAGAGAAGTCTAAGACCAAATGGCTTCACTTGTATTTTACCAAATATTTAAAGAAGAGATAATACCAATGCTTCAGAATTTCTTCTAAAGAATAAAAGAGAAGATAACACTTCCAAACTCATTTTACAAGGCCAGCATTACCTTGATATCAAAACCAGACAAGGACATTACCAGAAAAGAAAATTATAGGCCTATGCCCTGATAATCATAGATGCAAAAATTCTTAACAAAATATTAGCCAGCAAAATTCAATAATATATTAAAAGGATCCTACACCATAATTGAATATGATTTATTCCAGAGACGCAATGATGGTTCAATATCTACAAATTAATGCATGTGATACACCACATAAATAAAATAAAGGATAAAAATCATCTGATTTTCTCAATAAATGCAGAAAAAGCTTCTGATGAAACTCAACATTCACTCATGGTAAAAACTCCCAATAAACTGAATATAGAGGAAACACATCTCAACATAATAAAAGCCATATACTGCAAGCCCACAACTGACATTAGACTCGATGGTGAAAGCTTTTTCACTATATAAGGAACAAGATAAGAATGCCCACTTTCTCCATTTTTATTAAACATCATATTGGAAGTTCTACCAAAGGATTTAGGCAAGAAAAAGAAATAAAAGACATCTAAATCAGAAAGGAATAAATTAAGAAGTAAAACTGTCTCTTTGCAGATGATATAATATTATATCTAAGAAATCCTAAAGAATCCACCAAACCCCCTTCCCCCCAAAACAAAAACAAACACTTATTGAAACAATAAACAAATTCAGTACAGTTTTAGGACACCAAATCTAGATACAAAAAATCAGTTGTGTTTCTATACAGTAACAACAAACTATCAGAATCAGAAAAATTTTAAAAATACCATTTACTATTGCTTTCAAACAAATAAAATCACTAGGAAAAATTTTAATCAAGGAGGTGAAAAATCTGTACAGTGAAAACAATGTCGGTGATGAAATAAACAAGAAACAAATAAATTGGAAGATATTCTGTGTTCATAAATTGGAAGAATTAATGTTAAAATGTTCATACTACCTAATCTATAGATTTAATGCAATCCCTATCACAGTAATAGGACAATCCTAAAATTTGTATGAAACCACAAAGACCCTAAATAGCCAAAGTACCTTGAGAAAGAACTAAGCTGCAGGCATCATTCATCCTGGTTTCAACTATATTACAAAACTATAGTAATCAAAACAGTATGGTATTGATCCCTATAATGAAAACAGACAGATCAATGAACCAAAATTGACAGACCAGTAATAAATCTATGCATATATGGTTAATTAATTTATAACAAAAGAGTCAAGAAAATATAATGGGAAAACATAGTCTCTTCAAAAAATGGTGCTGGGAAAACTGGACAAACACCAGCAAAAGAATAAATTGGACTCCTATCTTACATCATACATAAAAATTAACTAAAAATAAATTAAAGACTTGAATGTAAGACCTGGAACTGTAGAATTTCTAGGAGAAAATAATAGGGGTACGCTCCTTGACACTGGACTTGGCAATGAATTTTTGGATTTGACACCAGAAGCAAAGGTAACCCCCCCCAAATAAACAAGTGAGATTACATCAAACTAAAAATGTTCTGCACAGCAAAGGAAACATTAACAAGATGAAAAGGCAATCTACAGAATGAGACAATACTTGCAAATCATATATTTGATAAGAGGTTAATACTGAAAATATATAAAGAAGTCATACTACTCAATAGCAAAACCTCAAACAATCCAATAAAAATGGGCAGAGGAAATGTATAGACACTTTTCCAAAGAAGACATACAGAAAGCCAAGAGATATTTGTAAAAACGTTTGACACCACTCATCATTAGGGAAATGGAAATCAAAAATATGATATATCACCTCCCACCTGTTAGAATGGGTATTCAAAAAGACAAAAGACAACAAGTGTTAGTAAGAATGTGGGAAAAAAGGAACTCTGGTGAACTGTTGATGTGAATGCAAATTGGTGCACCCACAATGGGAAACAATATAAAGGTTCCTTAAAAATAAAATAGAATTATCATATGACCCAACAATCTTGAAGAGCTATCAGGACCCCCATGATCATTGCAGCATTATTTACAATAGTGTCCAAGGTATTGACACAATCTATGGAATACAGAGAATGGTGACTATAGTTAACAATATTGTATAGCATATTCGAAAGTTGCTGAGAGTAGATCTGTATACTTTAAACGAATATGATTTTATATGTCAATTACATCTCAATAAAACCAAAAAAGATTATATTATTATTATATTTTGAATTTCATAAGCTAAAATTTTGTAGAAAAAAATAAAATCAGTATGGAAAATGGACAAAGTTAAACACATTTCTAGAAAAACATAAATTCTCAATATTGATTTAAGCATAAACAGACATCTGAATAGACCTGAACATCTGGAAGTATAAAAACACCCATGGTAATTTCTAATTTTTACCTAGTTAGATCAAATAATTGTTAATTCAAATTTCAAAATTTCATACGGTTTTTATTTGCCTAAATTTTGTAAATTGTTCTCTTTTTAAAACATATTAAGCTTCCATATATTTGTGCTTCATGTGTGCAGCATGGATCTGAAACCATCATTTAATTTTTTCTTTTTCTACACTTACGTTAAACAATAATTATTTTATACCACTATATTTCTTAAAAGATCTTAATAATTATCTGTCCAGAAGTACACGCCCCCTCCCTAGCCTCCTTACTTGCTACGTATGATTTGGTAGCTCATGTTAGTTACTTTAATATGTTAGTTTAGCACTTTCTCTCCCTCTCTCTCTTTCTTCCATCCCCCTCTCTGTCTAGTAGCAAATGATGTAACCAAATACCTTTGCATGACCACATGGTTCAGTTTACCCTGGAGAGTCCGTTTATACCTCTTGTTCTAGGTTAATTAAGAGTACCCCCTGCTTAACACACACATGCTGCCAAAAGTAACACCCTCCAATAAACAAGATAGAGACCTACTTGTTAGGGAATCCTTCTCTCTAATCGTGGCATGAACACGGTTTCAGGGAGACCTACAGCTGTTGTCTCCACAGTGGAGCTATGTGTAAGCAGTCAAGAGCCTGCATATAAGTATATAAGTTGTGTTGAGCAGTCACAACGTACATGATTTCAGGTACACACTCATCCTGAAACTGCCTTTGAAATCGTAGTGAGAGGTGCATTTTTTTAACTCCTGAGCAAAGAAACAAACTACATAAACTCCTCTGTCATGCTGCAGTAAATTCCCAGTGTCCATTTGTTCTAGAGACTCTGTCTTTGAGGTAACATTCTTCTGGACGAATGAAAGTCATCCTTTCAGTGGAGTGGCATCTGTGCCTAATGTGGACATTGGGTTCTAATCAGGAAATAGGGTAGAAATAGTTCTCAATCAAAATGCCTGCTCAGGATCATTCTTCAGAATGGGGACTGACACCCAATGAGTCTAAGGAAGGTGCCCCTCCCTACAGAGTGAGAGGTCCCTGTATCTTTACTGGATAGTCTCTTAACTATGTGACAAAAGTAGGTATTTTTAGGCCAAGGTAACCTATTCAGAACTGTGAGATGTTCCTGTTATAACAAATTAGTTTTGAGGAGTTCTCTTTGTGAAGGAGTGAAAGGATCTTACTTTAAATCCTGGTATTTTTGCTCCCTTTGTGGTTCTCCCATCTCCCCATGGGCTCTGTGGCTTCACTGAGGACATCTTTTTTAAAGCAAGAACCATGTGTAATTGATCCTATAATGATTCTAGGAAATGAAACCCAGCACTTCAGGTAAGCCCTGTCCAGATTTCTCCTTGCCATGGCAGGATTCAATTCAACCTTTTTATGAAAGTTTCATTATCACAAAAGTAATGCAAACAAGTTGTAATCAGTCCCAAAATATAGATGGTTATGAAGAAAAAGTGAAGATTTCCTCTGGCCTCTTCAAACTTCTCCAGGACACAAGACCTCTGCCTTTCCCTTTGTACAAACATGTCGTATACAGAATATTTCTTTCTATACCACCCAATATTTTAAAACATTTGTTTAAAATTTTAAATGTGGTAAAATACACCTAACATACAATTCGCCATCTTAATCAATTTTAACTGTATAGCTAAATATAGTTAAGTACATTCACATCGTTGTTCAACTGTCACCTTCATCCATCTCCAGAACTTTTTTATCCTGTAAAACTGAACCTCTGTCTTCATTAAGCAACAACTCCCTACTCTTGCTACTCCAGTTTCTGACACCCACTGTTCTACTTTCTGTTTCTATGAATTTGACTACTCTATGGAACTCATATAATTGGAATCATATGGTATTTGTTTTTTTTGTGACTGAATTCTTTCATTTAATATACTGTCTTCAAGGTTCATCCACATTGTAGCATTCCATTGTGTGCATATTTATATGCTTATCCATTGTTGTACCCAGGGTGCTTCCTCTTTTAGGCTATTCACTGAGGACTTCTGAATAGTATTTATGAAAGAAACCTCTACTCTATCCACTAAGCTCTGGAAATGAAAATTATGTTCCCTTGTGTATTTATGCACTGATCCACATATTTATTTTGTTACTGAGTGCCTAGAGTTTGCCAATCTGCTAGGTGCTGGTTATATAGATAGGATTAAAACTGAAGTGAACCTGCTTTTATGGAGCAGGTGATTAAATGGTTCAGACAAGATACAAAGTGAACAAATAAAACCAAGACAAGCTATGAAAGAAACATGCCAAGCCAATGATAGTTCCAGAGGCAGGGGCCAACTATGACAGGCAGGATTGCTTGTCTGGGAAATTGACATTTAAGTTGAGACTGCTGGGATTCAGAGCCCGACTCATAAATAGTATGTTTGAGGCAAAAGAGGACTTCTCACTGGAGGAAACTCCCTGGAGTGGAAAAGAGCTTGGTGTGAGGTGGCACAGGGAGCTGACTGTATGGCAGATATATGGCGAGCTGGAAGGAGAGTGGCAGGAGATGGGAATGGATGGGGATTGACAAGCCCAGGTGTGAATTTGGAGCGTGTTCTACATGCAAAGGAAACCTCTGAAGGCTTTAAGCCAGAGAGTGACTTGACCATAGTTATGTTTTTTTAAAAATGTAATGTGGCCACTAGGAGAAAAGTGGTTTGAAGAGAAACAGGAAGGAAAGTAGGAAGTCCATTAAGGTGGCTACTGTAGAAGTCCTGGCATAAGATAGAACAAACTAGACCTGGGGTAGCATCAATGGAACTGGGGAAAAGGGGCTAAATTTGATAGACATTTTGGAGCTAACCCGATGATATACAGTTTAGAGCTATGGGTGGGTGAGGAGTTGGAGATGAAAAAGAAGGAGACAATGCCTTTCTTTTCAATTTCTTTGACCTGAAATATTTTGTAGTATCCCCAAGTACAGTGGTCTTGGCATGTCTGGCATACACAGTGTATTTGACAACGCTTTTTTTTTTTTAATGGAACTGAGCCCTTTCCTGCTCCCACTTTCAACAGCTGCAGAATGCAAGCCCACTTCAGCACCTTTGATTTACCCTAAATCACTCTCAGGTTTAAGCAGCTGTCACTGGGGTGGTAGACTCAGTGGTAACTGCTTGATCATCAAAATGCTTTCTGATGGCAGCATGTGCAAAACAGACAAGAAGCATGAAGACATGGTATTTGGTGTTTTCCCCACTGCTTTTCTTAGTATATCATGAACTTAATTCATTATCTATCTGAACTATTTCTTTTTCAAATGTTTCAAGTCATAAGATATATAAAGAGAGAAATAAATTAAAAACTAGAGAAGTAAAAGAAAAATTATAGTCTTACTGTGCGTATCTTTGGGGGCCAAGTCCTTATCTTAAAAATTAGAAGGTTTTATTACATTTTCCAAGTTCCTTTTCAGCTCTACCAATTTATGACTCCTTATAGTAATATTCTATTTTTAGGGATAATAAGATAAAATCATTTTTTCAAAACAGGAACAACCATCCCCTACCAACAAAAATCTCAAAGTGGAAATTAAATATTGTTGCATGAGTAGAACATATAATGTGTGTAGAAATATCACAGCAGTTATAAGGCATTTTTTTCTTTCTTTTCAAAATTGAAATATAGGAGTTTTCTTCAGAATAGTTTGTAGTAGACCAATGTTCTTGCTGAAAACTACTAAAAGCTAGATAAAATGTGAGTGTTGAAATGCACTAGAGTCACAAAGTCACTGCAAAAGAACCATATTTTAAGGGCCCAAATCCTGCAGAGGAAACATGCAGTGAAGTGAGGCAATTTTCCATATACTACTTAGTACCCTGGAACATCTTCCAGTTTTTAGTGTGACGTGAGAAGCTGAGAAGCCAGCAGAAAGTTTAGAAATCTCAGAGGCCAAAGACTCAAGCATGAGATGTCAGGACTATCAGGGCAGCTGGAATTTGCAGAGGGAGAGGTATAGGAAGGAGGGATAAAGGGAAGTAAAGCATTTCCTGAACTGGTAAGCTGCAAGGGAAAAAGACTAAGATAAATAGCAAGAAGTTGCTGAAAAGCAAAATTGATTTGAGTGCACAGCAGGGGGTGTTTAAGTTATAAATCCACTCCATCTGGTATTCTATTGAGTTGGAAAATTATGTGACCTCTCCTCCAGAGCTGGCTTCATAAATGCAAAATTTGTGCACAAGCAATTTTAATTCATGGTCATCTTGTTCAAAGTGTCCCATCTATAATAATTCTCCTCCAAGTAATGTTATCAGTCTATTTGCCTGAAAGTCCAGTATCATGCCTTATTTTATGTTCTCTAGGAGTGTCCCTCCTGTTTACCCCTAGTAATTAAAAGGAAAATGCATCAAGGCTCAACTATTTTAACTCTTTTCTCCTTGATATGTAATGGAGAAACCAAAAACTAGATTTTTTGGGTCCTCAACCTGGTGACCTGAGTGAATTTGGTTGTTACTTAATCTATTTTTGTGCTATTATTGTGCTATATCTGAAAAAAAATCAAAGCAATAACAGTACTTAGATGATTGCATTTTTATGAGCATTAAATGAGTTTTGCTATGCCCAACACTCAGTTGATGTTTATTGCCATTATGACTGGCTTATCTGAATTAATAAAAAAAAACAAGTAGAACTGGCATAAATGGATTTGACAAACCTACCCAAATTGAAGGTTCATTGGCGTAGATGTCAAAATTTGGCCAGAATATAAACCCTCTTAGAATGGTCTTTCACAGATGGAAACTACATGTAGTCAGACATGCTCTCCATTAAGATAAGTGTTCTCTAAACCCCCACCAGATGCACAAAAGGCAGGTGTCAAGTCCTGGAGAATACCATTTTAAGGTCATCAGGGCTTTACTGTGACTTTTGTTTCACTGACAACTCATCTAGTGTCATTGGTTGGAAGAAGGCTCTAGCTGTGACCGTGGCTCTTCATGGCACCCATTACACCTCTGTACTGACATCTTTCACACCAAGCAAATAAATTTATGCGTGCATAAGCCTAGCAATTTATGCATGCATGTCGACATCCCAGCTGGTTGGAATAAAAGTGTGTGGACATTTTGAAGAATCAGTATAGTTATCTCAAAGACTGGTTGAGTGGAAAACAATTAGGAGCATGTCTACTGTAGCTGTTTTATTTTCTTTGCATTATACAGTTGACCCATAAACAACATGGTTTGAACCACAAGGTCCACTCACATGGTTCATTCATATTTACAGTATTTATTTTTTAATAAATACTGTAAATATATTGTCTTTTCCTTATAATTTTCTTAGTAATATTTTTTCTCTAGCTTACTTTATTGTAAGAATACAGTATATAATACATATAACATATAAAATTATATTAATTGACAGTTTATATTATCAGTAAGCCTTCTGGTCAACAGTGGGTTATTAGTAGTTAAGGTGATATGCAGTGATATGCATATTTTTGACTGACTGCTCAGGGTCAGCACTACTAACTCCTGTGTTGTTCAAGGGTCAACTATACAAGTAAAACACAATATTTGTAAAATAAAATCAGATAATAGAGAAAAATAAAAAGAAGTTAAAATTGCCTTTAATTTTACCATGCAGTGGATATACTTTTTGATAAATGACCTACTGCAGTTTATAAATGTATTTGAAACTAGAGTTGTTTTATTTTTGTTTTTCGAAATCATGGCAGAAAAAATAGATGGAAATTTCAGCCCCAAATCCCATAGAGACTTTAAAAGTTAAATTTATGAGTCCTGGCTACAACACACTTCATCTAAAGCTAATGAAATATTGACAAAGTGACACATTAAATGGCAGGTTATAAAAAATAAGTTCAGTGTCATGCTTGTTCTTGTTTTCTCAGAGGAATTCTAACACTTGCAGCAACATTGATAAAAGATAATTTTATTCTCACTCTGGTGAAAATGGAAAAATTGAGAAGCTGACTGACTACAACCCTCCTAACCTAATGAACTTGAGGACAGCAATGCTTATGAGACAGTAATAAGCATCTATACTTTCTCCCCCATTGTCTCATGAGGTTATCTATTTTTTTTTTTCTGTATGTGCCAACTACAAACCTGAGAATTATCTTTGAGGGAAAATTTGACAGAATGCTTTCTTTCTTTCTTTCTTTCTTTCTTTCTTTCTTTCTTTCTTTCTTTCTTTCTTTCTTTCTTTCTTTCTTTCTTTCTTTCTTTCTTTCTTTTAAAGGGCAGCCCAATGATGTCCTTCTTTTAGTGTTACATCTTTTAATGTGAAACATGCTGCCTTTTCCAATGAATATTTGCTCTTTGACCAAACTGTGGTCTTTTGCAAAGATTCAACTTTGAATTGCAGAAATACTAATTAAAAGGTCAGTTAATACTGTACTATTTCTTTTCCTAAATACTCAGTTTACTTACACAGTGTAAATTCTGCATAAATTATGATGGTGGAAGCTTACAGATCTGATACTGAAAGGGGATAAAGTCATTAAAGATCACTTAAGTCACTTACTTCGCCTCCTGGAACTTCTAAGTTCTATGCTTTCATAGCAGTCTATAGTAAATCAGATGGCTTTGGGATTCCATTTTCTGCTCTTGCACTGACAGGGTTATGGCTAGCCATCCCCTTTTTTGTAGTGGGAAAGCATCTTTTCTCCTATTCAAGACAAGTCCCAGCACTTGAGCTCTGGATCCCTATCTTTTTCTGAATCTTTTCCTGCAGAAAATACTATGTCAATATTCTCTGTCTAATAGAAGTAGCATCTACCATAGAAGCAAACAGAAAAGAAGAATCCCTTTTGTGAATGCAAGCCCCTCCTTAGATAGCAGCCAAGCTCCCTCTTTCCCTTTTAAAAAATCTTCAAAACCAACCTACTCACTTTGCTTTTCTCTTTCATTTTTATTCTTTATTTCTAGCTCTTTGACATAAGGCTTCTGTCCCCACTATTCCACTAAAACTAGACTTTTAAAAAAATGTTTCAAATCTACACACACACACACATACACACACACACACACACACACACACACACACAATTTTACACATTTGTATTAGTTGACACCCTAAGTTAATTTAAGATGCTGATGATTCTCAAACCTGAAACTCCAAACCATTCTTTTTGTTTGGAGACTTACCCAGCATCCACTTTCTTAGTCTAGAAACTTAAACAAGTCTAGAACTTAACTCGTTATCTCCACTCTTCTATGCCCAGTAGTCCTGTTTCTTCTGGACTCTATGTTGCTGAGTGGAGCCACACCGCACTCACTATTTAATACCACACCTAAGGGTAATTCAGATGCTAACTGTTCCTGGCTTCCCAATTCTATTAGTCATCCAACTCTTTGTCTCTACTTCATAAATATCTCACTATCACTATCTTAGTTCAGATCACCACCACATCTTCCCACACACATTTAAAATTCATTTTTAATAATTGTGCAATATAGAACATGAGAAAATAGCATAAAACTCATATCTATATCTATATCTATATCTATATCTATCTCTATCTCTATCTCTATCTCTATCTCTATCTCTATATCATCTATCTATATCTATATCTATATCTATCTATATCATCTATCTATATCTATATAGTGTATCAAAAAACAGCCATGTAACAGGTATTCAGACCAAGGAAAATAAATTTCTAGCATTCTGGTAGCCTCTGAGTTGTTTCATTTGGGTAATATCCCCTTCCTCCTTCTAGGGACAACCACTTTAGGTAGATTACTTCTTTGCTTTTCTCCTTAATTTTGCCAATGATACCTGTATCTCTAAGCAATACAATTGTGACTTGTCTATTTGTGAGCAGTGTGTATTCTTCTATTTCTTGATTTTCATTTCATTTTACTTTTTCATCAATATGAATTTCAGATTTTTCCTTGTTGTCAATCATATTCAGTGCTGTGTAGTATTCCATGGCATATAGTGTAGTTTTTTCCATTGTTTCGTTGACAAACAATTAGTGGGTCTTAGTTTGAGTTGATCATGGTGACATCACTGCAGACACACTCATTGTGGATCCTTTGTTGTCATGTCCGAGTCTCAGGGTGCATTCCTTTGGGGTGAGGGGAATGCAGAACCCAATTACCTAGCCTTTTATTACCTGGAGTGGAAGTATGACAAGAACCTTTTTTTTGCAATAATTGTAATGTTTGCATTGTTGATTAATTCCTTTCTCTTTCCAAATGACTTCCTTCCTTTTGCTTTTCACACCAAGGAACTTTCCAAGAAACAGATCTGATAATTTCTGTTCTACTTAACGTCTTTTCCATGGCTCCCTTGGTCTTGAACAACATTTAAATTCTCTAACAATGCGAGTTAGGGTCAGATCTCTGCCCAACTCTATAGACTCCAATTCTGCTATTTATCCACCTTGATCCCATTTTTCACCCAAAAGTACTTGCAAATACTAAAACACAACAGGTTTTGGTCAGAATCTGGCCCTTTACACTCAGTTTTTATTTTAAATTAAATATTCTTCATATCATTCCCTCATCCCAAGCCTTAGTTCCATTCAAGTCCACAGTATTCTAAAGCCACTCTTGGTATATATTTATCATGGCAGCTGTAGAGCTATGTTGAAAGTGTTTGTTTAAATTTTATTTATTTATAGCCTACTTTCTTATAAAAAGAGTTGATCAGATAAAATACAATAAATATGCAACCATATGAGTAGATGCAAAGCACATGAGTAGAGTAAACAAAGAGTAGTTAGACAATAAAAAGAGGAACACTGAAATTGGATACACAAGCTATGAGATTCCATGTGGCCATATATCCAAGTAGACATTGAGAATCAGAGGCCACAAAGTGGGTAAGTGTCTTTACCAGACAGCAAGGGTGGAGGCTCTATATATCATCTTTGAATTCTCAGTTCTTGGGATCTCCTTTGCATGAGAGAACTAGGTGGGTGTTGAAGTAGACATCCAGTAATAGTCACCTTTAAGAATTGCAACCTTATTCGTGTACTATAGAATAAAATGGTACATACAGTTAGATTCACTTGGAAGAATAAGTGTTATCTGAAAGCTGTCTACAGGAACAGTGTGTCAACATGAATTAGTAAGACTAACCAGGGTAGGAGGCATGAGATTCTAGCAGGCCCCTGAAGACTGTGTGAGATAGGAGCACACCATTGCCAAATCATACAGCTTTCCAAGATGAAACAGATGCTTGGATATTTTATATGTGATATTTTCTGACTTTTAGATGTTGGCAAGTTGTGTTTTAAAAATGTTGTATAGGTCCTCACTGATGATCTAAACAAATCTCAATGACATATTTCCTGGAGTTGACTGGAAGTGAAAACAATCATAGGAGGTCTTTTCAATCAAATAAACATAAAGAAAAAGTTCACTAAAATAAATGGTAACTTAAATGTTCATATTTTACAGTTTTTCTAAAAAAATTAAAACAATTGTCAGAAGGACACTTGGGGTTTAGTAACTTGTGGCATGATATATATATATTCGTTTTTCATTCCTAATTCTTGGCACACAGCTCCTAAACCCTCTGGAATCTCCAGAGTGATGAGAGTGTCTTGTTTGCTAATGAGATGACTGGTATCTGAGAGAACCAAGATAGCCTTAAAATGGCTCCAAAAACACCAAGACTTGGAACTTTCAGCCCATGCCTCTGATCTCCCTCAAGGGAAGGGAGAGGGATGGAAATTGAGTTAATAACCAATGGCCAATGACTTAATCATGTCTATGCAGTTAAACCTCCATGAAAACCCTTAAACGATGGGGTTCAGGAATCTCTAGACTTGGTCAACAGATGGAAGTTCTGGGAGGTGGCACTCACAGAGAGAGAGGGTGTTGAAGCTCTGCACTCTTTCCCTATTCCTTGCCCAATGCCTCTCTTCACCTGATTGTTTCGAGTTGTATCATTTATAACAAACTTGTAATCTAGAAAGTAAAGTATTTTTCCAAGTTCCATGAGCCTTTCTAGAAAATTATTAAATCTGAAAAGGAGGCAATTGTGGAAATTCCTGCTTGTAGCTCAGTTGGACACAAGTGTGGGTACTTAGGGCACCCAATACTTGTAACTAGCATCTGAAATGAGGATAGTCTTGTAAGATTGAGCCCTTAAACCTGTGATGTCTATGCTAACTCTGGGTATTTGTTTAAGGAATGGATAGTCTTGTGGGTCACCAGTTGGTGACTGTAGAATCAGAAAACTAGTTGTTAGTGTGAAACAAACCCATACATTTGGTGTCAGATGTGTTATGAGTGAAAACAGACCATTGAAGTATTGAAAGCTATTAATAACTGTTCTCAGTGACCCAGAGAGGGCCAATAGGTAGAAAATAATTTGTTTTGAGATCAACATGGGATTGGTTCACTGGGACCAACCCGGTCCATTCATGACCATTGCCTGAGAGGCTACCACATGTACAGGCTAAACATCAGGGACAATGATCTTACATTCACCTCCTGGAAACTGTACCTCCTCCCTTCAAACTACTCACTAAGTGTTATTCAGGTTATATGGACCAATAGAAAATGTATCTTGCTGTTTATTGTATCTTTAATTTGGTTTGTGAAGCCAGGGAATTTTTACCTCTAGCCAATAAGAGAAGGTTTTAATCTGATTTCTCTTTGAAAAATGCACTAAGATGGAGGATATCAACATTTCTTTTTATTATATAGTTCAAAACGTTAAACTTATTAATCAACAATTTTCAGCTTTCCAATTTCTCCATAGCAGTGTTATGGCTGAGAATAATGTAAATGTTTCTCAGAATACTTATTGTGTATTCAGTCAATCAGACAATTGTCATCCTGTAAACTTTTAAAATTTTTGATTTTTGGTTAAATTTCTCTAACATTTGATTCTTAAATCCCAAAATTCTTGGAAAATAAAACTTGAGGAAAAGGAGAACATTTTTACATAGTAGCTCATTTAGATATAGAACAAAATAAGCAAAAAATAAATTGGAAATAGAAACATTTCCTTAGAATGTAAAAGAAAATGTCTGGTGAAGAGATGACATTAACAAGGCAGGGGTTATTTTGAAAAACATTTCCAGAAGACTTCACAGCATCCCAAGTCTCCTGTCCTCATCCCTCATCATTGGGATGAGTTGTAATGTGATGCCTATAATTAATCTCAGCTTTCACATAAATTCACTCTATCTCTTGGTCATCATGTTTCATCCATGTTTGCATTAATTATAGATAGATATCTAAGGATCCTTCACTTCTTTGTGTCTTATCCTATTTTGCTCACATTCACAGTGGCACTACCAACTTCATGGGTGACTAGAGCAATCATATCATGGTTTTTTTGGAAAAGCCTCAGTTTTAGACCTACTGTCCTGGAGTAATTATTATCAACACCTCTTTTATTCTTAAAAGTGTTCCAGTTTGGACAATACATGACACTTGTCATCTTTTGAATGGCCCACACATCACTCTTCTGTTAGTTTTTTTATTTTTATTCACTTTTTTTCTCTTCTTCACTATGTCCAGTCATTTCTTCATTATATTCTGGACTGTGTGCTCACCAGTGTATAAAATCTCAACTTTGAGCACCCCAAAACATAAATATGGATTTATATTCTTTCAGTTACAAAACAATTTAAATTTCACTTTCCATTCAATAATCTCTTCACCTCCCTCCATGAACCCTGATTATAATTAATTCCCTTATCGTCCTGTCACTCATTATAGCTATCTTCAAAAACCTTAACCTGCTTCAACTGAAGTATTTTTCTTTTTTCTGTTTGTATCCAGAGAGAACTTGATGGCAAAGCTATCACTTTATTGGACTGACTAGTTTTACTGTAAATTATGACCATAAAACTCAAAGGGACACTAATCCTGTGAATTAATCCTTTTTAGTTGCATTCATCACTAGTGTGCCAGTGTGCCAGGCAACCAACTCAATGACAGTTCAATAGAATTTACCCCATTTAAATAACAGAAAGAAAATACAGTAGAAAAAAATGAACAAAAATTCTTGGATTTATAGGACTATATAACAAATATTCAACATTCATATTCTCAGGTCTCCAGAACAGAGGTGAGCATAGAAGTGAAAAGGTATGTGAAAAAAAAAAATAGATGAATACTCCCTAAATTTGTCAAAAGACACAAACCTATAGATTCAAGAAGCTGAACAAATTCCATATTGAATAAATGCCAAGAAATACATGTAAGACATCATAATTAAGCTTCTGAAATCTAAATACAAAGAAAAAAATTAAAGCAGAGATAACTAACCATAGAAACATAGTGTTACAAGGGGGTAACACCAAGTCACATGACAGTGGATGTCTCATCAGAAACTAGAGTCCAGAAGGAAGTGGTGCATTTTTTTCAAGAGCTGAGAAAAAAGAAGTGTCAGCTGAGAAGTCTAAATCCAGTGAAACTATCTTTCAGGAATAAAAGGAAAATAAAGACCTTTTTTTATAAAGGAGAACTGAAAACATTGCTTCTATTAGAAGACCTATCCCTAAGGATGATTAAACGCGATTTTTTAAACAGAAGGGAAAAGCTAAAAAGAAATCTTGGAGCATCAGGAAGGAGGAAGAAATAAGGGAAGAACAGAAATATGGGCAAACTAAGCTTTATTTTTCCTTATGAGCTTTTAAAATTGTTCTTGATGAATGAGACAAACATTATAATACTATCTAACTCTCAACTCCGAAAAAATTTAAAAGGGAAAAAAAGGATCTAAATGGAAATTAGGTTTTTACTTTTCACCTGAAGTGATTAAATAGAAGGTTTAATGTTACCCATTCAAAAATCTCCTTCCATACACCATGTGCTCTCCATTGCTTCTCCATTTCTCTTTGTCATTTTACAGCAACACTTCTTAAGAGTCGTTCTCTTATCTAGCCACCCCAGTGTTTTCCCCCTCCAACAGCTCCACCAATATTGGTCTTTTCAAGGTCATTTGCAATTCTGTCAAGAGCACACAACAACTGACACTTTCCCAAAGTGCCTCGAGTAATCAAAGGCATTTTCCTGTCAGCTGTCTCTGATGTCGGGATTACTCAGAACATTAATTTTCTGAGTCACCCTCCCTCACTGCCTTTGGTGCCTTGACAATGAAGCTATAATAGCTTTACACATTAGAGCACAAACACTCCCAATATCTCAACTGCATTTTATCATCTGCAACTGTTTGTTGAAACAGTTAAAACACTTGAAATTAAAACCTGCTCACATCTACTGAGGTCTAAGCTTTGACACATCCTGCAGTACTGTGGGGAATGACAATGCTGCCCTTGAAATCCAAAAAGTAAAAAACAAACCCATAAATTCTCAATGTATATGAAGTTAAGACTTATAAGAGTTAAGCTTTGTCCTACTCTGACTCTTAAATTTTTTGATGTTACACAAAATAATGGCAATGTTAGATACAGAGCAAAATTTAGTCTTTTTATTTTTTCTCATGTTGACAGCATTTTGAACTGAACTTTGGATATTTTGAGTTCACTTTCCATTTGTAAACGTACACATCTAAGTATAGAACAATCTCTAGTGAAATGAAAGTTATCTAAAGCTCAGGAATTTTGTTTTTAACAAGCATATATTTTTTTAATTTGAAAAAAGAGTTAGAGGTGAAGAAGTATGTGTATGAAAACTTTGTGTATGTGTGTGTCAGTGAGGTGGGGAGAGGAAAAGAGGTCAAGCAAGCAAATGAAAGTGAAAAGACATAAACTTGGGATCTATTGGCCTGAATTCAAATATTCACTTAGTAACTCTGGGTAAGTCATGCGGTTTCTCTGAGCCTTGTCTATGAAAAGGGAGGATAACACCAAGTTGTAAGGTGAGGGAAATGTCATAGCTGCAAGTGCTGATCACTGAATCTTGCAGTCTTCTCATTTCCATGTTGAAGAATCAAAGAATAGCTTTGTCTGTCTTCATTTGGTTTAGGTGGGCCATGAGTTAGGAGCAGAGTGACCCATGTCATCTCCATGCCATACTTTTGATTTTCGGTGGGAGTCCTTGCAGAGCTCTTTAACTTTCCATATGGCACACGGCAGCATCGAAGTTTGTATTGTGTCATTGGCCTTGCCTCTGAGCAGCAGAGACGGGCAGAGAGCCTTGCTTCTCTGACTTGCCCATTTCCCATGGGCTGGAGCTAAATCTTGGATGTTAAAGTACTGAGATATTCAGTTATGTGATGCTGTAGCATAGCCTAGTCTCAGCTGTGTCAAGAGTGTATTAGAGTCACAAAAGTCAGGGTGCTTTTAGGAGCTGAGGACACAAATGCTAATGTTGCTTTTGCTCTCCTGTCTTTTGAAGAATGCTACAAACTCTCTCTTTTTACTGTCATCTGCCCTGATATACCCTCCTTTCCTGAAGTCTCTGCTGAACCAAGGCTCATGTGAGGGCAGAGAAGAAAATTGACTTTCTCATAAGAGCTGAAAGTCAACATAAGTAATTTGGATACTGGATGGAGACAAGTAAAATTAAGCCCCCATGGTGAGCCTGTAACAATGCAAGTTCAGGTAAAACACAATTGTAAACAGGTTTCTCCTCTTCCTCATCTTTGTTTTAATTACACTAACTTTACAATAATGTAGCCTCGAGTTCCGTGCTATTAAAGACATGAAAACTTTGGCTTGCACTCCTTATTACCAAATCCACAGAAAGAGTGATGTGTAGGCTAAGGGGATGGATGTCTGTCATGCCAGTAGTATGGTGAGCCATTTTGCACTGTAAGACTTTTTCATTTTAGTTACATGAATCGTCAGTGCCAGCACTGTTTTGTTCTGGGATGCTCACAGTCCTGCTGGAGAACAAGTAGATGGAACCATGCTGGCCGTTCATCACCTGCAAGGATTGAAGAACTTACTACAGCTGATTGTTAAGAGAGCAGCTGAAGGCCATTGTCAACACCAACCACACTTCATCCATCACCTGTCATATTTCACATCTGTCACATTAATCTTCCCAGAACACAGCTTTGCTCATTTACCTTCTTGTTCCAAAGTATTTTGTGGTTCTCCACCCTCTTCAGAATACAGGCAAACTCCCTGTATGAGTTTACTGAGGCTGTTGTAACAAAGCACTGCGGATTGTGGGGCTTAAATGACAAGTTTATTATCTCCCAGGTCTAGAGGCTAGAAGTCAAGATCAGAGTGACAGCAGGGCTGGTTCCTTCTGAGGCCGAATCTGTTCCAGGACTCTCCTCCAGAGTTAGGTGGTTTGTTGACAATGTTCATTTTTCTACCTTTACAATCACATAGGCTTCTCTCTCTGTGCATATCTGTCTCTGTGTCCAAATTTTTCCATTTTACAAGGACACTAAGTCATATTGGATTAGGGCCCATCCTACTGACTTCATCTTGACTACATTGGTAGAGACTCTATTCCTCAACAAGGTCATATTCTGAGGTACATGGGTTAGAATTTCAACATATCTTTTTGGGGGACACAATTCACCTCATAATACTCCCCTAGTTGAGTAATCAAAGCTGTTTACAACTTTTTCCAATCTTTCTTTATCATCTTGTATTCCAAATTTTAATTCTCTTTCCTACCATGCCTGTTCTAGCCAGCTTGCTCAAATACTATCTTGCCTGGGAGACTCAGTTTCCTTCTCAGGTCTGTTCAACCTTTAAAATCTAGCTAAGTCACTTTTATGGAAGTTTTCCTGGATTCCTGCAACCCTACATGAGTGTTCTGAACTTGCCTTTTGCATGTACCAAGATCAGGCAACTACTCACAGACCTTACAATTCTTCTGTCTTGCAGGGCAGTAACCACCCTTAGACTGGGCAAGAGGCACCTTTGCTCTGGGTCCCTACAAAGTGAGGTGTCCACAGATCCCAGGGAACAGAGCCACCCAGAGATTGCACCACCTTCTTCTAGACTATTGTCCCTGCCCAAACAACCCTCAGCTTGCTCCCAACTCCCAGCCAGCATCATCCTCCTGAGGGTAGACCTCACCACCAGAAACTCCAGTCTAGGCCTGGGGGTGGCAAAGAGTCCTGGATGGGGTGAACAGAATATGGAGGTATAATCTGCATAGCCACAGACATGCATAGGAGGCCCTCGTGGTGTGGGATCCAGGCAGTCATTGGGAAAGGAAGGCCATAACTGAACTCCAGGGCTGAGGGCTGGATCTTTCCATGCATTTGCCTCCAAGAAGAAGAATTCTAGATACCAGTCTGGCTTTCTAAGGCATTATAGAGGTATATTTGTCAAGATGAAGAAATAGAACATTTTATTCAGCAGTTTGTAAGCTTAATTCATAACTTTAAAATATTATAAATGGGCCTTCATGTGTACTTTTGCTCTGAGTGTAGCAAAAGTTGGGGGTGGGCTTGCTCCAGGTGATCCCCATCCACCTTGTAACTACTTGTGGATTTCTTAACCTGTTCTCTTTTAAGATGAGTACAAACTGAAGTTGTTTTTCCTGACCTTCATTTGTTTCAGATGTTTTTGCTTAGTTGTGATATCATTCTGCTCTCCTATTTTGTGCTAATGACAATGAAATATTTCCAAGGAGTGTATAGTCATCCCAATAAAAAGACTGAGAATGACTTAGTGGGATAAGGATAATAGATCGCATAACACACTTTCAAGTCAAAAACATCTCCTGACATAGCACAAATAAGTGTACCTTCAAATAAAGCAGGAAATGGGGTGAAACCAAAGGTGTCTCACCATGAGAAGGCTTTGCTTTCCCCATATGGACCCACTTGTGCTTGGTGTGAGCATAAATGTGCATGCCTTCCCACAGAGGGCTTCCGACCACCTGGAGATGTGATGATGGGGCAAGTAGGAAAGGCCTCACATGGCCCCAATGGCAAAGCAGCTCTTGCCAGTTTTCTGTGAATAGAAGAGAGGATGGCCCAATGGGCAGAGAAAGACTACATTGAGTCTCTTAGGGAATTTTCAAAGGTAGATGAGATGCTTGAAAGTCAATGCAAAGGGCACATGTTGACAGAAGTCATTTAGTCAGATGCAAACACACCTGGATGTTCGCTTTCTGCATACCAGAAGAGACCTTGGCTTTTCTTTTCTCCTGCCCCACTGCTGCCCTTTCACCTGGGAAAACAGCCAAGTCTTCCTGGTAGTTAATACCACTGTCTGGTGCCCATGGGTATCCTTTGCTGAGAGGCATTTCCCCACTTTCTCTCTTCCCCCTCAGAGATGTAATGAATGAGTCCTTATCTCTTTCTGTGACACATTCTTTATTAAATTATCCTAGCTAAATAAACTTCACTCCCTAAAATTCACTTGGGCAAAAATATCCTCTTTCATTCTTTTCTTCTTTCTTATTTTTGCAGTCTCTTCCAAACACTTCAATAACACCTCTCTAATTTTCTCCCCCTATTCTGTTAGTGAAGAGAAATGTTATTCCTATCATAATTAAAGTAGAAGAGTAACACACCTGTACGATGAATGATAGAGATTGAAAGAATCTTCTTTTATATTTTTGGTAGAAAATATGTCTTGATCTTGTTTTTTGCATTAAGCAAACTCTGTACTGTTTAATGATGACTTCATTTCACTGAGGAGAATAGTCCTGGGAGTATTTTAGATGAGAAGTGGTCAGCCTCACTAGTCAATAGGTGAATAAATGTTATGAGTCTTTTTATAATACCATCTTCATTTAAAGAGTTTTGAAATAAAAATACAAGTCAGTTTATGAATGATAAATTACTAAGTAAAGATGGCTGCTAAGATGCCCATCCAGAGGGAGGTGGAAATGGGTCTGGTTTGGGAAGCGACATCTTGGGCCAGGCATGCAGGCCAGCAGCCCAATCCAGCTCCCATGCGTGCCCTGAGCAGCCATGCCTACCTTCTCTTGCTGGTCCCCTCAGGTTCAGAAGGGCTCTAACACTGACCTCCATCACTCTGGAAAATCTCCTCCTCACTCATAGCCCTCCTAAAATCACACATCCAGGCCTCTCTGCCTCCAAGTTTTCCCCTTCCCTACCCTCCTGGAGGACCCTGAATTGTCACACTTGAGAAGCGGGGTCTCTTGAATTATAAACAACCCTCTTTTCTGGGGATAGGGTGGACTGGGCAAAGGAGATGCTCACCCTAATAAGGGGTGTCTTTACTTGTCCTCTTCATGTGCACATGAGCCTTTTCTGGGAGATGGCACCACTTTCCCTGGATTCATAAACAGAGCATGTAAAATAGACTCTGAGATTTCCTTCAGAATTTCCATGAATTTCTACATCAACATCCCATGATTAAATTTGATCTTTTATCAACAAAATGTAGTTATGGAGGTTAAAAGCTTAGAAAATTGAAAGACAAAAAAGGATAGAATGAAAAGTAAAGTAGAAAACCAAAAAGGTTTAAAATAAAAGGAATTTGATCTTATTGTGGGAGAAAGAAGGAAATCAGTAACTACCAGGCAGTACACAGCTAATGCCATGCTCTGTCAGACAACAGTACCCCAACTTATGAGAGTAATAGTCTCAGTGAAACAACACCTGTGCTAGCAACTGACTGCTTGCCTTTTATATCAATAAGTTAAAATTATTGTATATTTCACTATTTTATAATTACATAAAAAAGTAGACAGCACATAAACAGATAGCTGCAAACTATAGTCAAGGATGAAGTACAGTTTGATGTGGGTAATACATATCTGTCACTCCTTATAAAAATCTAGCACTGGCCTCTCATTTGGAAATAAGAAAGACTTTTTCCTCCCAAAATATTGTACACCATTGCTGAATCTAGGCATGGGGTGCATGAGTCCCGATTTCTAATTACCCTAACACACAGAAAACTCTACCTCTGTTTTTCTCATCTGCAGTGTGCCTTAAATGCCTTGGCCTCCATCCCTTCTGAGGCCGAGTCAGCATCTGAGATTCAATGCACGTTGTGCCTGGTGCAGAGAGAGTACTACAGAGGCAGACTTGTTGTTACCCTGTTACAGTAATGATAATTGTCTGGGTGCCTGGGTGTGTTTAAAGGCACGGAGGTCACGTTCGGACAGGCCTGCTTGTTCCCTGGCACTTTTTTTCTGGCACTCATGACTGCTAGGGAATGGGTTATGGAGTTCAGGTCTGTTTGGGTTTGCAGCCTATAATGATAGTTTCATGGCAAGTCCTGTTGTTGAATTTGGAGCTGGGTGCTGGGCGTTCACCACCTGATTAATGCACCCATTTGACTCACTTGCCTGCCTAGAGAGCTGAGAACCATCTGAAAAGCAAGAAACTTGAATCACTTTTTTTCCCAGGTAAATCTACCCAAAGGCCTTATTTTTCTCTAAGTGCTATATATCATACATCTAAATAAAGCTCAAGTGGGTTTCCCCTGGGTCAGCTACTTCATCCTTTCATATCTTCCCAAGTTACTATATTTCTTCACAAAAAGAAAATTAGTCAACGGAATAAGCTCTCTAACACAATTCACTGGGAATACGTAAGAAAAGTCATGGGTGAGTCAGAACATTATCTTAAACTTGTGCTTTTTAGATAAGAAAGAAATACATTCAAAGAGAACACACATGATCTCTATAAATTGAGTCTGAGTTGTCTGATTCAGGAGAATGGCTAGTGGCTGGGGCCCTGGGTCCTGGGATGTTGTGAGAAGACACATAACAGGTTACAAAGGGCCAGGAGCTGCCAGGAGAGTCACTTCCACCTGATCCCACACAGTCTCCTTCCTTGTGCTGTCTGCTGTTTCTGACCATGGAAGTATGCTGCGCTGTATACCATTTTAACATGAAAGGATAAGTCAAAAGTTGAATTAAAAAAAAAAAGTTAGCTTCTTTGGGCTCAGGTCAACTGTGATCCGTAAACCACTTGGTGAATTCTGAGCTTAGTTCTTTCCATCCCACCTGCACAATATGTTGCCTGCCTTTCCTGGGACCACAGGATGCACATTTCCCACAGTGAAAAAAGCTGTGCTAGAGTCAGCCAGAAGAGGGCTGAGGCCACTGGGCCAGAAGATGCTAAGGTGTGAATCAGAGCTAAGTGCACCTTGGTGATGCTGTGAATTAGGCAAACTGTAGATGTTTGCTATGTCAGGTGGCAGGAGAAATGCTTGTTAGCCAAAGCTGCCAGTGCCCACAGCCTCTGTCTCTCATCTGGGTTTCTCTGGATGTTGGACCTGGCTCAGCCCACATGTAGAGGAAGCCGGAAGTGCTGGGGAATTAGCATCCACACTGCCCTGGAAACTGGTTTTAGCAGAGACAAGTGTTCTTATAGGCTTCTCCAGTTTGACTGCACTCCAGGTGCCTTCACAGGTAACCTGCTCAATAATGTACCTTCCAACCAAGCACATGTTGATAAAGATTTAACAACTGGCTCTTAAAAAACACAAATGCCTTTACCACATTTGCTGGTTTATGTGATGCCAGTGTGCCCACTCTAGCCAAATTCCAGATGGCAGTGCCAGGTCACCGAATGCAGAGTTGAGCCCCACTGCTGTGTGTCAGGACCACACATAGGGTCAGTGACCTCCGGAGCAGGCTGATAGGAAACTTGCCACAACAGCCAGGGAGCCAGCAGTGCTAGCACGACCTTTGCTCTGATACAATTTATTCAATTATGTGCGAGTAAAATGTAATTTTTCATAAGAGCTGGGCTTGACAATCAGCTCACAAAACCTTAACAATTTAACTAGCCACTTCCACTTTCTATTTACTCCAGTCTCTGTCCTTCCTTTTCCCTGGCCTGCATCCCCAGGGTAGCCTCCTTCATGAAGGACTCACTTTCACACCCTGCCCTGGGGTTTGCTTCAATGGGAAACAAATCTTTGACAATTCTTTTTTTTCTAAAATGGGGCTACCCATGGTTATTTCATTCATACTCAGGTCAACAGGACCTCAGACTTGGGTATAGTCGTCTGTATGGCCCCTCTCATCTCCTGAGACAGAGCAGACAGGAACCATTCCTGCCCCTGTCTGTTTTTTTTTTTTTTTCCTAGCAATGAGTGGTGCATCTGTAGTCAAGACCTGCAAGCAGACAAGTACCACCCCAGGGCCGCTGGGCTGCCAGCACTGGGCACACTCTTGGTGAAGGTGACAAGCTTCCGGTCATGAGCACAGCCATGGAACCTTGTATTTGGGTGGTGTCAGAGTATGTGTGCAAGTGCATATGTGTGTACACATGTGAGTGAGGGTATGCATGTGAGTGTGTGTGACAGTACCTGTAACCGTGTGAGTGTGTGTATTATGAGTATATGAGTGAATGCATGTGTAAATGCGTGTATGAATGTGTGTGCATGTATGTGTGTGTGTGGTCTGAGCACCTCTTTCCCCCTTCCTCTAGCAGTAGCACCCTACACTTTGTTATTAGCTGGGGTGCCATCCTCACACCCCATGTGGTCCCTGTAGGGCTGCCAGTTGAGGTGGCCTGGCCCCGTGTGGGCAGAGAAGGCACACTGGGGCTAGGACGGCCAACAAAGGCTTCTGTCTGTTATCAAAGGGATTGGTTAGGAGAGAACAAGTCACTTGAGCGGAGTTCTCGCTCAACTGATATTGGGTCTGGGGTGGGGTGCTGCAAGAAATAGTGTCCATGTACAACTTGCTGCTTGCTCAGGGGAGAGAGGAATGGGGATAGCAGAGATGTACATTTCCCCACCCGGGGGGAATACAATGTGTGCTGTCTGCATCTGACTTGTTAGCGTGCAGGTTGCTGGGATCCTGCCCAGCCCCTCCTGACCCTGAGAGGCCTCCCCAACCCACTTCCTGCCTGCAGCACCTTCAGGCCTCTCTGGGGCCCTCTTTAGCCTTCCCCTTGGTTCTGTCATCAGAATGTTTGTCTCATGCAAGCCGCTGGTTGTAGGAGAGCCTTGATGAAATCAGTGTGCCCTTGACCATGTAAACAATTGTCCAGAATCAATTATGATGAACCCAGGGTTGGTTGTGAGAGCCACTCTATTTGAACTGAGGACTCAGAACACTCAGCAGAAAACTGTCAACAGTTGATCACACCATTTGTTTTGTTCCCAAAGTGAAAGGAACAGAACATACAGGTGGATAGAACTGTAGGGACAGCTATGCCATTTTATACACAAACAAGCTGTTTCTAAAACACTCAAATGTTAGACGACTATGACTTCCAGGGAATATTTTCCTCTATTTCTGTTTGTAAAAGTCCCCATTTTCTGGTTTGAAAACATATCTTGTGGCCTGCTTCTTCTGGTTGAGGGATTAGCCTTGGGGAGAAAACACATTTTTAAATGTGCATTGTATCCCCACTTTTACAGATGTCTCACTACTGCAGGGCTACAGCCCCTCTCTGGGCTGAAGGCCTCCTCACCTCAGCAAATACTAGCTGCTTTCTTACCCACATGTCCCTCCTCTCTACTTGGGTTGTTCTTAATTTTTTGCACTGTTTCATTTCTAATTTCCTCTCCCAGCCCTCTCTGGCCACTGCTTCTCACTTGCATCTTTGACTGCCGTGGGGTCCCCAGGAAAGGGAGGCAACTGCTGGGGACCTGTGGAGTCCCAGGGGCAGCGGAGAAGGCTGTCAGGTGAGGGTCTCAGCCTTCCCCTGTGGGCCTTGCCTTTCCTATAATGTGTGCTTATCACATTTCCAAGGGTCTCTCTTGCATTCCCCTCACTTTATTGTCACAAAAAGGATTTTGTGTTATCTCTATTTTAAAGAGAACCTGAGAAATCAAGTGACTTGCCTGTGGTTACATAGCAGTTAGCTGGATTCGACCTCTGTCTTGATAGTACGGGCTTGATATCAATCCTAGGTTTGTCTCGCTGTCATTTCCCTTCCCCTCAACCCCTTGGATTTAATATTTTTCTTAGGTGACTCTTCCCACTTCCTCACAAGGGCTGGGAATGGGAGGCTGGGTGACACACTTACACATTGATATCCGGAAGCACTCCGGATGGGCCCTTCAACACTGAGAGATTTTGCTGGAGGAGGCGGGTGGAGGTGGAGTAGGTAGTCTCTCTGTCTTTTCTATCAGAACCAGCTGTAATTGGCAGCTCCTGTTGGCTCTGTCTGCAGAAAGAACCTCCTTTGCAGATTGACTGCAGGCTTAGGTTTTATTTCTGCCCTGGGCCCACCTCCATGATGCCCATGGCTGTGGTCAAGACAAACTTATTTAGAGCTGCCCAGAGGCAGAGATGGAAGGGAAGGCCACTAGAGAGATGCATCAGAAAGTGTGCTCAGGCTGGGGCTCAGGGCACCATGAGGAGAAGCTTCAGAGCTGAAGCCTGGGTACCTAAAAATGTGGGAGGTACACAAATGAGGGGCACAAAGTGGTGAGCTGCAGCTCTCTGGACCATCTGAGCCCAGATGAATGGTAAGGGAAGTTTCCAGGACCTGCTAGGCAATGGAATGGGGTTAGGGGAACTGTCTTCTAGAGAGCCAAGCAGAAGATATGTGGGCTTTCTTGAATGCTTAAAGAATAACAATAAACATTGGCATTCTTAGAGAAGACACAGCACTTTCTCTGCCTTTGTACTCTTGTAGTGTTATTCCAGACAATAGTTCTCAATTCTCCAATAGTCACTGTGTGTCCAGTGATTTAATTCAGTTCTGACACTAATTAGAGGTAGCACAGACTTTACAGACTAAGGGCTCAGTACCACAAGACTGTGATCACTTCAGAAGCTGGACACAAGTTCCAGGGGCCATCTGCACTTCTGATTAAGCAGCTATTAATTTAGAAGCTTGCAAGACCATTACCCAGTTTTGGTAATTCGCAAGAACCACTCACAAAATTCAGGGAAGTACTTTTCTTACTATTACTTGTTTATTACCAAGAATACAACTTGGGAATAGCCAGATGGAAGAGATATATATAAGGCAAAGTGCAGGGGGCATGGGTGAGTGAAGCCTCCACATTGATGTGTTCACCAACACAGAAGCTCTCTGAACCCTGTAGTTTGATGTTTTTATGGAGGTTCTGTCACATAGACATGATTGTTTCATGACTTGATATCCAGCCTTTCTCTGTTATTCTTATTTCTTATAGTACCATAACTCTACCTCCAAAAGAGATTAGAAGACCAGTAAGCAGGAGGAAGTTTACTAATTTTAGCCCTGGTAGAATTTCCTTGTCACCAGGAGTCTGGAGATTGAATCATTCCCAGAACACTGTGTGACTAAGGCAGATACTCGTCTGATTGGGAGCCCTGGTAGCTGAGCAGACCCACCTTCATTTCCAGGGAAAGTAGACTTCGTAAGGGATGGAGAGTGCCCAAGATAGACTGGGTGAAAGGAGCTGCCTCTCTGGCCCTCTCAGAAGGGACTTCATCCTCCACCAGCCTAGCCACATCTTGGCCTCTGCTGGTCCTGGACCCAGCTCTGGGCCTGCCCACCATACTTCCCTCTCTTGAGTGATGAATGAGACATGCTAACATGGGCGGACCACTCAAGATCTCAAGCTGAGAAAGCTGCCTTGAAAAATGCTTGGATTTCTGTTCTCAGTTGTTGAGGCTTGAGGGATAAATCAGTGATGCACAGGTGCTGTGCACGTGTGTGCATGTATTGGGTGCCACCTAGTTTATGGCATTTAGCAGTTGCCATGGTGTAAAGTCTCCACCATGGCAGAGTCTCACTGCCAATGTGATGTCTACAAACATGGAGTTGGGAAGAAATGTGAAGTCATCACCATCATAAAGTGTTTCCACCAGACAGTTGCCACAGACAGACACAAATAACCTGGGGATCGCAGATAATAAGATAGCATGTTAAATAAAAGGTGATGAGATATAAATATTTATTACTTTGAATTTTAATACTTATTTTATTATAAAATGTAATATAAAATAAATTTAATGTAATTTATTTTAATTTTTAATAATGGCCATGCCTAACAACTGTTCTCCAAGTTCATTTGGCAATCAGCTAGGACAAATGGATATAAGCCAAACTGAACTGTCCCAAGATCTCTGGTTGGCTGTGCTCTGTGATGTCACAATGGCCTCTGCCCTGAAGGAAATGAGAGATACTCTGGTAGGAGATGGAGACTATTCTTGGGGTCCCTTAGGTGAAATGTTCAGGAGTGACAGGAGCCCATGTAGGCATATCAGTAGTTTGGGGAGTAGCTTAGTGCTTATTCAGGGAATTGCTGTCAGGGGTTCATACTTGAGGTCTCATACAGTTTTATTTTTTTAAACTATGGTATTAATTTATACTCGTTCATTGCTTATTCCATTAATGGAATTAAACAGTGCAGTGCACTGATACAATAAGAAGAGGAGAAGCCTCAATTTTTTTCTGAACATGTTAATACATTTATCATTATACTCATACATCTGTGTATATATAAATATACATGTATATGTATATCTATATCTGGTATAGGAGCCTTCGGACTTATAAGACATAACCAAGAAGGAGAAAGGCGAAACTAAATTTTGCTATGTAAGAGTATACATAGATAATAATACTACAAAGAAATAAAGAAGTGATGACCATAAAACTCAGGTCTTTGATTGCTCTAAAAAGGAAGAAGCGGGTGACTTGGGGTTGGGCCTGTGGGCTATCTGGGAAGGTCACGGGTGGTGGTTACAAGCATGTTTGTCTAGCAAAACAACTAAGCGTCATGTTTGCTTTGTGTGGCCTTCTGTATTTTGGTATATCTAACAATAAAAAGTTGAATGTGTTCATACATAAATATGTATATATTTATAGATATATGTATGTATAATTATGTACACACACACTTGAAATATATACTCTCTTTAAACTGAGTTGGCAAAAGATTTTGCTGCTGAAACCTGCTGGGGTAACCGGTTTGTCCAGGGACTTTGCAGCCTTGCCAAGCTGTGCTTAGCTGCTATCTTTGTCTCAGGAGCACTATGATACCTGGTGGGGTGCTGCCTGGACTAGAACTAGCCCCAGTGCTCCCCTTTTAAAGGGAACTCACTGTTGCTTGGCAGAGCCCCAGTGGGCTTCTCAGAAGGGGGATCAGCACAGAGTTGCTGTGTGCCTCCCTCCTGCAGTTATTACACCATGTGCCTGACAGGGTTTCTGACACAGCAAACCTGAGGGTGGACTGTCTTCCTGAAAGCAGGTCTCAACTGTTGAATGTTCAGGGAGCTGTCATAGTAGCTGTCACAGCAGCTCTTCAGAAGTGGCCCAGATTTCTGGTCTACCTGTTCTCCCTGCCACCACCACCTCCTCAACCCCCAGACACACACACACACACACACACACACACACACACACACGGAAAGGACCAGCTGAGCCACTTCTGTCCCCCTGACGGAGGAGTACACACCAGAGTCTGGGACACACACACATGCGTCTGCAGCCATTTTCCAGTAAAGGCCCCTTTCTTGTAGGTCAGCAGCCTTCTAAGAAGCACACTTTCACTTTCTGGGCCTGGCAGGGTCAGCCGTGTTTGGGAGCTGAGAAACATTCCTGTTTTCTTATGCAGCAAGTGAAAATAATTGAGAACAGGTGGGAGTTACTGGGAAATCAAACAAGGATGCGATGCAGGAGTCGTGTTAGATCCATAGAGGAAGAACACTGGGTGCTCTGGCTGGGTGGGCGTGGCGGCCCTGCAGCCTATCCCAGCGTCCTGGTACTGCTTGGCCTTCTGGAAAGGAGGTGCCAGAGATCTATTTTAAGCCACATGTAAACTTGTATGTGGCAGTTTCTCTCTTCCCAACTTTCTGTAAAGGGATTCTCATTTGTGTCACCAGCTTCTTAGTGTACTTGTGAAGGATAGTAAAGTGTTGTTTTGATTTTTTCTGAAGGCTGACTGAATTACATCTTTGTTGTTTTAATGAGCTCACCATATTTACAAGTTTGTTTCTTTGATTTTTTTTTCTTTTTTTGGCTGGCTTATTTCCTCTGCAATTCTGAAGGTGAATAATTTCCTGCTATTTCACCATCATTTGGGCCAGATTTTTTTTTTTTGGCTTGTTTTGGTTTTTAAAAGCAAAATAAGGGAACTGGTTTTTGTTTTGTTTTGTTTTGTTTTTTCATGGAGTGCCTTCTATCTCCCATGTTATCCTGGGTGTTCTGCCTACACTTGTTTTCTCTAATCACTTTACATGAGAATTTCTACAAAAATAATAAAGAATAAATAATGCTTCTTAATTTATCTTTTGCAGAAAAAAAGTAATTTCTTACTTGATTTGTGGTTACAGTTTATATTAGAAGCATCGAGGTGTATTAGACTTTATAGATCACCTCCCAGCATTGTAGCCGGCATGTATTCTGACTTTTGGAATCTTAAGTATTTTGCATGAACGGAAAATGTGACAGCAGATTCCCACTTATGAACTCAAGAATTGTCATGCAATATAGACTGCATTCTTCTTAAATTTTGGTCCTCATAAATATTATTTGTTGCCTTTCAACTCTACTGGGTTGAAATTCACCTTCCCATATCACACCTTTAGTCAATATTTGAAGGCCTATTTATGTAAATATCAGGAACTATTAGAACTCCCTGCAACAGAAAAACCTGACCCCCTGAATGACATGATAAACAATCACTGGCCCAAAAAACAAATCACCTTCCTGGAACACACTTGCTCAAAACCAGCAAGAAAAGCCCAGAAACGTCAGCTTGGCCTTTGTCTCCTCGTGCGCACAGCCTGACCTTTGAAGATCAAACATTGTTCCAAATACACTTTTCATCTCGTCATCCTCCTGCTCCCTGTTATCACCAGAAGCCTGTGCCGATCACGGGTCATGTCAGAAGAGGATGGGGTGCAGCCCCCAGTTATTGCACCCTTGAGTGGCTGGTACAGAACCTCGAGTGCTCCGGCAGGGTGACCTGCTGAGTTTTGCTTGAGTTTGGCTTTGCCAAAGTAATTACGATATGTAGAGCCAGAAGGAAGATAGAGTAATCAGGGAGATTGTTTCACAAACTATACAAATCTCCAAGCAATGTACTGCATACTTGAAACTAATAATAAAATAAAATGCATAAAAACACAGATCTCCTTTTCCTATATAGAACAAGGAAGACAGAATAACTTGAAAGGACAGGATCCTTTCATTGTTACTATTAGTGAATAATAATAACAATAAGAAGAATAGGACTGTGTAAGAACGGTGAGGCTGCCCTCCCTACCACTTGTTCCAGGTGACACATCTCCGACAACACAGAAACTGGAGGAATGGACACTTGTCTGGAGGTCCCAGCAGAAGGGTTTAGCCTCTGTCATTCTGGATATTAGGGTATCTTTAGTGTTTTGCACTAGCCATAAACCTGGAAGGCTGCTTTTGGGTCATCCTTCGTGGTTCTTTCTGACCCCAGGGCCACTCTGCAAGGTTTTCTGTGTAGATATTTAAGTAGCAGATGATACACTGGTAACATGCACTCGCTTGTATCCCTCACAGAGATTCATTGTCTGTCTCTGCAACACTGCCTTGGATTTGTTTGCAACATGCTCAAAAGTGACTCCATGATTGTTATAAAAGAAATTCTTCAAGAAAACTTTTCATTAAGAAAGTTATCTAACCAAAATGCCAACCATGGTGGAAAGGATAAAAATATTACTCCCAAGACAAGCTAACAGCCACTGGGTATTCCCATTGATTTGGGTCCAACACCAAGCCTCCGCCCCTCCCCCAGCACCCCTGGCTTGCTGCCTGCCTCTCTCCATATTTGCACACTCCTTGCTGGGAGGGGCGGTGGCTGCCAAGTGCCAAAACACTTAGCTATTTCATTCCTGGGTGCATTCCTCTGCTGTGGTCATTGATGCCAGAGGAAAGTGGCAAGGGTGGCTTGCAGCATCTGATGGGATTGTGGTCCGGAGACTGAATCACTTACTAACTGTTCTGCACTTACAATGAACATCATTACCATAGAAACTCAGAAGAAAGATGACCGAGAGTCTGGCTGGCCCAGGCAAATTAATTTTTTTCTCTTGTTATTCTCATTACTCATTACGTGATCCTGTTAAATTGTGCTAGTTTCTTTCTGCTGGGCTGGTAGAAGTTGTTAACAATTCACTTATCACCCTCTCCTCACACATCAGACTGACAAAGCCCACTGTGTTTGTTGATACAAGCCTGCTACATAAGAGCACCCCACAGCTGCAGGCCCAGGGCACCTGCCTGCTGGCAACAGGTGCTGTGTTTTAAGACCCAAACTTCAGAACCTGAATTTACAGAGGGGCCAGCTGCTTAATTTTTTGTTGGCTTCCTCCCGCCCCTCTGGAATGGTACTTACTTCTTTGGAAAAATTGGAGCATTTGAAACCTTATCCTAACCCAAAGAATATTATCAGAATTTTCCTTCTTGCTGTGGGCCTCAAGAGCCAGAGAGAAGGATAAGAAAAGGATTTGGACCACTTGCCTCAGCTTTGAGACCAAAATGCCAAACTAGCCAGGCCAGTGTGTGAGCTTCTGACATTTCAGGAATGCACAAGCTAAGAATCCAAATGCCTAATGCATTTGACTAGTAAGTGTGTTTCCCCCAGTTGGCGGAGTTTAGATAACATAACTGAGTGGTAAACAGAACTTTGGTTTTTCTGCTAAACTTTGCATAGGAGGGTGCATTAGCTTAAAAAATATCAACAGGAAAGTGGACATACAAATGTCCTTCCTAAGAAAAATACTGGGGGCAGTTTCTCTTCTGGGAGAAACTTCTTGTGGAAACAAAAGCCTCATCCTGAAGCTACTTATCAAGATATTTATGTATGGGGTAATATTTTAATAGCAAAAAGGCAGCATTTTCTGAAATCTCTATCCACTGAGCCCAGATTCTTTCACAAAATTTTGAATGTTGCCTGTGACCCAGGTTCCCTATGCTTGCTCTTGGGGCTTCATGCACTTGGGTGATGCTGGAAATATTTGTTTTTCCTCTTTCAAATGTAAAAATACTACAAACTTACAGAAAACCAAAAAAGTATACAAAACTAATTAAGTATATACATAATCGGTAAGTAATTTCTCAACCTAAAAATAATAATTCTGTAAATTGTAGAGTGTTAACTCCTCTCAGGGGAGAAACTTAGGAATCACAAAGAACCTCCTGGCTGAGTTGTAGGGACAGTGAGGAGAGAGGACAGCTTGGCAGGGTGTTTCACAGGCAGCAGGGGGATGACATGGTGAGTGCTGGAAGAGCCCACTTTTATTAGAGGAGACTAGAAACAGTCAAAACTTAGTGTCTGTCTGGGAAGAGGTATCTGAATCCAAGAGAAGTGAGGAGAAAGCACGAAGGGAGACCAAAATGGGGCCCCAGTGCCTCCCTGCTCCAAGAGCCACTCTTCCACTTGAAGCTCAAAAGCTCTGGAGTTCCACCAGAAACATGGGGTCATTCTCAGCATCCTTTCACATTTTTGGTGGTAGAGACAGGAAGGCAGGAAAGCCCGTGAGAGAGGGCAGTGGTGACTCTCACTACCCATAGGCAGCTGATAGAACAGCCCCAGTTGAGTTCTGACCACCAGACATGAGAGCGGCCACCTTGGACAGCCAGTCCCAGTAAGCGCTGGATACCTGCAGCACCCAGCGAAGACCCTTGGAGCAGAACTGCCTGGCTGAGCCCAGGTGGCTTACCTAAATCATAAGTGGTAACAATATTAAGCCACAAAGTTTGGAGTGTTTTTAATACATCGATAGATAATTGATAAGAATACTATGTAATTTACATATACACTGTTTATTGTTTACCACCTGTTCCCCCTGATTACCTCCTCCATGCTCCCCACCCCGAGCTAGAATGCCATCTCCACAGTGTGGAGAGCTTTGTTCCGATCAGTGGTGTATCCCAAGCACCTACAGTGGTGCCTGAAACTTAACACATATTTATGGAACAAATAAATAAACCTTTTTTTGATTGTCATTTTAAGAGAAGATCCCTATAAACATAATTTATTCTTTTTTTAAAGAGGTGAGATTAGACATAGAATTTCACTATCTTTCTTTTCAGAATTTATCTTGATACCAAAAGGCCATTTTTAAAATTAAAAATTAGTAATTTTTTAAAAATGTTATTTTTCAATTAGAATTGACATTTAATATTATTTTATATTAGTTTCAGGTGTACAACATAGTGGTTAGACATCTACTTAATTTATAAAGTAATCTTCCAATTAGTCTAGTACCCACTTGGCACCCTACATAGTTATTATAATATTAATGACAATAGTCCCTATGGTGTACTTTACATCCCTGTGACTTATTTGTAACTGCCATTTTGTACTTCTTAATCCCTTCACCTTTTTCACCCAGCCCCCAAACCCCATCCCATCTGGTAACCATCTGTTCATTCTCTGTATCTGTGAGTCTGTTTCTGTTTTGTTTGTTCATTTGTTTTGTTTGTTAGATGCTACATGTAAGTGAAATAATATGGTATTTTTTTTTCATTGCCTGACTTATTTTACCTAACACTACTCTCTAGATCCATCCACATTATTGTAAATGGTAAGATTTCAAATTTTTTTTAACTGATGAGTAATATTCCATTGCATGTGTGTACAACAACTTCTTTATTCAATTATCTATTGATGGATACTTAAGTTGCTTTCATATCTTGGCTATTGTAAATAGCTCTGTGCAGTGAATATATCTTTTGCATATATCTTTTTGAATTAGTGTTTTGGTTTTCTTTGGATAAATACCCAGAATTGGAATTGCTGAGTCATAAGAAATTTTTATTTTTAATTTTTTGAGAAAACTCAAAACTGTTTTCCATAGTGGCTGTACCAATTTGCAATTCTACCAACAGTGCACAAGGGTTCCCTGTTCTCCTCATTCTCATCAACACTTGTTTGTTGATTTAGTGAAGATAGCTATTTTGACAGGTAAGGTGATATCTCATTGAGGTTTTAATTTCTATTTCTCTGATGATTAGTGACATTGAGCATCTTTTCACATATCTGTTGGCCATCTATATGTCCTCTTTGGAGAAATGCCAATTCAGGTTTTTTGCCCATTTTTAATTGATTTTTTTTTTTTTTTTGGTGCTGAGTTGTACGAGTTCTTTAGGCTGTTAACCCCTTATCAGATGAATCATTGGCAAATATCTTCTTCCATTCAGTAGGCTGTCTTTTTGTTTTGTTGGTAGTTTGTTGATATTTTCTTTTTGATAGTTTCATTTGACATAGATCCATTTGTTTACCTTTTCTTTTGTTGCCTTTGCCTAAGGAGATATATCAGAAAAAGTATTACTCTGAGCAATGTTAGAGAGTTTTCTGCTTTTGTTTTCTTCTAGGACTTTTATGGTTTTGGGTCTTACATTTAAGTCTTTAAACCCATTTTGAGTTTATTTTTTATTTCATTTTTTGCATGTGTTCGTCCAGTTTTTCCAACACTACTTATTTAATAAACTTTCTTTACCCCATTGCGTATTCTTGCCTCCTTTGTCATAGATTAAATGACCATATAGGTGTGGATTTATTTCTGGGCTCTCTGTTGTGTTCCATTGATTTATGTGTCTGTTTTTATGCCAGTATCATGATGTTTCGATTACTCTAGCCTTGCATTATAGTTTGATATCAAGTAGTGTGATACCTCCAACTTTGTTCTTCTTTCTTAAGATTGTCATGGCTATTAAGGATCTTTTATGGTTCCATATTAATGTTAGGATTGTGAATTCTAGTTCTGTGAACAATGCCATTGGTATTTTGATGGGCATTGCATTGAATATATACATTGCTTGTGTAGTATGGACATTTTAAACATGTTCAATATGTCATTTTCTTATTGATGTGGGGTATTATATGTATGCATTTTCTAACCTTGTACTTCTTTCTAGCATATACCTGACTTAATATCAGGGATTAATCTTATAATAAGCTACATAATTTGACTTCCTTTATTTGGTGTTGAATTTTTATATGCACATTTTTTATTAAAAAAGGTCTATTCTTATCTTCCTATTTTTTTAAAAAAATAGTTTGGTTTCTGAGTTTTATATGGTTTATAAAATGAAGTGAGTCAATTATTTTTATTTTATAGTGGAAAATGTGTACATGTGTAACATTGAAGTAATAATAATGATAATAATAATAATAATAATAATAATAATAATAATATGAAGAATAGAAAAGAGAACAAAAATTTCAAGCAACTTGCCCAGAAGTGACAGAGCTGCAACTTGGAATATTTCTTTGAGATGTTCTAGGAATAAGGCTTTTCTTGAATATAATTTTTAAGATATGTCAATAATATTGTAGCTGGTATAGAATTATAGAATAAATCTCATTTCCTTAAAGTATTGTGAAGCTACAACACAAACCAGAATATGGGAGAAAGATTCTCCTTAGCAGTGGCTTACCTTGCCTTTTGCTTTTAGAGTAAGCAATGGTGGAACTGCCCCCTGGAATGTTGTTGCATTTGGAAACTGTCTCTCCTGCAATGTGGTTGAGCTGGATGTTTGGTACTAACAACTAGATTAAAGTAAGATTGCTTGGAATTTATACTGCAACTGACTGATTGCATTATTTGGGGTGGGCAGAAAATGCAAACCCTATATGGGGAAACACTAAGAAGAGAGCTCGATAACACAGCAGGAGGGCCAAAAGTTAAAGGAAAGGTTGGGAAAGAGCCCAGATTTTCCAGACTAATCCTCCATGCCAGCTTGGCTTTCAATGAACTCCTGAACAACCTCCTAGCAAGACGTAAGAACTAACTGTGGTGAAACAGATTCTTTACTGTTTTATGATGACCACAGACTTGGGATGGTAGGATATTCTCTTAGCTGCTTAGGGCAAACAAGGACTGCTATGTGTTTGGCCATCTAGTCTAGAAGGATGCTCTGTTCATTCTGTTATCTGGAAACAGGCATTATAAGATAAAACGGTTTCTATAATTATAAAAGTTGGCAAATTCTAGGTTAAAGAGAACAAGTTTCTTTACTAAAGTGCTTCTCCAATGTCTAAAGCAACATGTGCAATATGAATATTCAAGAAAGAGATCTATTATGCCGTGTTTCCAGGTAATCTACCACCAGTCAGTTTTAGCCTCTTTGGGAACTCATCTGGTAGGACATGGCTCTGTGTTTCTGGGGCATCATTTGATAACGGGCTCCCAGTTCTGCTTACAGAACTTTTTTAACCCACTTCTTGTTTTCACCCAGAGGCGAAATACTTACCAGTGGCACTTGCAGCTTCATCATTTTCCCCGAGATAACCCATGGGTTACAGTCCTAGCCTTATTCCCAAAGGTTGCCATGAAATATCTTGCTTTTTTACTAGTTTTGCATCGCTCTAGTACATTAATAGTCTTTGGAAACAAATGACATCATTCTTTTTATAGCATTCTGTTTTCAGTAGCAGAATTTCCACTTACAATATAATAATTCTCAATCACTGAAAATGTCAAATCCTAGAAAACATAGCATTCCTATGTGTGATGTTAACATTGTTCTGTAACAGCTGTTAGCTGAAGATTAATTTCACGAATCTGATTTTTCCAATGATTCTGATGATTTTTCAGATAGTGCTTTGGAAGACTATGTAGTTAAACCTCCATCTGATTTGGAATCTGATGGAAATAGCCCTACATCAACTGACTCAGGTTGCACTCTGAAATGGTCAACTCATGTTATGATTCTACGTCAAAGGTATGATTTTACTAGCACACTTGTTAGAAAAGTTGATGTCAATGATACCACTGACCCACTGAAGTATTTTGAGCTGTTCTTTACTGAGGTATTAATTTCAAAAATTACCAGTGAAATGACTGCCCAGGCTGCCTTGTTGGCTTCAAAGCCACCTGATCTGAAAGGATTTTTGTGAATGGATAATTAAAAGTTACTGACAATGATGAACTGAAAGTCATTTTTGCAGTATTCTTACTGCAAGATGTTGTGAAGAAACCTGAGCTAGAGATGTTTTGGTCAATGAAGACTCTTTTGAATATACCTTATCTCAGGCAAATTATGACTGATGAAAGATTTTGACTTTTGCATCGGTGCCTGCATTTTGTCAACAATTCTTCTATGTCTGCTGGTCAACAAAGGCCCAGATTTCATTGCAGAAGATCAAACCCATGTTTGACTTTCTTGTAAATAAGTTTTAAACTTATTTACAAGAAAGTATATACTCTAAACAGAAACGTTGCAGTCGATGAATCACTGATGCTGTTTGAGGGGCAGTTAGCTATGAAGCAGTACATCCCGATGAAATGAGCACCATTTGGTCTCAAGCTCCATGTACCTTGTGAAAGTCAATCTGATTATGTGTGGAATGCACTTGTTCACACAGGGCCCAGTATGAATTTGAAAGATTGAGCTGATGGTCTGAAATCGACCCACATTGTCCTTACCTTGGTCAATGACCTTCTTCACCAAGGATATTGTGTCTTCTTCAATAACTTTTAAACATCACTCATGCTTTTCAGAGAATTACATCAAAACAGGACTGATGCAGTTGGGACAGTTCATTTAAACAGAAAACAAATGCCAAATGATCCTAATAAAGGGATTGCCAAGGGGATGGCTGTAGCCAGATTCTATGGTGAACTTATGGCACTGAATTGGTGTGACAAGAAGAAGGTGACAATGTTGTCAACATTCTACAATGATACTGTGATTGAAGTAGACAACAGAAATGGCAAGAAAACTAAGAAGCCATGTATCATTGTGGATTTTATTGAGAATATGGGAGCAATGGACTAGGCTAATGCTTCCAGCCATGCTGTTTCTCCCATGTGAGTGTGGACTGAACTCTCTGCACATTTTCTGTTCTTTAGTTTCATGCATGTTGGAAGAAAATTGAAAGAACTATATTCAAATTTCCCTGCTCCGTAATCATGAATACTTTACATAAACTCTCAATTTTATGTTGTAAACTAAGGTTAGTAACAGGTAAGTATCGAGGGTTTATGAGGGTTAGTATTGATGAAAAGCCTCTCCCCCGGAAGTATCCAATATCTAGTAAGTGCTTAATAAATGCACTGACATCGTCATGCATCATAGGTATCAAAATTAGTAATATTTTCTGTTAGAATTTATTTCAAATTCTCAAAATAAACACTCATGAAATACCTGATGAGTTGAAATAAAAGTTTAGGCAAATTTTTAAGAAGACTTCAATCATGTTATATGCTAATTAAAAGTTCTACAATATAGCTAAGAATCAACACTGGCAATAATATCTTTAGAGGAACCATGGTGTTTTAACATGAGATCAGTTAATAAATCACATAGCATAGGAAGCAGGGGGACCCCTAAACTGAAGGTTCATGTTTCCTCGTAGCCAGCCTTTCTCACCTCTGTCCATCAGAACTCCTGGCACAACTGCAGTTGAACACCTGTTCAGGCCATCTCAGGGTGCGAAGCAGAAGGGGCTAAAAACCACCTCTTCTATCCATTTCTGATTGCATGGACTCTACAGAAATTCCATATGCATCACCTCAAAGGGAGGTGCAGGATGAGCCAGTTTGGGCTTCAACATTCCCAAACCTTCTTCTAATTAAAGGAGCCAAGTTTTTCTTTGTTGTCTATTTGGACATCCAACATGAAATTTTGTTGGTAAGTAGGGTTCAGCTATTAAAACACAAGTTAGAAGTTGAGCAATCAGATCTTCAGATTTACTGGTGCTGAAAGGTTGAAACGTTCCTGTCAAGGCCATGTCATTCTGCAGTCGGTGAGCCAGAACCCACTCCTACCTCTTGGACTCACCTACTCTTGCCTTCATGTTCTTTCATTTTGAGCCTCTTCCCTCCTGTGAGTTGGCTGCTAGCTGTAGGTACACAGGGGAAGGGGGAAGGAGGCTGAAATTTCAGACCCTAAGACAATTCTAGAGAAAACCCCTGCTGATTAAAAGGTTTTTAAGACCCCAGTCCTGGCTGCATGACTCCATGACTGTGTCCTACATGCAGGATTTGACTGCTTGGCTGGTGGCATTCCCTTTGGAGAAAACCAATAAGGTCAGTTACCATAAACTGTCTCATTATGGGGACACTCTGCCTCACTTCATTCATATGAGCCTTCACCCTCATACAGTGGGTCTAAGCTCCTCCTACTCACAGCACTTCTGACACCAAATGTGTGGGCTTTTCTTTCACACCAAGAAATTCTCCAATTGTCTGAAGATGCAACTGGTGTCCAAATATTCAATTAGATTCTGGCATTAACTTGCTGGAGTAGTGTAGACCTTGAAGGTTAAGGGATCAGCCCTACAAGAGTGCTTCACTTCAGATGCTACTCACAAGTTTAAGGCTGTCACCTGATTGACCAACTCACTATAAATTGGAAGGGCCATAACCCCCTCTTTGTGTTTGATAATTTGCTCGAATGGCTCATAGAACTTAGAAAGTGCGTTACTTATTATGGGTAGTTTATTATGAAGAATACAAATTAGGAAGAGCCCGATGGAAGAGATTAGTGGGGAAAAAACTGAGGGTTGGGTGAGGAGCTTTTACATCCTTGCTGGGTGCACCACCCTCCTTGCATTTCCATTTGTTCTCCAACTTGGAAGCTCTCCAAACCCTATTATTATTTTTTTTTTTATGGAGGCTTCATTATATAGGCATGATTGATTTAGTCGTTGGCCATTGGTAATTAACTCAATCTCCTCCTTCACTCCCCTCCCTGGAGGGAGGTCAGGGGATTGGACTGAAAGTTTCAACCTTCTAATTATGTCTTGGTCTTTCTGGCAACTAACCTCCATCATGAAGCTACCTATGGGTCCCCAAACTTCAGCCATCCCATTAGCAAAGAAGAGACACTTTTGTCACTCCAGAACTCCCAGGAATTTTTGGAACAGTGTGCCAGGAACTGGGGATAACAACTAAATATATATTTGTTATTGTATCACAGTGGCATTCCATGAAAATATTGAATTCCTCAAGGTCTCTGATATGAAAATACCCTTGTTAAGTTAGCAGCACCATAGTGATGGGCAAATATTTCTCCTACTATGAATCCAGGTGACCTCTTAAAGCTACTTAGACACTTTCTTGGGTTTACTGATGTGGGGGCCATGGGTTTTTCAGGAGGCTAAAGGATGACTGAGTTTTGCTGGTACACACCTACCTGAGCTTTGCTAAGCAATTGACCTGAACATTTGTGGATAATTGCATTTCACTTCTGTCTCTGCCTAGAATGTGTTTGTCCTCCTTGACTCCTTGGATTAGATTGCATTATTGTACACAGATATCTCGCCCTTCCTCTCCTCTTGTTGTGGAGTTCACATTTCTAGCTCAGGGACTTTAGGGCTGGCCATTCATATGCTTTGGCCAATGAATTATGAGTAGAGTGATAGTGTGCCAGTTCTGAGCCACCTGAGAAGGCATTGCAGGTTTCTGCATGCCTTTTTGAACACTGCACTGTTTTTTTCACAGTAAGAAAATGCTTCATTGAGTACTGGCCCAAGGAGTATGAGGGACACACAGAACAGACCTGAACTCAATCCATGGCCTCAAACCATAGCCCACTTACCCATGAGCGATAAAAATAAATGCTTATTGTCATCGATCACTGAGTTTCAGATGATTTTTTGCAGTATCACTGTGGAAATAGCTGACTGATATCTCTTCTTCTTCAACAATTCTTTAGGTCCCAAGGGGGTGGGCTTTTTCTCTACAGTGAGCTCCCAACAGAGCACCAGTTCAATTTGTATCCAGTTCACAGTTAATGTTTGCATCTATTTTAAGATGAGAGAATTTGTTAAAGGGTGGATCTTTGATAAATGATTGTGTACTACATGATTATGTTATGAATTAATGACCTTCAATACTTCTACATTTCTCCACTTTGTTTTGGTGTTTTGAGATTGGATAACTTGTTGGAATCTTTATCAGAAGTGAAGAGAAGAAAGAAATGAGCTCAAACTTATTAGTTCAGAAGACAATGATGAAAATTGGGACAGTTGTCTTAGCTTGGTCATGAGATTTTTGTATATTCCAATCTCATGGTACTACAGAACATTCCCTGTTAGCCTATATAATTCTTTGCACCTAATTTTAACTGAATTAACATTTTGTCACCTGAATAATTGATGCCTCCAGAATACAACAACAAAAAAAAACTTTAAGTGGGGCCACTATTATAAAACTGTGAAAATGAACTATCATTACCTTGGGCATACAAAGCCAATATAGCTTCTTATTTTAATAGCATATCTGATGGTCCTAATGGGCTCCATTGCACTAGGTAAAAAAAAAAAAAGATGAGTTTCAATAATTTTAGTTTATGTTCCCCAGAAGAAAATCCAGAAATGAAAATATGAGTGCAAATAGTTATTTAAGACATGATCTCAGAAAGCAGAGATAGTCAGGCCACCAGTGAATGTGTTACAAGCACTTTTACCATGGTGGGTGCTAGAGCTTAGCCTCTGTGGGGGCCTCAGGAAGCCCATGTAGGAAGCATGGCAAGACTTTCCCACCTGGGGGAGGGACTGGGGTATTAACACACTGACTTCCCACTGTCCTAGCTGAGGGCTGTTTAGATGGTAGAGTCTCTTTTGAGAAAATGCTTCACTTACTAAATTTCCTGCTTTCTTCCTTTTTCTCTCCAATATGACAATGAGGCACATATATTTTTTGAGGCCTCTCAGTGATAGGGGATACAAAGTATTAAATCTTGTGTTCTTGAATTGCCATCTGGTTTCTCTTTCGTATGTGGCTTGTCCATAGCCTCTGGTCCCATCTGGCTTTCTGGGGTGTTAAGTCGACAACCTCCCACTAGAGTCATTGGTTCTAGCCTTTTTTGATGTTCCTCAGTCCCTAGTATCCTTGAACATCACAGGCTGATCTCTGGGGTCTGTTGCCTACAGCTTCCCTAAGCTCAACTGTATCTCCTCTCCAGAGCATGTGGGAACTTCCAGTCCCTTCTAGGACACACATACGGAAGCAAGAACACTGTTTTAGGCTTATTCATCTACCCATAATCTTCTACCAATATAATGCCATTTCATGTCTGCAATAGCACATGGCTGAATGAGCAGTGCCCTGGGATTTCAAATTCTTTGATTTGAGTTTTGTCTTTTAGCTACTTACCATGCCTTCTCACATCCCTGAGTACCTTTGGAGGAATGATAGGACACACTTGTCTCTGCTCTCTTTTCTTGCTTTCTCTTTTCTCTTCAGCTCTGGCTTACACAAAACTTGAATGTCATATTGCCCAGGTCTGGCTCTTAATGGAAGCTTTAAAAAAAATTTAAAATCTTTGACTTATAAAAAGAATGTCTTACTTCAGATTTGAAAATTCTTTTCTGGATGTCAGAATGTAGTATTGAATCATTCTTCCTTTTTGTATAGTAGTAAATTTAAATATCTTTGAAGGAAATAAATGTCTCTGGCAGAGTAAAAGTGAGGTGAATACAAACATGCAAAAGAGAAAATAACTTTTTAATACATTTAAACAATATTGCAATATTGTTCCCCATTTAATTATAGTCCTTTTTTTTCTTTTTGAAAAACAAAACATGGTTAGAAAAAAAATCAATCAATCTTTCTTATTTTTTTTCTATTTTTTCCACCTATTACTTAAATTTTCCATAAAAATATTTTTGAACATGAATATAGTAGTCACAATGTGAGCCTCTATAAGAAACAGAAAATCAGTTCAGACTGATTTAAATAGGGTCTTCCAGCTTCAGCAAGATTGACAACATTTCAGTGAAATCACAGGACACAGTTTCCCTCTATCTCTGCCATCCTCAGCAGCTTCTCTCAGAGAGGCAACGTGGGTCAAGTTATTCTAGGCACAGTATCCAGACATAGCCATTTCTAGAGGAAGAAAAGAATCTCTGCTGCACCCTCCTTAAAGAATGAGAAATCTGTAGCAGAAGCTGGAGTTATCACCCAACCGCTCCCTTTAAGAATGAAGACCTCACCTTCCAGCTGCAGGAGTGTTGACTTAGTCCTTCCCAGGATTACACTTATCTGAATGAGGTTGCCTTGCTCAAGGCCATGCCTCTCCTTGGAATCTAGCCCTGGGGCATCCCATAACCAATGACTGGTCCCAGCTCTTCTGAGATGAGATGACATGTTGTGGAGTTTACAGCAGGTTGCAATAAAAGGATCATAACATAGATTCTTTAAGATTCTGAAGTAAGGTCCTGCCATCTGCAGCAGAGAACTATATACCATTCACAAAAAAAAAAAAAAAAACAACTCCTAAGATGCTGTGTGGCTCTAGTAGAGTGGAGACTGACCATGAGGCCAGCATTGCCCATCATGAGCTTGGCTTGTTAGATTCACAACACCAAAAGTGAGGTGGGCAAACAACAATCTACTAAGATGAAGGTGATATTTCTGGAATCGGGCACAAGCTTGGCCAGTGGGCGATATTAAGCATGGTAAGCATGAAGTTCAGGTCCACATATTACCACTTCTGCATCCACACCTCTCCCTCAGCTCATACCCATGGCCAAATGGGAGGTTTTGATGATCGGCTTCTGGAGGAGGAAGAAGAATTTGATTCATGAATAGGTTCATTTAGTATGTGGGTTCCAGTCCAAAATGGACCACTGCTACACTACAACATCATCAGAGGTAGCCCTGAAGGACAGCGATGAATGATGATTTTCTCAGGGGTCAGAGGTTTGAATAGTGTACTTTGAAATCTAACCAGGTGTGGAGAAAGAAATATCTCAATGTAAGAATATACACGGGCTCATGGACCATTTCATAGGACTTGGCTTTTGATTGAGAGTCTCGAGGAAGAGTAATTAGAACACTGGGTACTAGGAAGTCTGGAGGACAGACAAATATATAGATCTATGGGTGTGAGCACGAAATGTGAAAATCTCTGAATCACGTGCTAATGCCCACTAGATAGCATTCACCACATAAGAAGTATGAACTATCAACAAGACAGAGGATTGGCCAGTTGACATCAGGCAGCCTCTGAAATGGACCACAATATGTCTGCTTTGTGCTATAATGGCAAAGGTGAATAGACACCATATGGTCTGTAAAGCCAAAAATATGTACATATAGACTTTTACAGATGAAGTTTGCTGACTTTGTTGGCACAAGAAGGCCTGGAGGACAGGCAAGTGGATACATTGGCACAATGGGTGTTGGCACACTGAGTGCATAAAGAGTAGCCATGGTGGTAGAAAATGACTTCCTGCATGAGCCTAATTGGCTTCCACTATCCAAGACCTACCTAGTTCTGTCACTGACAAAACACCAACCTGGTGCTTGAATGTAGCACATCCCTTAATAGACCAACCAGCCACTTGGTGGCAAGTGGATTACAATAGATCCAGGCCACTTTGGAAAGGAACACATTTATCTTGACTGAAATTGATTCATATTCTAGTTAAGGGTTTGACTTCTCTGTCTGTAAAACCTCAAGCTCCGGTGACTTACAGGAAATGCTGTACATCTTCTCAGACCAAGAAACCCACTTCGCAGCAAAGGAAGTGTGTTGACACTGGGCACACGAACATAGGATCTTCTGGTCTTATCACTTACCACATCTCCCAGAAACTGATAGCCCGATGGAACTGTTAAGAAGACTTGAGAAGACCCAATGGCAGTGCCAGCTTGGAGATAATAATTTTCAAGGCCTGGGCACCATCCTCCAGGATACATGATCATGTTATGACAGAACACACATGTCTGGGATCCACAGGGTGCCTACCATCACTCTTATAGCCCATGTGGGGAATAGTCTGTGTGTCTCCTCCCAGAAGCTTCAGCTTCTGTGGATCCAAAGAGCTTATTCCCAGAGAGGGATGCTTCCACCAGGGCTCATAGTAAGAGTCCTGTTAAACTTCAGCTGTTCTTGCTCCCTGGTCAGTTTGAGTTCTTCACACCAAGATACTAGGAGGCAAGAAGAAAAATAACATTCTAGCAGGGTCAATGGAGAAGGCAGGGCTGCTTCACACAATGGGAGCAAGAAAAAAGAATGTGTGCACTCAGGCAACTGGTCCACTTGAAAATCACTTGGTAGTCCCTGGCCTGAGTTTGATGGTGAATAGACAGATGCTACACCCATAGTCTGAGAAGTACATGGTAAGCAAAAACTCAGATGCTCAGGCAGAAGGATCAGAGTCACCACACAAAGTACGACCTACAAACCAGCAGCGTGCTAGTCAAGGCCTAGGAGAATCTAGGATGAATAGTGGATTGAGAGATGATAGGTATCAGTTTCAGCCTGAAGACAAGTTCTAGAGGCTGGGGGTATGACACCTTCCACTAACATTTTTTTTTAATTGTTTCCCCAGGAAGATCAAACAAAATACCAGAGGAAGCTGCTCTCAGATGGCAGGAACTTACCGCACAAAGCAAGTGATTCTGAGCAATGCAAGGATGTACTGTGGTGGACTGTGCTGCTGGTGGTCCTGCTGCTGAAGGCTCACAACTGAGGCCCTCCTAAGAAAGGGGTCACATAGCAGGTGGTTCCTGCTTTCCAGGGACAACACATACCAATGATCAAACGGAGGAAGAAAATGCCCCACTCCCTGATTTTCATTTGAGACAGCCTCTGAGAGGCCTCTCAGTTCCACAGAGACCTTTGGGTTGGCTGAGGACTTTGTGAAGACCACCCAGTCATACTTCCCACACTTTCATAGAGACCTTTTTCTCAAAACTGTTACTCAATTAATCACATGCAAATGAACCTCCGGCTCTGAGTTATTGTCTAGGGAATCCCACTGAAGCTATAAATCCCACCCAGAAAAGCCCCTGAGGCAATATCTCCCAATCTGACTGGACAGAGTTGGGTCATGTGCCTGTTCCTCAGCCAATGGCCAGTCGGAAGAGCGGGGGTTTCCTTGTATGGATTCAGCCATTTTGGGGGGTGGGATAAATGTAGGTGGTCAACCAAAGCACCACTCTCCATGGGATGCTGGAAGTCAGTGACTAGCACATTGACCTCCTCAGATCCCTTTAGAGCTATATTATCACAGAACTGGGTGGACAGCAGCTGCTCTGGGTCCTTTGAGGCACTGAGCAGGGAATGCATTGCATGCCTTCCTGACACCTGCCTCTCAGAGGAGCAGAGCAGCTGCTGGAGTGGTTTGTGTCTAACACAAGGCTTATTGCACCCAGGACCTATTCCATGCACACCAAAACATATGTGGGTGAAACACTTAAATTTTTAAGTGCTATGGTCACCCTCTATAAAAACAAATTTCAAATGTTTAGTGCTTCCTTTTAAAAAATTAACAAGATAAAAAAAATCAGAGGTGAATTCAGGACTCGGGCTCTTCTACTCACTGACAACTTTATTATCATGCTAGAATTTTAAGGGTGCCAAGCTAGAATTCTCACATGTATAACTGGAGACTCTAGTTCAGAGGATGTAACAAGAGTTTTAAAAAAATAAAAAGAGAGACTCTGTGGCCAAATATGTTTCATAATGCCAGATAACAAGGAGAAAGAGGTTCTTGACCATGGTGATCTTGAGAGTGCTCCCCGCATCTCACAAGCTGCTGTGCGAGACCTGCCAGTGACCTCAAGGTACCTCTACTTGTAAAGTAGTGATGGCTGGGTTTTCTCACTTTGCAAGATCTTCTGGATCAGCAACTCTACAAACGTAGCCTGTTCTGGGCTGTTCAGATCATATTTTAGTACACAATACGGTCATTTTTCATATCCAAAAGTGACCAAAGCATCCTAGTGTTATATAAACATGCACAAAGTACCTCCTGACATGAGACAAGTGTGCAGTTCTAGTGGTTTGTTTTTCTTTTCTACTCAGGAAATAGAATTAAAAAGATTTTTGTTAAATAATATGCCTAGAGGTGTTCTCTACAAAGGAAAGGAGAAATGTAACTGAGTCATACCAGGCATCGGGACCTCTGTCAGTTTGGTTTTGGTGACCTCTGACACGGGGGTCTCACATGGCACTGTACACACTGCCCTAAAGTCTGCCACAGCCTCTAGGTGTGTCTTGTTTTCTTTTCTTGGTACCACGTTTGGTCATGAATATTCATAGTAATCTGGTGAGTGGTTAAGAAAATCAACAACAGGGCTTCTTTAAAAATTTTTTAAAATCTACTGATAATGTGTTTATTCAACACATTAGACTCAAATGACGATTTTAAACTGTGGACATTGGTATAACTGAAAGCAATAAAAACTGAGTTATATTACGCACAGTTTTATGAAGGTTTTGATTGTTTTGATTACCTTCTGTGTTTTGTTTCTTTTTATTTATTTATTTATTGTAAAGTTTTGCAGTTTTTAACAGCTTAGGTGGGAGAAGGGATAAAGTATAGACGCATCAGAGGTGCCACCCAGCAGTGAGATTTTAGGATGACCACCAGGAAGGTCAACAAAGCAGACTTTTATGGTGGGCATGTGCAATCAAAATAAATTTAAAGTTATCTGCAAACAAAAATATCTTGGAGGAAGAAAAAAATCCACTTTTCTATTGCAGCTTCTCATTGCACCTCTAACCAGGGCATGAGAATGGCCCTAAGAACACATAAGACGGTTTTGAAACAGCTCATGACCTGAGAATGCACTGTGATATAGAATGTGCTGTGGGTCCTTCTTGGATCTCATCCCAGGACGTTATTTCCAGAAAGGTGTAAACAGTCTTGTTACTCTTCTGCTCAGGACCCTGACTGGGAGGAGAGGCTCCAGTGTGTCTAATGCTTCCAGTTCTCCATCCGGCTGGAGGCTAGTGCTCATTTAAACCTGCCTCCAGGGGGCAGGTTGGGAGGAAAGTTGAGCAAGCTGCTTTCTTCCTCATGTTTAGGGAACGCACAGTGGCTACCATATAGCAGAGCCACATGGTAAAGTTTCCAGTGTGCTAAGGCCAGGCAGAGCTAGTACTCACATAACAAAACAAAGGAACAAAATGCAATTAAAGGACATTATGTGTCTCTCTGGGTATTCACTCTTAGAAAAATATAATCTTGATGGAAATGAACAAGAAGCAATGGTGAAATATTTTCAAGGAGACAGGCATGAGGACCTGAAGATATATTTATAGAAAGAGCCAGCACACATCTTGTTCAGTCTGCCTTGCAAGGGAAATTTGCAGTTACAGTGAACAAGTGAGGGACATGAGCCCTGGATGACTGGGTACTGAGTGTCCCAAGGGCTCAGTGCTAGAATATGGGACAGACAAACCCCCTAGTACCCCCTCACCCAAGGGAATCAACAAGTAGAGCAGAGTCATACCTACAGTCCATACTATGTAACCTTGATCTCTAAAAGAGGCCATGAGTTCATTTAAATATTTTTCCCACATATTTTTCCTTATTACCTTTCGCAAGTTTAAAAAAAGGTTGGATTCAAAATCCAGTTGACAGTCTTCCCAGCACTGTATTGTATCTTAAGAATTTATCAAATAGGACAGTTTTCCTTCAATAATAAAGAAAGGTGACATCTATATGGTGACATAAAGATGCCCATCATCAGATAATTTCAGAACAGTGCTCTTGGACTGTGCCTATATATATCGATTGAATATTTGTGTCCCCCTGTTGATATGTCGTAGCCCAGCCCCCAATGTGACTATATCTGGAGATGGGCCTTTAAAGAAGTAATTAATGTTAAATGAAATGATAAGGGTGGGGCCCTAACCAAATAGAACTAGGGTCCTCATAAGAAGAGACCCCACAGAGAGCAGAGAGCTCCCTCTTTCCCTTCCATCCTCCCTTCTTCTTCTCTCTCTCTCTCTCTCTCTCTCTCTCTCTCTCTCTCTCTCTCCCTCCCTCTCTCTCTCTCATGTGAGCATACAGTAAAATGGGAGGGAAAGCAAAGAGGCCAAGCAAAGAGCTTCAGAATGAAATCAACCTTGCCAGCACCTTGATCTTTGACTTCTAGAATCCAGAACTGTGAGAAATAAATTTCCGTTCTTTAAGTCCTCCAGCCTGTGGTATTTTGTTATGACATCCTGAGCTCATTAATAAATTAAATGAACAAGCACACCTCTCCATTTGGTGCCTGGAGTACTAATGATAATTATAACAACTTTAATAATAGATTTAATATTTAGTGATCACTTGCTAAATGTCTAGCATTTTTGATCACATTTAAATTTTATTCATTTCTTCTTTTGTGTAGGTGCCTTTACTTTCATGTTCTTGGTGAGTCCTGAGCCATAATTGGTAGAGAATCTTGCATGTCATCATAAGGACAGCATGCTGTATTCAGAATGGTTGACACGGTGTCACTTTAGTTGAGGCCCATAACAGAGGTTTTATGTATTTTTTTTGTTGGATTCATATAAATTTGACAGATTATATTTCTATTTTATTTCAGTATTGGAGACTTGTGAAATCCTTTGGGAAATGCTGACCACATAAGTCTCCTGGATTCATGCATCTAACTACACTGTGTTTGGAACAAGGCTGTCCCAGTGGAAATTTGTGTAATATGTCCAGTCCACTTATACTGTGGGAGTTGAGGGAACAGAAAGAAGAAAATGCCATTTAGAGATCTTTCCCCTGGTGATACCGCTTCTCTCCTTAACCATTGCACTAATTTGAGCCTAGAAGATTCTAGATTTTTTCTTTGAGTAGGTGATGCTTTCTCTCTCTCACTATCTGCTTTTTTCTCCATGGGGAGGTGAATGGTCGCTGGGAACAGGTTGTTGCCACATGGGACATGGGACATGGGATCAGTGTCCAGACACAAAAAGAGGTGCCAGGACCTGAGTCAGAACTAAGAAGAGAGGTGGAAGTGCCAGGGCCTTGCTCCATCAGCTCTTAAAACAAGATTCAGATTGGATAATACCCTTTGCTCACTTTTTAAATGGCGTTCACGCAGCGTCCTTGTTGCCCTTGAGTTTCAGTTCATTACAGCTTAGGTCATTCATGTGGCTATTTGCTTGAGGGTGCTATTTGCTTGAGGGTGGGTGAGGGAGATAGAACATCCATTTTGGTCTCAGAAGGGTTTTATCAATAAAGGTTGCCAAGTCTAACTTGCTGATTGCTAAGATGAAGTATCAAGTCAGAAAATTTGATGCATGTGTTCTCACTCTGGCACCCTAAATTCTAAGCTTTGGTTTCAGCTGAAACAAGAAAGCAGAGTCCATTGAGGGCCTTGCTGTGGGAACCATATTTACCCTTCCATGGTCACAGGTGACATATTTCCCATCGTGTGTAACAGACTGTTAGAACTTCATTACAGCAAAGCATTACTGCTACAGTAACATCTCTTTACACAAGATGTAAACCCACAGCCCATTAGGAGGTTGTTCTCCCGAGTAGATGCCAGCACAGCCAAAACTTTTCCCCAGATGTTGCCTGATTATTAAAGCAGAGTCAATTTGTAGGAATGAGGCCTTAATCTTTGAGCACAAGCCACTAATTTTCTTTCTTTTCTAAACATAGTCTCAGTGAGCTTGTGATTATCTGGAAGACACTGGCACAGATCAGCATCATGTCATTTAAAAAAGCAAGCCCAATAGTCATACCTACAAACCTTAAGCAGTTCCAAAATAAGACTAAGGAGATCTGTGTTCTTTTTTAGAATATGTGACAAATTTGTTTGTTAAATTGAGTCAGCAACTGAACTGGTAGCTTTTTTCCCCCTTGATTGGCATGTGTTCCTTTTTGAATATGTGACTAATTTGTTTGTTAAATTGAGTCAGCAACTGAACTGGTAGCTTTTTCCCCCTTGATTGGCATCTAGGTAAGAATTGGAGAACTAGACAAGTCTCAAACTTTGGGTCTAGAATATGCACAAGAAGAATGACTTCAAAATCCAATATTAGGGATGATGTAAATTTTCCAGCTGTAGCTTTAGGTACCAAATGAACACCTTTTTTTCATCTTTATGCCATTAGTCATTTTTTCTTTTATCCCTATAATACTCTAGCCCTTCCTCCATAACTCCTTCCCTTTTTTCTTTTCTTCCTTCCTCCCTTCCTTCCTGACTTCCTAACATCCTTCCTTCCTTTATTCAACCAATATATCTTATATGTTAATATTATACTAGGCTTCATTAAAAAAACAAAGATAAAAACTCGTGTTTTCTGTCCTTACTGAGTTCCTTGTCTTTTCAGGGAATTTCTATTTGATGCATGAACTATGATAAAGGCTGTGCTGGAACTCTGCATGGAGAACTGCAGGAGTATAGATGAAAGCTGACCAGTGCAGAGCTTTTGAGAGTCCCAAACACTTCCTCTGGAGTTTAATTCTCAGAGGCTTAAGAGGAATCAGACAGATGAAGAATGAGGAAATGGTCAAGTATTCCAAGACTATGGACATGCACACAAAGATGTGGGCCAGAGCCTGAAGTGTTTTGGCAACACAGTGGTTCCTCATGATGGAGCTTGGGGTCCAGCTGGATGTGAAAAAAGGGACTTGCAGGGGCAGGCAGAAGCCAGTGTTGGAGGGCCTGATTTCCTCCACTCAGAGGTCTGGGCTTTGTTGCAATGGGAGCCACAAAGAGACTGTAAGAGGAGATGACCATGTCCAATGTTGTGTTCAGAGAAATTAAGCTGCCTAAGAACTGTTAGGAGGCTATTCTTGCAGTCCTGACAGGAGGTGAGAGTGTCAATAGCTAGGCAATTCTGGTAGAAGATATTTGAGATGTAGAATCATGATGTTTTTGGCCAAATAGGCTAAGAGTGGGAGAGGATTCCACAATTCTTTGGGTATCTACTTAGATATTTTTCTAAGGTGCCAATAGCTCACATACAATGATGTTAAAGGCCTTGACACAGCCTTCCTTCCATTAAATATCTTATTAGATTACAAGATGTCTGGACATCCAACATAAGCATTTCATATCTTTGTATACTTAAACAAAAACATCTTTGAGCATGATCAAAGTCTGTCAGCTCACATCGATAGGGGAGCAGAGCCTTCTGGAAGGGGTTTTGGGGCTACCACACCTGGATGGGCACTAACTTCAGAGGTTACCTTGTATGTGGCCCGAGTCTCACACCCTCCACCCAGCATTCCACAGAATGGGTATCAGTGCCCAGATGAGAAGCACAGAAGGGAGGAACTGAGAGAATCTTTCTGGTCTAGAGATGCAAGTGAACCCAAACCCAGAAGATAGTCTAAGTCTGAAAATGAGAAAGTGAGGGCCAAGCAACATCAGTCAGGAAACAGAATCTAAGGAGTGGTGGATGGCACCCAGTAAACCTTCAGAAATGCTTCCCTTGCCCTGTTGATGAACCGAAAGATAAGCAGAGTCGCCTGGAACAAAGGGTCCTGCCAGCTCCCAGGACAGTCACTGCAGCATGCTGACTTTGAGCTGTGAGTGAGTGGGAGTCAGGGTAGAAGCATAACATGGAGTCCACATGCTGAAATGCTACCACTCATCACTCGGTTAAGGGAAGAAAATTCATTCACAGTGATTGCATGGTATCGTTTTGATGAAAACAAAACATAGCAAATGAACAAAAAGGTGCAAATGCTGTAATTGTTAAGAGCATTGTCAATTGTCTCCTAGCTTTCTTGATACAGAAATAGCATCCTCTCCTTTAAGTTTTGGGGGCTCACTAACCTCAGAAGAAGATGATATGAAAGTGTCAAGCATAGAGATAGGTCCAAGGTAAATATTAAATTAAATAACTCAGTAAAAATTAGCTGAATCTGAAAAATGATTTGAGTGCATTTTGGCACTTTTCTTGTATTATTTCCAAATCTCAATATTATCCTGAGAGACAAGTGTATCATCTTGATTGAGTGGATGAGAAACAGAATCCAGAAAGTGTCAATACCTTGTCCAAATTGCCCGGTTGTTCAGCAGGAGGCTGGGGTTCAAACCCAGAGATGACTCCAAAAGGTATACTTTTAAAGAGGAAGTGTGAGTGGAAAAAGATGGCCTGCAGCCCGTTAACATTTCTTTTAGTGAGAACCTGTGTCTTTCCCTAAAAGTATTATCTAGATCCACCTAGAGTGTTTTATTTTTCTCCTGGAGTTGAGGGAACTACAGGTGGGGAAGGAGTGGCCAATTTTAATCTATTAATTATAAGTGTTCAGGGGTAGATCCCACAGCCTTCCTTGGCCATCTTGCAGGTTCTACATGTCCATCCTCCCCTCACATTGTCCACAAAACACTACCATGAACTTCATCCTCTATTAACTTCATTATAGCACCTAGTCATAATTTTCTCCTTACTAAATGAAACTCAGTGATCCAGTGTCTGCTTAGAGGACAACTTGGTTCAAGACTTGAAAAGGAAGCAACCCAACCAACCCTGCGAGAGGGCTACTCACTGGCATACATCTTGATCTCAGGTTCTCCTGGCCCCGTGTCTGTGAACAAAAGTCAGAAGGAGGCAGTTTGGGAATCCAGAATGTACTGAGTGATTTGTAAATGAAACAAGGAAGTTTGAGATCCAGGATCTTTCATATCCCCAAACCACAGCTAGTTTTTTTATCTGCATGTGTGCAAAGGGTACCTATAGTAAATTATGGGGGCCTGAAGGTGCTGGGTCTTTATCACATACAGCATGCTCAGAATGCTACTGTGGCACACGTGAAAGAAGGAATTGCAGTCTAATGAGTTTTTAAATTCTTCCTACTAAAATTCAACTAGTACAGGGGAACAAAGAAATATAAATATACATATTCAAAGATATAGCTATAGCTTTAACAAATTTTTTTCCAAAGCAGTTGGTCAGATGCCTAGCGTGTGCTTCTCTCAAGGCAGGCAGGCATCTGACTGCTGCCAGTTTTGGACAGACCTATTAGCACCCCCTCAGGCCTGTGCTCGGCCACCGGGGTTGACCTCACTGGTGGCCTCTCCCCTGGAGGCCATGAGCTCACAGAATGGTGGTGGCTGGAGGGCTGCGCATGAGGGGCAGGGAGAACAGGGTATGTGAACTTTCAAAGGCTAGACACAAAAATTCATCCTCAGCTTTTCCGTTGGGGCATCTGTGTCATTGAGGCCACTTTAAATGCAAGTAGGCCTATATTAGGTAATGTTAACCCACAACTCTCTCACCACTAAAGGCCTCCCAAGGTTTTGCACATGCAGAGATACTGAACTAGATGCAAAGACCACGGGAACGTGCAGTGGGTCAGCGGAGCCTTTGCTGTGTGGGGACATGCCTCTTAGATGGGAAGCCCAAGCTTTCAATTCTGCTACCTAGAGACAGTAGCACCCTGGGGGGATTATCCTCTCAGCTCAATGTCATCTCAGTTTATTAAATAAATAAATAGCAACACTTTATGCTAATAGTTTTAATTTTACATTATTTTTTCTGTTTAATTTTAAAACCTCATTTACTTTTTAAAAATTGTGGTAAAATATACATAACATAAAATTTGCCATTTCAAGCATTTTTAAGTGTACAGTTCATTGGCATTAAGTAAATTCACATTATTGTGAAACAATCACCACCACCCATTAAGAACTTTTAGTCTTGCAAAACTGAAACTCTGTTGCCATTTAACCCTAATTCTCCTTTCCCTTTCCCCTAGCCTTTGGCAATCACGTTCTACTTTCTGTTTCTATAAATCTGACTACTCTGAGGACCTCTTATAAGTAAAATCATTCATTATGTCTTTTTGCGACTGGTTTATTTCACTTAGCATAATGTGCTCAAATTCATCTATGTTGTAACATATGTCAGAATTTCCTTCCTAAGGCCGAATCCTATTTCATTGTATAGACAACTATCCAGGTGTTGATGGGTACTTGAGGTATTTTCACTTTTTAATTATTGTAAATAACATTGCTATGAAATGGGTGTAAAATATCTAATGTTCCACGTAATTCTACATTATTTTATGCTCTGCTTTGGGACAAGAAAAGTCTGAATTTAGCTAAGCCCCTTCATCTTCTCTGTATAATAAACAATAAAAGCGGTTGCTTCTGATCCTGGGTAATAATATTTTACTAATGCTTCCGATAACTAAGTATGCACTTTCTTCTTTTTTTCAATACCTTAATAACAAGACAATTTAGCTAGGAGTATTAAAATGCCACAGGCAGATTTTGGCGAGGTACCAAGGATCGCTGAAACCTTCAAGGAATCCATTTCGCCCACCACGTTCTCGGGTCTAACCACATCAGAGGAAGTTTTAAACATGAGCCCCATAAATTTTAACTGGACCACACACTTGAATGTGTAGTTCTGACCCTCTAAGACCTGCAGGGAGTGGCCCATATGTTAGTCTGTGTGTAACTAAGTCTATGGCAAGTTATCCGAAACAAGGGTTCAATCTCCAGACCAAGAGGGTAGGTTGACCAGGAAGAACCCACTTTCCATGCTGGGTAGTACAGTAAAGAGAAAATAAGGAAAAGCAGGTACTACTAAGGTCATAAACCAAGCACATTTCTTAACATCTAGGCTTCCCACTGATTCAGGAGGCCTGACAGAAATGGATCCTGGCATGGTCCATATATCTATTTTCTCAGGAAGCCTGAGACTCACCAGATCAGTGGCCCCGTGAAGACCAGGACTGGGATCATTGAGAGGTCTCAGTCGGCAAGTCACAGTGGCAGGAAGGAAACTGTGTGGTGAGTGAGGCCTATGGGTACAGGAGACCAGTGTTGCCTTGGGTTTTGTGCCATTTCAAGCAGTTTTCTGAGTCCCCAAAGGAACACTAGAAGGTGCTAACAAAAGACCCAGGGGCCTGAGAGAGTTCACAGCTCTTCATCAGCCTTGCCAGCTTCTTACACATCAACCCCCAGTATCTCTCAGTGTAGTGTTGGCTATCGATCAGTGAAAAGGTTTTTTGTTCCCCTAAAATGCCCATATGCTGTGTGATTCTTGAAGTAGTCTCACTTTTCAGTTTGAGATGTAGATTAAAATAAACATCTTCCTGAGAGATAAATCCTGGTTTCAAGTGAGACTGACTAAATGATTAATGAAATTAGAAAAGGCGGAGAAAGCTCAAAAGTTTTGGGTGCCAAAAGGTTAAAATATAAGTGTCAGGGAAGAAAAGAGAGCTCAGAAATGGCAAATATGAGTTTCATAGAAGACCAACTTTATGTTTTTCTCCTTATATCAAGTGTGAAGCTTATAGTCAGAAGTGCTGGGGAAAGGGATGGGGTTTATAACCATGCAAGATAGGTCATGCATGGACTAGGCCATCCATTAGTACAGCAGCCACAGTGTGAGCACTAAAAAACTTGAACACAGATACCCTTATTACAATTACATCTTATGCAATATCTGGCCAACCATGACCTTTAGGAGTATCTAGTGATCCCAGATCTATGTATCGCACTGTAGGGATGAGCCTCAAGGTCAATTGGAGAATCAGTTTATTGTGTATATAACACTTACAGCAATGATAATTGGCTAAGTTAGATTTGTGTGTTTAATAATCATAACAATGGTAATGACACTAAAATCAAAGAAAGGAGAATACGATAACAAAATTCATAAAAAAGTTACCTGGAATAAAAGATTTGCTAAAATTTCCCTACGAAAACAATGAAGATTAACTCCTCAAGGATGTTATGTGAGTGTCATTGCCCTCTGATATGATGAGATAAAAAGAATACCTCACTTCACCTTTGTGGTATTCTTCCTTGAAACCCATAAACATAGTCTAGTCATGAGGAAAACACCAGACAAACCCCAGTTAAGCAATATTCTATGAATATATTACCAGTACCTTTCAAAGTTGTCAGGGTCATGAGAACAAAGACTGACTAGGAAACCACTGCCGATGTCAGGAGACAAAGGAGACATGATGACTAAATGTGATACAGTACTCTGGTTTCTTAAAGGTATTATCTAAATCCACCTAGATTTAGATCTTAGAACAGAAAAGGGCATTAATGGGAAAACTGAACAGAGGCTGAACACAGTCTAGGGGTTAGTTAATGGTAATACATGAATGCTGGTCTCTCAGTTCTGAAAAATAAAATACAGTGACAAAAGAAGACAATATTAGAGCAAACAGAAACTGACTGAGGGGTATGTAAGAATTCTCTGCATTCTCTTTGAAACTTTTCTGTGAACCTCAAATTATTCACCCAAATGTTTACTTTAAAAGCAGAGAGATGAAAATTCTAAGAAAGAATAAAAAAGATAATGCTAGAGATCAAAAACACCATAACAGATCTAAAAAATGACTGTGATGGACTTTTTGGTAGACTGGAAATGACTAAGGAAAGAATCTCTGAGCATGAGGATATGTCAATAGAAACTACCAAAACTGAAAAACAAAGAGAAAAAAGACTATAAAAAATGAAATAAAATATCCAAGAGCTGAGGGACAACTAAAAAAGATATAACATATTTAATGGACTATCTGAAGGGGAAGATAGAGAAGAAGAAATGGAAGAATTATTTAAAGCAATAATTACTTAGAATTTCCCCAAAATTAATATCAGACACCAAACCACAGATCAAGAAAGCTCAGAGAACATCAATCAGGATAAAATGCTAAAAACAAACAAACAAACAAATAAACAACAAGAACCTCCCCCCACAAACCCTGCATGTAAGGCATATTATTTTTAAATTATAGAAAATTCAAAGATAAAGAAAGAATTCTGAAAAAAGCCAGAAGCAAACAATACCTTACCTATAGATTAACAAAAATAAGAACCACATCCTACTTTTTCTCGAAAATCATGCTGTTGCAGAAATGTTGCAAAAATCAAACCAGAGCGAAACCAAGCACCACTTGGAGAGTTGGAGAACTCAGGTTTATTATGCTGGCAGTCCCAGAAGAGCTAGAGCTCTGAAGATCTGGGCCCCTAGCTCAGGGGCAACCTTTCTTTTATAAAGCTTAGTTGGTATGAGCTGATTGGTTAATTTGTCCTCAGGTGGTTACAGAGCATGGGAATTGCTATGGGTTACAGGCAGTTACATTTGTTATTTAGACAGAACAAGCAAAAGAGAGGATGAATCTTTGGTTAATTTCGAGGTCACCCTGCCTGATGGCCTATGAGGCAACCATAATTACAGAAGCAGAAGAAAGAGCTTATGATAAGGTTAGCCTTTTGAGAAAATTCCTCTTTATTTCCCCCTTTTAATACCCTTTAAATTCTTATAGGGCATCAATCTCTTGATTTTCTTGGCCTAGGGACTGATATAAGGGTGGTCACAAACATTTGTAACTTTATTGATTCTGGATGTCACAACATTTTGTAATTTTATGGATTCTAGGTGTGAGGAGACAAACTTGATAAGATAGGTCAGGAAACAGAGTCCAAATAAGAGAGCTATGAAGAGCATGAGGAGAGAATCTGCAAGTGGGAGAAGCCAGGACCCCCATCTCCATATTCTGGACCAGAACCCCATGACTTGTTCAATTGTTGGCTGACTTTTGAGGCTCTATCTGTAAGCCCTTTGGCTGCTTATCTAACTATACCAAATTCATTAACATAAAAACAACATTCTTCTTTTAAAAATAAGCATAACCCTCCTTTTTCAGCTCTTAGAATATCAAGTCCCTTCTGGTTTTGTAAAACTACTCCTGCTATGGAAACTAACTGGCTTTGTAAAGTGACAATGCTTTTGTATATGTCTTCTAAGCTGTCACATAGGTCCCTAGATAAGCTTTGGTAATAAAACAGAGAGGAGGCTAGGCTGGCTGTTCCAGTGCCTACTCCTGTGGCTATGCCAAGGCCTATATAAAGGAGAATGGATTGTATTGCTCATTTCATTCTTGTATATGTTAGGGGAATGGTCATAGACTAGTTGTTGGTAGCGATGATTATTTCAGGGGTCAAGTAAACCAGGGTACAGGTTCCTGTCCAGTTAACCAGGAGATAGAAATATGAATTGGTTCCACAAAGAAAGAATATACCTGGGGTTCCAAGACAACAACTTATCTCAATAGTAAAAAGGCGACCATTCAGCTTTTGCTGTTTGCAGATTCCCAGGTCATAAGTATCCCTGCTAGAACTGCCCCCATGAGGGGTTGGAGGGGTCCAAAGCATCTTATCCTGAGATGCTTTAGAGGTTTCATTTTCCCAATGTAAAAAATTTCTCTTAATATCTATAAAGACCCATTCAGTGAGGTTTTCATATGGTGGTAAGAGCAGGTATTCTTCTTGGGAAGGTTCAGAGAAGAATTCCCAAGGAAAGACGCTTAAGCAGTCATTTGGCTTCCCTTAACAGGAACCTG